>JBBPBQ010020324.1:45091154-45120845 GCA_037974755.1 Cicer yamashitae | reverse complement strand
TTCTAGTGCTACTTTTTGCTTATAGTAAAACTTATTTAAATTAGTTAATGTATATATTTTTTTTAACGTGTGATGCAAAATATATATTTCTACCAATTAATTTGGTTTCATTATTAGTTGATTTAATTGAGAAAAAAAGGTAAAATATGAATTTTTTGTAAGAACTAAAATTAAATTTTTGTATTTTACAAAAACTAATTATATATTTATACCTTAAACAATTAATTATTCAACTGTTAAAAAACTAATAGTATGAAATAGTATAAATTAAAACAAAAAATATTTACATTTTGCAAAAATATAAATGAAATTTTTTATTTTAGATGAACGAAAATCAAATTTTTTATATTTTGCAATTACTAATTACATATTTAATTTATTTTTGAGACATTTAAATATTTTTTATTCAACAGAAATTCAAAAATCAACATTTATAATTTTTTTCTTATACACTACAGAATCTTTGTTTAGTCAAAAACAAGATTGGGTTAGGTGTCAAATTTGCCGTCCAAAATCTTCTACATTACTCACACTTTTTCCTTTGTAATAAATTAATAGGATCCTCCATTAATTGCATCGCATGCATGATACGCAATCACAAACTAACAAGCGATCTATTTCCATTGTAGATTCTAAGTAAAAAATTAATTAGTTATTATTACTAGCACAAATGATCCATGCAATGCACATGATAATATTTGCTCTTGAAACTTTTATGTTTTTAAAAAATATTAATTAAAAGTATATCGATGAAAATGAACAAAACTCTTAATTTAGAGGAGTAATATTGATATAAAAAAAATTAACATTAAATCACATTCAGAGGGTGATAGGAACCCTATTTTCTTTTATAAAACTATCAAAATCAAATATGTCTATAAGACTATTTCTACCGTTCTTCATAATAATGTATCGATTTATAACCCAATGGATATAGAAGTCAAATTTGTTTTTCTATTTTGAAGATATTTTTATTTCTAAAATTATTGTGTGGATAATGGTTTGATTGAAGAGATAATCCCTCATCTTGTGCATAATTCTATGTAGGGCTGGACAACTGGTCGAGTCCGGACGAGTTCAGGTCCGAATATCCAGTCCAGTCCAAACCACGGTTGGTAATCTCAGACCTAATTTCGACAGCTTTTTAAATCGGGGTTGTAGGTTTTGTTTTTGGTCGGTTTTACGAGTCGGATGAACCGGTTTCTATTTGTATGAGTTGTGAAAACTTTCCAGCCCAATTAACAACAAATTTTATTTGTAAAGATTTCTCATAAAATACTTATAAAAATTTAAACAGGACCATAAAACAATTTAACTAATGGCCCATTTTTTAAAACACTAGTTTACATCAAACATAAATGATCAATGGAACAGGCCCATTTTTTAAAAATTGACTTATAACATAAATGATCAATGGAACATATTAACATCGTCATCAATTAAGACCAAAATTTTAAGGACCTTCATCTTTGGTAACAAACCTAAATAATATATAACAAATTCATGTTCAGGATTTCATCTAAATCAAAAGCTTGCAAACATCGTACATAATAAGTTATAAACTTTATAATTACAGTAATCCAAAACAAGTTGTAAACATCTAAGGCATACAACACACAACACAATCTTAGTTATAATTACAGTCATCCATAATGAGTATAATTATATATTCCAATCTAAATCTATTAATAAAAATAGTAAAACAATATTTTGGAACTTGATGAGCAGTATGCATATGGTTGATGCTGCGACAGCTGTACGTATAACAAAAATGGAATTAATTTCATACAAATATCAAGAATATAACCTAATGATAAAATAAAGTAGAATACATCAACATAAATATATAAAGGTTAATTAAAAACAAACTAGATCAACAAAACTTAAAGTCCAAAAACAGGAACCCTAATCTTAAAACTTTTTAAAATTGGAAACATTTAGATAAATAAATATAAACTAAAACAAATAATATTTTGATAAATCAACCTTCTGTCCAAACAACCTAAACCTAGGGCATGGCATAAGCAAAAATTAAAAAGATTTAACTCTATATAAAAATAAAAACATTGTATAAATAAAAAGATTAACATTTGGTCACCCACACCTAATTTAGCTCTATTAAAAAACTTTAATCACTAAACTATATATATATATATGTTTTAAAACAGAGTTGAAATAAAATAAAAAATTTAAAAATATAGAATAATGAAAAGCATAACAAATAAATAAATAAACTAACCTCTTAAGATATCTTTCCTTGTAAAAGCAAATCTCCAATCTGTCAATTTGTAAGGCTCAGATGGTTAAAAAAATATAACAAATAAAATGTTAGAACAATGAACAAGTTCGAAAATTAAAACACTAATACAAAAAAAAAAACCAATCCTTAATAACAAAAAGATATTGATAAGAACAAGATAAGTAAACTAACCTTATTCCTCTGTTAAACCATGTTTTCATTTAGTAGATTCAGTAGGTTAAAAAGAGAAGACAAAATAAACATCTTAGAAGATTGAACAACTTCAAATATCAAAACCCTAATAAAGATGAAAAAAATCCTTAATATTGTAATAGGAAAAGCCATAAAGGGAAAGATCTAATCACAAACTTAACATAAAGTTAAAATTAACACACTATATGCAGAAAATCAAAAGTTACAGAACAAACCTTTTAATAGTGTTTTCCTTAGTCTCTAATCCTTCAAGCCAAAGTTGTCCGGTTCAGAATAAAAAGGAAAAACACAAAAATTCATAAAACGAAAACCCTAAAACAGAAAGAAAAAAAAATTGATAGAGAAAGGGAAAAACTGAGAAGGAGAAAGATATAACCACAAACTTAATATAAAGTAAAAATAAAAATAGAGTAAAAACATAATATTGAAAGATAAAAAACAAACCTTTTAATAGCGTTTTTTTTTGTTAGTCTCTACTCTCCACTCGTTCAAGCCAATGTTGTCCAGTTCAGAATAACAAGAAAAAACACAAAAAGAGTTCGAAAACGAAAACCCTAAAATAGAAAACAAAAAATTTTGATAGAGAAAAGGAAGAACAAGATTCAACGGAAGTTGAGAGTTTGAGAAAGATGATAATGATAGAGTTGTAGAGCTCTGATATCGAGAAATGTGAGACATTGAAAAAGAGATAAGAACTTACGAGAGTGAGACAAAGGACCACGGCGGCTACTGCTCAGAGGTGAGGAATTAGGGTTGATCTGAATTTTTTTTGCTTTTATACTTAGGGTTTCTTAAGTAGATTTGACTAGACTCTTAATGGTCTTTCTGACTCAGTCGGGTTCAGGTACCGATTGTTGTCATTTACAAATCTGAATCGGCCCACCCACACCCATGTGTACCCGATATTCCAATCCGACTTGTTTGACCTTTTCGTTTCCATTTCTCTATTAGTGGATCAGTCGGGTACGGTCGGTTGGGCTTGTGATGTCCAACCCTAATTCTATGAATGTTATGCTTACTAATCTACCTAGCATTAAGAAAGTTAAAAATGTTGTTTTTGGCATCAATCATATAACAATGCTCCAGGACAAGATGGATTTGGTGCTTATTTTTTTAAAAGTATTGGGATGTGATTGGTCATGATGTTTTACACATTCTTCAATTCTTTGTCCATGATTGAATTTTTCCTAATTATAACTCCAATGTTGTTGTGCTTATTTATAAAATTGTTGATCCTAGTAAAATGGAGTATTATAGGCACATTGTTTTTGTCAACTTCAAATTTAAAATTATTACCACAGTTCTAGCTCATAGGATGGCTACTATTATGTCTAATATCATATCTCCTCATCAAAGGGGCTTCATTCAATATAGGAATATTGGTGATTGTACATAAGCTATTAATATGCTTCAGACTAGAACCTTTGTTGGAAATTGGGCTCTCGAGTTTGATATAAGAAAGACCTTATACACTATAGATTGGACATTCCTTATCAAAGTTATTCAAACTTTTGGTTTCAACAACAAGTTTTGTCACTAGATTAGAATCATTATCAAGTCTTCTAAGCTGTCTATACCTGTTAATGATAATAATGTCGATTTCTGTTCTTGTCAAATGAGGGTCAGAAAAGGGGACCTTTTATCTCATCTTCTATTTTGCATTGTTGAAGAGGTTCTAGTAGGGTTATATCTAAGTTAGTTGATGAAGACTCCCTCTTTTTGATTAATGGCCTAAGAGGCATTTTTGTTCCTTCCCATGTTATGTACATTGATGATTTGATGTTTTTTTGGCAAGATTTCTCTTTCCAATGTTAATAGCCTACAAAGTCTTTTTAATACATATGCCACTATTTCCGATCAACAAATTAATCATAATAAATCTACAATTTACACTAGATCTGTTTCCATTAGACGACATAATATCTTAGTTGTTTTGTTTGGTTTTCTATTGGTACCTTCCCTTTCACATATCTTGGAATACCTACTTTCAAGGAAAACCCTAAAATTGCTTATTTACAATCAATAGTTGATCGAAACAAGGCTAAAATTGTAGCTTGGAAAACATATTTTCTCTCTATGAGAGGTAGAATTCAATTGGTGAAAAGTGTCTTTCATGACATGTTGATTTATAGCTTCTATATATATTCTTAGTTGATTTCTCTTCTCAAGGATGTACACAAATGAATTAGGAATTTCATATGGTATGGCAACATTGAGCATATAAAATTGGTTATTGTTGCTTGGCATAAAATTTGTCATTATCTTAATGAAAGAGGTCTTGGAATTAGGTCTTTGAGATACATTAATAATGTTGTTATTATTAAGCTCACTTGGGACTTAGTTACTTCTAGTCAACATTGAGCTCTTTCTCTTAGAGGTCGGGTCTTTCAAAGGCATGGGCATATTAGATATTACACTGATTCCTCCATTTGGACTGCACTCAAAGCTACGTCAACTACTATATACAAGAAAAATAAATGGCAACTTAGTAAAGGTGACAATATTAACTTGAGGGTCGACACTTGGTTGAATGATATATTCTTTAGTTTCTACTTTTAACATTGATGAAGACAAACAATCTCATCTTCATTCCACTGTCAATCATTTCATTCAAGATGATCATTGGAAAGTTCCTTCTATTCTCTTGCATATTTACTCTCAACTAGCTGCCTTGTTGACCAAGACTACTATTCCTAATTTTGAAAGTGAGGATCATCTGGTTTGGAGATTAAACAATTATGAGATTTTAAGTTTTAAGGAAGCTCTTCTATTCTTCAAGCCTTTATGACAACAAATTCCTTAGGCCAAAACTAGTTGGCATAATAACATTCCTCGAGGTTGCCAAAGCTATTTGGCATAAGTTTTGAAGATTGTCGCATAACTACTAATGATAGTTTAATCTCTCGAGATTGTCAAATTATTTCAAGATGTGAGCTCTGTAAATGTGAAATGGAGTCTGACAATCATATCTTTTATCATGTTTTTTTCTGCTAGGCTCTGATTTTGTTAAACTATATTTTTCACTCTCAAATTGATATCAGTTCGATTTAAAATGTTTTTGTCATGTGTAACAAAAGTTGGTCTCATCAATGCAAAGATGTTACTTTTGTCAGCAACAGCATCTTTACTATTGATACTATTTGATATTGTAAAAATCAAACTCGATTTGAAGACAAAAATCTTATTTTTACTCTGTAATTACATATTTAAATTATTTTTTTGAGACATTTAAATATTTTTTCAAACAACAGAAATTTAAGAGTTTACATTTATAATTTTCTTCTCAATTATACACTACATAATCTTTTATTTAGTCAAAAAAAGATTGGGTTAGATATCAAATTTTCCGTCCAAAATCTTCTACATTATTCGCACTTTTTCCTTTGTAATTAACTTGTAGGATCCTAATTCATTCCATTAATTGCACCACATGTATGATACGCAATCACAAACTAACAAGCAATCTATTTCCATATTAGGAACATTCGGTTCAGGCTCAGTGTGTGAGCTTCTAACTCAAAAAATTAATTTTGCATGGCTTTTAAGTAACAGCCTGACAAGTTAGACTTTGCAATATCTGAGTGTTAAAAAATTTTAAAGTTTAAATCTTATTTGTCGTCTATCGTAAGTTGACTTTTTAGGTTTGAATGATGAAAGTTTGATATAACCTATTAATTTACTTAAAAGGTTATTTTATTTTAATATATTTGAATAAGAAATTAGACATATATTTAAATAGACTAACGGGTTAATATATCAATAAAATTAAGTTATACTTTAATATTTAACATGAGATTTTGAAAAATCTAGCTTTATACGACATTCTATTTTAATTCTATTTTATAATAGTACATTGGGTAAATTACACTAACCCCCCTAACGTTTATTTAAAAAACACAAACACCCCATCTAGTTTTAAAGTAATCTAACCTCTATTGAATTTCTCTCAAAATCACAAACAACCCTGTATTTCTTAACACTGTTTACACATTCACTTTCACCAATAGTTCATCCTATGCAACTTTTGATTATTAATGAGAGACTTCTAGTTATGTATGGTCATCTCTCGTTTGGTTACATATAGTCATATCGAAGAAGATGTTTAATTGGTAAAAGTTAACAGAACTTGAAAAACTCAGCTCCAATCGTGAGTTTTATTATTCTTATTCTTACATGACTTTCCTTTTCAAAATGTTGTAAAAAAAAAATTAATTTATAATACTTGTCTTGGTTCTATATCAATACATGACTGCATTTCAGAGTTTGGTCTTTCCTTTACATGAATTGCTTCGATTTTATTACTCATCCCACAACTTGGTACCTTGTGAAGACAGAGAAACAATTCCATGGCCACTCTCATGATAAAAAGTAAGTTGGATTTTTTCAACAATTGCATTGACTAATATTTTGATTTACCAAAAACAAAAAGTTATTATTTAGTTCCAGAGGATGAACTATTGGTCAAAGTGAAGACATTAAAGATGGATTAAAGGTGTTATAAGGAAGAGGAGGTTGTTTGTCACTTTGAGATAAATTTACGGCTAGATATTAATAAATTCACTATTTAAGGTGAAATAGAAATATAATTATATAAATATATTAGTTACTTTGTTTACTCGACCTAGATTTCTTACAAAGACAAAATTAACATGAATCAATATGAACAACAAAATCATAAAAACAAAATATCAAGTTTTTATAATTAAAAACCTGATTTATACCAAAAATTACAAAAATAATTTCAATTGTTGGTTTCCGAAGTACTACAAGGTAAACCATGAAAATATTATTTTCTTTGGCAGTGAAGGCAAAATGAAAGTTAAAATGTGAAAATAAAAAAAAGAAGAAAATCAGTAATGAAAATATAAAGTGAAGGGGTTTATTATACATAAGTGAAACTTATTAGTCCAATATAATTAAAAAGTAAAACAAAGGTAAATTTACAAATGAATGACTTAAAATGAAGTTTTGAAAATGAATGTAGGAGTATGAATGCGATATTTTATCTTTTAATTAATTATTATGTGAACGACAATCTTTTAACTATTTAATCTGTAATAAATATTTGTCTTGTGTATGTTTGTATACTAAAATATAATTATTGTATTATACTCCTTCCGTCTAAAATTATATGTCACTTTGACAATTTCATAAAATTTGAAAAATGTAGTTAATGTTGTATTGAAAAGAGAAATTTAAATTACTTTACAAAATTATCCCTCATTAATAGTATGAGAAATATAAATTAAAAGAATTGAAAAAAATAAAATAATAAATAGCAAATAACATAATAGAAAAACGAGTAGTTATAGCTCTCGTTACATTTATAATATTCTCAAGGGAAATGCTATCACTTGTTAAGAACTTCAATGTGAAAATCAAATCTTGAAAATTGTGTATTTACTTTGAAGCAAAAATTGAAATTTTCCACTCAATTTTTTTATTACTACTAAATTTTTCTAGTAAAAAAATATTAATGTCAGATATCAAATTTTCTGTCCAAAATCGTTTCCGTATTTTCTTTGTCGGTTGATAAAATAGTATAGAAAATTGCACACAATTGAAAATCATAAATTTAAACTCAAAATATAATATTTAACCTAATATTAAATTATGCAATAAAATTGTGTACATTGTTCATACTTTTATGTCATTGATGGTATCCTAGCATCCTAATTTATTCCATTCGTTGCCTCGCATTCACACTTGCTGTTTTTCTATGCCACGCCGAACCAACGTGAATTACAGCGGTTAGCTTTATTTAATTTTGCTGACACTACAAACTAATTACGCTATGGCCAGCCATACACGATACGCAACCACAAATTAACAACCATTTATTATATGCATCCATTTTTGGAACATTGGGTTCAGGCTCAATGTGTGAGCTTCAAATGTATTGATTAATCAGCACTTTATTATTATTATTATTATTATTATTATTATTATTATTATTATTATTATTATTATTATTATTATTATTATTATTATTATTATTATTATTATTATTATTATTATTATTATTATTATTATTATTATTATTATTATTATTATTCACATCGTGTGCATGTGCACCATGCTCATCTCGTTGCACAACTTTACGTAACGGCCACTTGCGTATTGGAAGCAAAAGCAACCATTAATTAAAGTTTGGATTTTTTTTCTTTTACTTAAAAATGGTTATAGCTTTTTACTAATAATAGAAAAATGCTAACGAATACATCTCAACACTTGTTAAGAATTAATTTTGATGGATATAAGTAGGATTGTCAATAAAAAGACGAGGATTAACTAAAGGTGTTGTTAACCTTGATAAAACATAAATTACCTTATTGGCTTGGAACAAACTCAACATTTGAGTTTCTAAAAATCCAAGGAAAAGTAATCCAACAATCAAAGAGGATTAATATTGGCCCAATATATTTAGAAGTTTAAAGTAAAAGATATAGTGAAATTTTTTAAATAAAAAATAAATAAATTTTTTTGCTAATTCTAAATTTGAATCTAAGTCAAAATGAATATGAATGAGAGTTTTATTTTGAACACTGAGTTAAATAAACATTTATAACTAATATATATATATATATATATATATGTAAGTTATATTGTATATGAATTTTTTTTAGTGTTCTCTTGCATGAAGATAACCTTTAATTTAGACACATGCATACTCGCTTTTAGAATGGAATCTGTCTACAACACATTTACCTTTAAGATGAAGTTCTTGCACCTATCGTAAAGTTGTTAGTAACCCAATTTGCTTTACGTTCAATAATTGAACAAAGCGGAAAAAATTATTATATTTCAGCTAACACGAGGAAAAAGAAGAACCAATGGTATTGATTCAATACTTTATTATAATTTTACTTTTCTTTATTTAATTAATTTAATAACTGAATGTTTTTAAAACATTGATATTTTTATTGAAATATATTAAGTTTTGGTATTATTTTCTCATTCCAATTTCAATTTTTTTTTACTATTTTATTTATTATTTTATTCCTTTTTTGAAAAATATTATTTTATTTTTCTTTATAACGTCCGATATTTTTTTAAAAATCGTACAAAACTTTATAACTTCATTACTTCATTTAAAAGTGAACAAATAGATATGTTTTTATCTGCACGCACAGTAATGACTTATAAATATAATAAATATAAAATATATCTATTATATTCGATATAAACTTTAAAGTAGTTTTATCGAAAAAAGATGTTAGTGTTTCAAGCTGTTGTTTGGAATACAGGAAATATGGAAAAGCTCGTTTAATTGAATGAATAGATTCATTTTTTATTGTAATAGTTATGCTATTTATACGTGGCTTTGTTTACATTCATTCTAACAAACTTCTAACAAACTAACTAACTAATCAAGTGGTTAATTAGTTAGTGATTATATACGATCAATGTTTTACTTGAATTACAAACTTTCTAATACCAAGAACGTTCTATATTTATTCTAATCAATCTGATTTTTCCATAACATTCTTGATTTCTAACAAAAGACACATCAAATATGTTTTTACATGTAAAAAAGAAAAATATAAGAATGTTTTGAAAGATGGGCAAGTAACCAAGGAACACCACCGGAAGGAAATCTCCCCCATTGAACTACACCCAATTAGTAAATAACCTCGTGAATTAGCAATCAACCAAACAACTTAACCCCAACCCTTCTTACTGTTTTTTTTAATGATCCCTTCATACTAGCTTTATTGTTTTGAAAGCATAATCCATGGATTGTGAATTCCGCTAAGCTTTCCATTGCTCAAAGTACTGTGTACACAAATCTTGCTTCAAAGGCGAGGACAAATTTAAAAGAAAGATTTGCACCTGCCAATTGCGTTTGAGTTTTAGTTTGATTTGGTTCGTTTTTTGAAATATTTTTCCCACAAAATTCAAACACAATCAAATTTATTTGAAATATTTTTTATATAAATTATACACGAGACAAATATTTATCATTAATTAATTAGTTTAAAATTATTTTTCTCGAATTAACTAATTAAAAGATAAATATGTATTGCATTAGTAGCGTATCTCTTCATTATCTTCTCTTCTGATAAAATTTGAAGAAAATTAGAATACAAATATACAAAACAAATACTTATCATTAATGAATTAGTTACAAAAAAATATGTATCTTATTAGTGGTATGTCTCTTAATTATTTTCTAAATAAAAATTTGAAGAAAATTACAATACAATTGTTATAGTTTACTGTATAAACTATAAACGAGATAAATACTTATCATTAATCAATTAATTACAAATACTTTATCATTAATCAATTAGTTAGAGGATGATATTTCATCAATCAGTTAGTTAATACAAAAATATATTTTTTTTATTATTATTGTGTCTCTTGAACTTCTTCTAGATAAAATTTTGAAAAATGTTATACACCATACAAATATTTTTCAATAGTATTTAATTAAAATATGATCTTTCACAAATTAGTTAGTTAAAAGATAAATATGTATTTCATTAATAACGTGTATCTTGAATATTTTCTATATAAAAATTTGAATAAAATTATAATATATATTATTCTTAATTTATAATATAAATTATACACATCGAATATTTATCACTAATAAAATATTTAAAAATCTAGATAATTTTTTATTCTCCATAAAGTTCATTTTTATATTTTATTTTTGATAAATATTAATAATATTTTTACAGATAAATTAGAGAATATATGTATAAATATTTTATCAGCAACATCCCTACGAATGTCCGAGTATTTCTTTTAGTAGTTTATATTATAAGTTATAGTGTGAATATAAATCTGGGAAAAAAGATTTGAGGGGGTGTACTAACAAAAATAGGAAATGCTAATAGCATCGTGCATTATATTACCTAGGCCCAAACAAGCACCTCCAAAGTTCTATTTTGTGTCTCAAAGCAAAAAAAAACTTCAAGACATTTCCCTCTCGTATCTTCTCGCGTCGTCAGCTTCCACCGCCGGCAGCACCACCTCCGACTTCTGCGAGTCCGGTGCGCCCGCTCGATTCCGGAAACTCGTTTCTCTGATGTGCCTTCGAGAATTTTGTGTTTCAGAAATTTTATCTTTTGTGCATCAATATTTGAACAAGGTAAACTCTTCATTGTTCTTGTCCTATTTTCATATTTTCTGCTGCCACTCTGTTTTCACTTTCACCGCGTTTCTGTTTCAGCCTCAGCGCTTTTTTTTTTCTTTCTTTTTTGTTTTCATTCCTTTGTTTCTTTTTCAGCATTTTTTCTGCCTCTCCTATGGTATCATCATTTCATCTCAACTAAGTTATGACTGATGATTATGTGTTTAGTTTTTTTCATTCTTCTATTTTTGAGCTTTTATATGTGTGTCTTATAAATTTCTGGTGAGAAAAATTAATTTTGAATGAATTGATTTTAGATAAAAGTGAATTGAATGTAAAATTATTTATTTATGTTTGGATAGATCCATATAAAGTGATTTGAACCATAAATTTGTGTAAAAATAATGTTTGGAGTCAAAAGCTACAAATCCTAGAATCAATTCCAATAGACATTGGCCAAACATGTTAAAATCAATTTAATGTACTTTTGACTCTCTTTAGCTTGAAACGAAATACACACTCTGACGTAGTGCTACCCGCTACACTGCAAGTCTGCTACAGCATTTTGGGGTCGATATGCTATTCGTAATTAACTACGTATAGTATCAACAATAGGTCCGACCCTTTTGTAGTATTTGCCATGGCAGGAGTTTTATAGCACCACCAAGTTGCCCTTTTCATATTTTTTTCTGTGATTGTATGTGGAATTAAAGTGCAATATGCATATATTCTAGTTGATATATTGCATAATTTCTAGTTAAATTCTAGTTGACCAAGTCATTTGTGATTTTTTTGTTGTTAGAAATGAATAAGAATAATGAAAAGCCTTATCCAACAGAAGTTTGAGTAATCAGATGCCACTGCAAAGCTTCTGGGAGTAGAAAGAGTAGCACGAGGTAGTGGAACGCTGACTGTGTTGTGATTTTACTTGTAGGATGATCGCTGATTGCAGACTCTGATCACAACTGGGTGAAGCCTTTTCCATAATAGGGTGCCTGCATTTGCTATCTGAACCCAACACCTTGGACTGTAATTGAAACACTGATATCTCAAGGAGAAAATTGCAGTTGGTTATCAAAGGAAAAAGTAGCTTGTTGGCCCCAGTGTTTGAATAATGGCAGAGACTATAGTTACATCTGATCAATCTTCTACTCCCTCGCTCAACCCTTCCCGAATAATCTGTCACGTGTATGTTCTTCTAGAACTTATTATAGTTTTTTTTTTAACATGTTAGATATTTTATACTGAGATCAAGATTAAAAAATGTTGCCTACTTTTGTTTTTTATTCATGTATTAAATTTTCTAATCTGATGTATGAGAAAAGTAATATAGTTCTTCTGTTTCTTTGAGCTGTTTTTATTGGTGAACTTTAATTGGACTAATGAGCTGATATTTACTCATTTTTTTACTAGTTTCAGTTGTTAATCTTGATAGTTGAGTCATGCAGCACGTTAGTTGAAATAAAAACTTTACTGTAACTAATGGTTAAAAGTTATTCTGATTACCCTTGTGACTTGTGCGGTAAGCTGTGAAATCTTCCATAAGATAGATAGTTAAATTCTAGAATAACTTTTGAAACTTAGAAGAATTCTTAACTCCATCGCTGAATGTGTATGCAGAAAACATTGGATTTTCAGTTTCAGTTATCTCATACTTTAACTAAGACCAGTTCTTTTTTCTTTTTTTTTAATCTATTTTTATAGGTGAACCTTATTAAGACTGATGAGCTGTTATTTAGTCATTTTTTCACTAGTTTCAGTTGTTAACCTTGATAGTTGAGTCATGCAGCGTGTCATGTTGTGTAGTTGAAATAAAACGTTACTTTGTGAGGTGGCCTATGAGACTTGCCAAGAGACAGATAGTTAACTTCTAGAATAACTTTTGAAACTTACAAGCATTCTTAGCTTTACCGCTGGATGAGTATGCAGAAAACTTTGGATTTTGACTTGCAGTTATCTCATACTTTAATTATGACCAGAGACCCTCTAGTTTGGGAAAATTTTCTTGATTTGAGTTTTATGTTATGTTAGCCTTTGCAATGAAAATTAACCAATTTCTTTTGAGATTTTTTGTTGTGAATAATTACATTTTAGTAAGAGTACTGATCCAACTACTCTCCTTTATATCTTGTCATACAAAAACAGATGCCAGAAGCAGTTCTCCCAGTACACATGTCCTCGATGCAATTCACGATACTGCTCCCTCCAATGTTATAAAGTAAGTAAAATTACCTCGAAGTTAATTTGAGGTGGTTATGTTTGATTTGGGTTGCAAAGCTCTGTGTGTGACCCAACACTGTTAGCTAGTGGATTTTACATCATGTTATGTGACATTAGCATTTCAATTTTGATGCTGCATGTTATATTTAGAAGATATATTTTGATGAGGCTATCAAGCCAGGGTACTGCTCTTGTAGTGTGGCTTCCTTGTTTCTGTGCATGTATCTTTGTATCTTCATATGATTGCACAAGTGCCTTCTTTACTTCGGTCAATGGTCCAATGATGACAACTCTTTTATTTTGCAATGTTATACTTTAATTTGATGTATATGATTTTGTAAAATTGGTGTTGCTTGCATGCTTTTTCTATGAGTGAATCATCAATTTAATCGCTGAAATTGTAAAGGTCAGATCATTTGGTCCTTGAAATTAATGAAATACCAAAATGTTCTGCGGAATTGAAAATCCTTGATCACATTAGACTCTCCAAGACAGTATCAGGTACCCTTAAAAACTAATGCGATAAAAAATCTTTAATTTCAGGGATATTTTTTTTAATTGGGTCATGCTAATTAGGGTATTTGTTAGGAAATAAAAAACAAGTTGAGTGAAAAATCTCACACTTTTTACAATTCCAAAGTTTGAATTATACAATTTCCAAGACTTTTTTTCTACATTTGGATTCTTAACAAGTACCCCAAGGGCACTTGTTAGATTTCCCTTTTTAATTTCATTAATATCAGGGACCAAATTGCCTGATATCTACAATTCCGGGAATCGGCAGTTCACTCCTTTATATAGATACTCTAATTTTGAATCTTGGTCCTTGTTTGTTATGAACTGCTGTAGTTTTGATCCCTTTTATTGTAATTTTGACAGTCTCATAGTCTTCGTTGTACTGAATCCTTTATGAAAGAAAATGTAGTTCAAGAGCTCCAGCAAATGCAGCCTGATGAACAAACCAAACATAAAATGTTAGATATACTGAAGAGATTTCATTCAGAAGAGGAAATGGATAGCTTGGACGAGGATTGTAAGTCATCTGTATTGTTTCACAGCACTCTTTCTTGTTTGATATATATCTTTGCATGTGAACATATCTAGGTTTTGTATTTTTTTTTCTGAAGCATATATTTTTACATATAATAATGACAATCAACAAGTTCCCAGCTTTATCCTAAACTGTGGCGAGGTTCGTTATTCAATGCCATTGGGCTCTATCAAAAACGTGAAACATTTGACTAAACCTTCTGATCGCCCCCTAAAGAATTATTGACCTGTACTATTAGTTCTGAGAGGAAAAAAAACATCTCTCGAGGCTCCAGAAATGTTATTGTCATTTAAATTAGTCGAAGCATTAAGATTGCCTTGTGTTACATAACAAGCATGCTTAGGTATATTTATCCAGTATATCCTTTGATAAATAAGAGGGACTACTCTCCTCCCTCTCAGCATGGCACTGCCACCCCACCATCCCATTATACCTGGTGCAGCTGCCATGTCATGTGAGAACCCCCATGCCATTCTAAGAAAGGGTCAGACTCATTATGGATCTAATTTAGGCAATTGCAAGAGCCGAATTCCATAAAAAAGTGTTGTACAACCTATATTATAAAAGGAGTTGCCATGAAAATATCTGTTTCCTTTTGCTATTTGTTACAGGACTACTAAATGTTTGTGACTGTGTAAACAAATTAATTTTTTAGAAGATGGCCTTTCATAGTTGTTGATTGATGTACAGTCAGTGAAGCATTGAGTTAATGTGGATTTTATAATTACTGCAGCCTAGCATTGTTAGTCATTTAAAAAATGTAGTTTTGTGAACAAATGATCATAAATGAACTCTTATTGTTGTGTTTGATTATGTTGGAAGAATTTTTTAGGCTGTAATTTTTAATGCCCAAAGTATACTAATAAAGAAGTGTACTGAATTTCTATCCGATTGTTTTCCCAGCTTTTGAAGATTCAACATTGTCCGAGAAGACGGTGGAAAAAATTCTGTCAGGTATGTTCCTATTGAATACTTATTGCTTGTGTATTCTAATTGCTCTACCCTAAAACAGATTTGAATCCATCTCATGGGTTGGCGAGGCTGATTTGATTTTCATCTCCGTACAGGACAAGAAATCAATTTTGATGATTTATCTCTTGAAGAGAAGAAACGATTTCAAAGAGCCATCGCTTCTGGGGAATTGAGCAAGATGATCACACCATGGGATCCATGGTGGTCAAAGCTTTCTGCCAGAAATATCCGTCTTAGTAAGGAAGGAACTCAACTTGTTCAACCTCTATCAGAGCAGGAATCTGTAGATGAAACCGAAAGTAACGAATCAAGCGAAATTCCTCTCGGCCCTGAAGTTCCACTACCTTCTCTAAGCAGGCTAAGTTCCAAGGAGCCATCACCGCTTTTATCTGTTCACCTAGTTGATATTTTATATAGCTACTGCTTCACTCTTCGCCTTTACAACGGAGATTGGAGGTCAGATCCTATAGGGTCAGTCATGGTTGTGTTGAGAATGTCTTCGGTTTTAGGTCAAGGTGGGCAGCCAGAGACTGCACTGGAAGCCCTCTCTCATTGCTTGGAGCAAGTATGCTCTCCAGCTTACAGACATATGGGAGGGCTGCAATTCGGTTTAGGTGTCATCGACGATGTGATCGGTCTACTTTCATTGGGAACTCCTGCTATGGTGTGCGCCCTATGCGATATGCATCGGTTGATTCAAGAAGGAGAAAAGGAGGCAAAATCAGAAAAGCCGAGAAAGTTTAGGAGGGATGAGATTAGAAGTACTATTAAAAAGGCAGAGAGGAAGATATATTTCATCATGTGTTGGGTTCATGAGCAGCCAGAGGAAGCTTGGTCTTCTTTAGCAGCAATTGTAACGACACAAAAGACATCTGCCATGGAATTTCAGTGGAGTAATAATACGGCTGGAAAATTGAACAATAAAGCACAAACCAGAGGCAAATGTTTAATTGAGGAGATTGAATGATTTATGCATACTGATGTTCTCTTACTTGTTAACCATATTTATTTTTAAGGATATGGAGACTTGAAATGGTTGTTTGGAAAATGGGTTGCACGCGGTCAACATTTTCTGCCGTTGTAATTTCAACCGTACGTCGAAGATCGGACGGTTATATTTTTAAGTTGTATTGTAAATTATGTTTTAGAAGTTAAACTTAAAACACAAGTTGTCTGATCTCCATCTAACTCTTGATGTTTACTGACTGCAGCATTTTGTGACTGCAGTAAATCTGGATAACCTTGCTGTGTACTATACTTTTTTGCTGTTGTTTTTAAAGAGTCTAGATGCGAGATTCACACACTAAATATGGAGAAGAGGGATATTGTGGGTTCGAACTTGCGTTTCAATATATTAAACGTATTATATACTTTCTGATATAGAAATCTGCATATTCAATATGGGTAATATTACTAATATGTCAATCTATATACATTCCATGATTGGTGTTGTATCTAATGGTAAATAATTTGACTCTAAGAATTACCTTTTGTTATTTTTGAATTTTGAAAAAGTTTGAAAAAACAATTTATGCCACCGAAAATATTACTGGGTTGAGTCGCGGACTATGTCGCTCTCTTTAAGACGTTTCGAGGCACTACCTAAAAGGTGCAAGGCAGACTATCAACCACGAAGTCCTCAGGATAAAACAGCCCAGATCACTGTTACGGAGTTCTACTGCACCGTATAAAACCGTTCGATGGAGGGCAGTTACGTAATTAACGCAACAATCAGAGGTAAAACGCAAGCAAACATTTAATTTAAAAATTAATTAAATAATTTTTTATTTTTCAGTTATAAAAAATAATAATAATAATACACCACAAGACCAAAGCCAGAGCCAAGGCCAAGGCCAAGGCCCAGGCCCGAGCCGGACGGGCGGCGGCGGCTCGCGTGTGTGGTGGCCAACTTTGCTTGCGTTCTCCCTCCTTCAGAAAATTGGGGTACCCCTTGGGGCACACCCCAAGGTACATACCTCCACCTTATATACCCTTCCAAAGTGTGGTATCCCTCCTATGTGGGACTTCTCATTTTTTCAATTCACAACCACACTAGCTCATTAATGTCACCATTAATACCAACAATTCTTCCATTAATTTTTCATCATTTCCAACAATCCCTCACTTGAATTTAAAAAAAGAGGTTTTAGAAATAGCGTCAAACGCTTCTATAAGATTGTGCATAAACAAAGGTGTCGCTTGACTTGAACCTTTGCATAGTAAGTAAGATTCAGATTCAACAAGAGTGACTCGTAGTCTTGAACTCTATCTCTGACATCAGACCCACACACAACCTTTTCATAGGGTGTATTCTCAAAAGCCCATGCATTTAAGGCCATGCACGTATATCCCAGTATAGTGAACGCTCTAGGAATTCTGCCTCGAAATTTCATAGGAAGCGACCCCCACTTCCACATTCACATAGGTGAGTCTATCAAGAGTACTCCTATAGCTAGGTACTCCACACCACATAGAGTATAGATCTCATTAAGAGTTCCAATTATCTCATCCTTATATCGCTTTAGGAATCATGTTTCTCTCATATATAAAATAGCATGTTCATCTCATATCACTATGACTTGTTATTACCCATTGAACCTAATTCTTGGGATCTCCAGTCTTTTAGGTCGGGTTACCATCATAAGTGACTCATTGATCTATAGGCATTAGTCTCATCCTTTTGGATGTATTTAAGACTTTCTCTCTAGCTAATCCTTTCATCAAAGGATCTGCTAAATTATCATCAGTGCGTACATGATCCACTATAACAGCTCTTTTAGAAAGTAATTCTCTAATTGTGATGTGCTTACGACGTATTTGTCGTCTCTTACCGTTGTAATAACGGTTCTCAATTTTCGCAATAGCCGCGGTACTATCGCAGTGGATCAACACAGCTGGTAAAGGTTTTTCCCATAAGGGGACCTCAGCTAGCAAGCATCTCAACCAGCTTGCTTCTTCACTAGCAGTAGCTAGTGCTATCATTTCAGACTCCATAGTGGACTGAGCCAATATCGTCTGTTTCTTCGATTTCCAAGATACAGCGCCACCGGCTATACTAAAAATATAGCCACTCGTTGCTTTGGAATCATCTGATAAGGTGTTCCAATCAGCATCACTGTATCCTTCAAGGACAGCAGGAAATCTTTGATAATGTAATCCGAGACTCATGGTCCTTTTAAGGTATCTCATGACTCTTTCGATAGCGTGCCAATGCTCCATACTAGGTCTACTAGTAAACCTGCACAATAATCCCACGACATAGGCAATGTCGGGTCTAGTACAATCAGTGGCATACCTGAGGCTGCCAATGATGCTCGCATATTCAGTTTGTCTAACACTTTCACCAGTGTTCTTAAAAAGTTTCACACTTGTATCATATGGTGTGCAAGCAGGTTTACAGTCAAAGTAATTATATTTCTTTAGGATCTTTTCAACATAGTGAGATTGATCCAAAGAAATTCCCTTTTCTGACCTAGTAATCTTTATTCCAAGGATTACACTCGCTTCTCCAAGGTCTTTCATATCAAAGTTGTTACTCAACAGTGATTTCACATTGTTGACGGCATGAATGTTTGAACCAAATATGAGTAAGTCGTCTACATAGAGACATATGATAGTGCAAATGCCATTTTTTAATCTTGTAATAAATACATTTGTCACTTTCATTCACTTTAAACTCATTCGACAAAATCAAGTTGTCAAATTTTTCATGCCATTGTTTAGGAGCTTGTTTAAGACCATACAGAGACTTATCTAACTTGCAGACCTTGTCTTCTTGCCCATGTATTATAAAACCTTCAGGTTGTTCCATATAGATTTCTTCTTCCAGGTCACCATTTAAAAAAGCTGTTTTTACATCCATCTGGTGTATCACCAGGTTATGAATAGCCGCAAGTGATATGAGCACCCTGATGGATGTTATTCTAGTGACAGGTGAAAAAGTGTCGAAGAAATCTATATTTTCTCTTTGTCTAAAACATTTGGCTACAAGGCGTGCCTTGTACTTATCAATGGATCCATCGGGTTTTAGTTTATTTTTCAAAATCCATTTACAACCTATAGGTTTGCAACCAGGAGGCAAGTCCACTAAGTGTCAGGTCTTGTTAGACTCTAGAGAATCCATTTCATCGTTTATACCTTCTTGCCATAAATCTGCATCCAAAGATGACAAGGCTTCCTTGAGATTTGCAGGATCCTCTTCTAAATTATAGGCCATATATTCAGGACCATAATCTTTAGCAACACAATCATCTCACCTCTGGCTGTGTTGTATATCAGTACCTAGTAGCTTCGATATGGTTACTTTCATTGCAACAAATCCAAATACTTCTGAATTTAAATAGAAGTATGGTAAAAGAAATTTAATGTAATTGATTTAAAATTTAAATTAAATATATTATGTTTTTGAACTTTTTTGTTTATATTCGGGACAGGAGTAATAAAATATGTTTTGGCCTTTGGATATGTGTCTTAAACACGTTTCTTAACTTGAAGACACAAAATGGGGTCACCACCTTTGGAAGTTGGAACTCATCACATCTTTTGTCCTAAACACGTTTCTTAACTTCATGAGCCAAACATGATCCCAGAGTAAACCCCCCCCCCAACTTTGATAAATAAATTTTTTATGGTAAAAGACAGAAATCAAAATTACCATCGTTCAAACTTTATGAATATTTATATTATGCAATAATCTCTTATGTTACTGCATAAAAGTATCTCATATCTTCACATATATGTTTATTTTTCTTGCTCATATAAAAAACCATTACATTTTGTCAAAAAAAATATTACATGTTCAATCAAAACTCATAACAGTTTAATTTTTTTTAACCCTCTAATGAGTTTAATAATTCAAGCTAGAATTGACAAAAAATTATTTGAGCTCGATGAATCATATCGAATTAAGCTACCTTAGTCTCATGTTTTGACTATTGCAAAAAACTCCATTATGAAACATCAAAATCAATCCATGTTACGTGTTGTTATGTTAAGTTGAGTGTACAACTTTTACTACTCAACTCAACTACACATATTTGTTTCATCAACTCCAAAAATTTCTTCATTCCTTCCACATTATTCTGATATTTCACATCCCAAAAAACAATGTCATCACCAATCGCCACCACTTCTCCACCGTACGACCGTCTCAAAGCCGTAAAACAATTCGACGAAACAAAAGCAGGAGTAAAAGGCCTAATCGACTCCGGAATCAAAACCATCCCTCCTTTCTTCATTCACCCGCAAGAAACCCTAACCGACCTTCTCCCTCGATCCGGACCCGAACCGGAAATTCCTACGATTGATCTCTCCGCTTTGGAAAACTCACGCGCCGCCGTCGTTGACCAGATTCGTTGCGCTGCGAGTACGGTGGGATTCTTTCAGGTTATTAACCATGGTGTGCCGGTGGATTTTCTCCGACGTGTTATTGGTGCTGTGAAAGGGTTTCATGAATCGCCTGCGGAGAAGAGAGCGGAGGTGTACCGTAGGGAGATGGGGACGGGCGTGTCTTATATTTCCAATGTTGATCTCTTTAATTCTAAAGCTGCCAGCTGGCGTGACACAATTCAGGTGAGGACTAAGCTTTATCTCAAAGCCAATGTTCTTTAGAATATTGCTGCTATTTGCTATCACAATTGTGTTCAGTTTTAGGAACAGAGTGATGAGGAGTTTAGAAGTTCAATTCCCACCTCAATATAGTTCTAACTATATTAACCTAACACTGGCTATATCATAAACAAATTGTGCTCGACAAATTCAATTTTATTTTAAAGTTTAAGGGACTAAATTATCTGACTTCTTACAATGTTCAGAATTTAAATGCCATCTGCTCGTTATTTTAATGGAATTTTGCAGATTAAGATGGGACCAGTCGCAGCGGATGAGAAAGAGATTCCAGAGGTGTGCAGGAAGGAGGTGATGGAGTGGGATAAAGAAGTGGTGCGTGTAGGAGAGATTTTGCTGGGTTTGTTGAGTGAAGGGTTGGGATTAGATGCTGGAAGGCTGTCGGAAATGGGTTTGTCCCAAGGGAGGGTGATGGTTGGCCACTATTACCCATTTTGTCCTCAACCTAATCTTACTGTTGGGCTCAATTCCCATGCAGATCCAGGGGCATTGACGGTATTGTTGCAGGATCATATTGGTGGATTACAGGTTAGGACCCAACAGGGTTGGATTCATGTCAAGCCTCTTGATGGAGCTTTG
Source organism: Cicer yamashitae (assembly GCA_037974755.1). Lineage (NCBI taxonomy): Eukaryota > Viridiplantae > Streptophyta > Magnoliopsida > Fabales > Fabaceae > Cicer > Cicer yamashitae. The sequence goes on along the minus strand of JBBPBQ010020324.1, from coordinate 45,098,864 downwards.
GTTATCAACATTGGTGATTTACTTCAGGTTAAATATAATATCTTTCTCTTCGTTTTATTTTTATTTCTTTGGAAAGTACATCATGGAAACTAGTAATGATTGTGCAATCCTACACAGGTCTAGGGAAAAAATGGCAGAAAATACATTGCACAATCATTACTAGTGAAATATTAGTGAAAAACTTTTCTTTAGATAAATACACTGTTAACTTTAAACATAACTATGGACACTTCAATTCTTAGAAGTACAATGCCCTTCATATCAGTTTCTGAATAATGGGAATTATCTTGAATGATATTTTGTCCTTCAAATTAATTCTGAAGTATTTTATTAGTCAGATTAAAATTTTGAAATACCTGGTGTAGGGAATAATTTAACCGATGAAACATGGATTGATGAAGAACTTTGGCTCTAATTTTCACATCTCAAGAATTAATATAACTAAAGTAGGAAACAATGTTCTCTTAATTATGAAATACTGTACTAATTAGCTGATAATTTTTTTTACCTGTTTGTCAATTGATACCAAATGTGGAATTCAGTAGATTTATATTTTTTTCAATAGGTCAAGTTACATGGATAAATATACAGAGCAAGTTTGAGAATTTAGGGGAGAAAATTGACACATGTCTGAACATATTTCTAGATAATTTAATTGCAACCAATAAGAATTTTGGTTACATTTCTACTCTAACGAGATTATAGTAAACGTTATACAATCTTTCCTTTTGCCTTTTCTTTTTGAGTAATGCTGTATAGTACCAAACATTTTACACATGAACGGCATAAATGTATACATCAATTTTTCAAGGAATGAAGAAAAGTTTGCTCTGTGTTTTGACGGAAATCATGGCATAGTGGCCAATGAGATGTTTAGTAATTGTGTTGTGTCATTTCTTTTTGTAATGCTAAACATTTTCCTTTCTTTTTTTTTAATGTGAATTTCTCACATTCATTATTTTGTGACAGATAATTTCTAATGAGGAGTATAAGAGTGCTGATCATCGGGTATTAGCCAATCCTTCTAATGAGCCACGAGTCTCGGTTGCCGTTTTCCTCAACCCGGGTAACAGGGAGAAACTCTTTGGACCTTTACCAGAGCTAACATCAACAGAGAAACCAGCTCTTTATCGAGATTTCACACTCAACGAATTTATGACAAGGTTCTTCAAGAAAGAGCTTGATGGTAAATCATTGACAAATTTCTTCAGAAAGTGATATGTACATGTAGCACTGGTTGCTAGTAATATCAATGTAAAAGTAACTTTATAAAATGGTCACTGCATTGCTAACATTTATTATGCAAATACATTGATGAATAAAGGTGTTGTATATGTATTAATAGAAGCACACTTGTTCATCCATAAGTTTATGATATTCAATCATGTTCAAAATATGTTGTTATACATAATATGCTCTTTCGAATGTCGTTAACCACATGTTCATACCTAAACAATACAGTTTGGTTTGGTTCGCGGTGTCCAAATAGCAGGACAGTTTGCAATTTCATATATTACAATTGTTTTACGTTAGTCAATTATGTTTTCTAATAGGTACTTATAGATTGAATGCATATTTGGTTTTGTGGTTGTTAGCATTCAATGATCTTTGTTCAATTCAACGTGTAAGAATTAGTTTATGTTAATTAATTCCGTTTGTCGATAGTTACTTTAATTGCTACTTGAAAGTTCATCACTCTTTCAAGCTCTTGTGCTTTTCCTCGTTTTCTCTATGCATTCTGATACATACCTTTGATCATGTATTGCTCACACTAAATAGGTGCTTTTGATTCATTAATTTGTAATAAGTGAGAATGATTGATAAAGAGAAAAACTCTTTAGAATCCATGTCGATTGATAAAAAAAAAAAAATGAAAAAGATTACATTTTGCTCTTTACATAGAGCTAAAGACAAGATTAACAAGTTAACTAAATTCTAACCGACTGAAACACAAATTGAAAATGATATGGTTGGATAATTTTTTTATTTAAAAAAAAAAAAGGATAAAATGAGTAGTTTGAGTAACATGTGAAGCAGGGATATAATAAAAGGGTATGGGGTATAACTTTCAAGAGTTTATTCTTTCATTCCACTACATTCTCAAAAGCATTTAAATTTTTTTATTTTTTTCTTATGATTTTAACTCTATCCGATTTAACCCATTTGGGTGGAATTTGTCCGATTTGAATTCAAATGTGGAAATACTAAATTTTAATTTATTAAGAAAATAAGTTTCTGAACTAATTTGAACATGTAAATAATCTTAAAAAATTTCAAATTAATATTTACATGTCTGAATAGTTGAATCCAAATAAATTTTATCAAATTGATTATTAACTTGGACTATAGTTTATATTTTTTGTCCAAGTTAATAAACGAGTTAGAAAGGAACAAATTGGAAAAATGTTTATTCATATTTTGAACAAAGGCATAAAAGTTCCTGAATTTGATGGAACTGTTTGGATTCATGTCAAGCCTTTTGATGGAGCTTTGGTTATCAACATTGGAGATTTACTTCAGGTCAAATACATTTTCTTTCTCTTCATTTTATTTTTATTTCTTTGGAAAAAATATGTAATCATATACTGGGAAAATTAATGGCAGAAAATAGAAGTGTTAAATTCCACCACATGATTAAAGGCACTTAAATTCATAGAAGTACAGTGTCTTGATATCAGTTTCTGAAAAATGGGAATCATCACGAAAATCATTTTTGAAGAAAATCATCAATTTATTTTGTTTGAAATTTAAAATGCTCAATTAGATCATTCTTTCATTACAACTTCAGTGATTAAAATGATCGTTTCAACAAGTCTAATGTATTCGACAAATTCAATTTCTGAAATTATTTTCAAATTTTAAAAACTAAATTATTCGACATCTACCTTTTTTTAGAATTAAAATGTTATCTGTTACAAATTACAAGATAAAAGAGATAAAGATTAATTTGATAAGAAAAATAAATTTGATAGCTTAATATAGAGAAAAACTTTTTAATGTTCATATTGATTAATGGATAAAAGATAAAATGAAAAATATTACATCTTGATAGATAAAATAATCAAAGAAAAAATTAACAAACTAACTAAAATTCTAACTAAACTCTACTAACTTTTAATATCCCCATAAACTCATATTAAGAGAATTGTTAATCTGAATTTGGATTACAAATGTCTTAAAACAAAAAAGACAAACTAAAAAAATGGACACAGTTTTTTTTTGGGTCAGTAATTAGAAAAACATATGTTGTAAGCTAGATTTTCAAAAATCTACCTCTCACCCCCTCATCTTTATCTCACACTCTAAAAAACACATAAAAATACCATTTTACTTCCTATGTAGAAAAAATTTAAATTATTAACATTTGATAATTTATAATTTCAATTTTTATTTTTAAATTTTGGAAAAATTGCATTTTGAAAGTCTCAAGTTTATCTAAAGTTTTAAAAAAAATTTAAACTTTTGAAAAAACTGTATTTTAGAAGTTTCACACTCATCCAAAGTTTTGAAATTTTTAAAACTTTTAAAAAAATTGCATTTCGAAAGTTTTACATTTATTCAAAATTTAAAAATTCTTTTGAATTTTTCAAAACTTTTGACATCAAACAATAGAAAATAAAAAAATATTATTTTCATATGTTTTGGAAAGTAAAAGATAAATGTGAAGGGGTGAGAGATAAATTTCTCCAATATTTTTTGTTTCGTCAAACATGTTGTAAGCGAGATGTTATATTCTTAAAATAGTATTTATACTTGAATATGTCAAACTTGAATTTTTATACTTAACATAAAATAATAGTATTAATTTATGATATATTCAGAAAAAAAAAAGTGTATCTAATAAATCAAAAGTGTGTTTATATTTAAAAATAACTTTTTTTTAAATAATGCTTATAATTAGAGACATAATAATAATAATATATTACAATTTATCCAAATAGGATCTTTAAACGTAGCACATGTCAACCACACATTAAGAACTCAAACCACTGCATCTTGTTCTTGCTTATTGCCCTAAAGAATACGTAAAACACCGAAAAAAGTGCAATCAAATTTGAATGTATAAAGATGACAATTTTCTAGCAATTTGCATTCCATTATGTGGGAATCATGATTTTGTGCATTTTGGTCTTGAATGTATCTTGAGCCAATATCAAACAATTTTCTTGCTTTTAAAGACTTGTGTTTTAAAGTATATTTCTACCTTGCTATTTTTCATTTTGTTTTTCATTTTATTTTTTTTTATTATACGTAAATTATTACGACTTTGATTTTGTTAGTGTGATTTAATTTTATTTAAGGTGAAATAATTTTTATGAATAATTAATTTTGTTATGTTAAAATAAAATTTTCATTGTAAAATGAAATTTTATGTTTTGAATAATCGGATTAAAATTGTACCGGTAACAAAATTTGAAACCAACTTTGTTTTTAATAAAAAAAATTAATTGAGACTTCTTGGGTGAAAATTGTATGGAGCCAATTTATGTTTTTTTGTGGTAGATAATATTAAAACAGAATAATTTTACAGTATTTTTATTAACTTCTTTCTGTTCCCGTCTCTTTTTTATTGTTTTGACCAATTATTGAAATTTTTGTTTGTGAGATTTTAAATTGAAAAACAAGGAACTAGTAATTCATGACTTTCTAGATGCTATTAAATAGTTGTAATACTTCAATTTTGTCCGATTAATTAAAAATACACAATAATTATTTTACAATTATTATTATAAAAAAAATCTATGGCCAATTATTATTTTACAATTTTATTTGGTTAGCCATTCTATGGTCCATTTTCAATTTTTATTTGGTTATGGTTATATTTATGTTGCCCTCCCTGCTATGCCTGCCACTACAGCCTGTTAATGCAACCTGTTCCATGTAACACAACATCTTACTGCAACACAACATTTCAAGCAACACACATCTTCTGCATTTTGAATTCATTTTGAAGTTGTTTCAAAATCATGTATTCTTTTATTTTCTTGGTTTTATTAAGATCCCTGATATAAACATATAAACATGCTACAGACTAGTTATTTGAGTCATCTAATTTTACTTTTTAGCTTAATAAAGAAATTATTTGTAATGCACACTCAATAAAATAGATAGGTAGAAGATTAATTTCCTTTAATCAGACATTTTAAATTTTTTAAATTTTGTAACAAAGCAATACAAAATCCAGTTCAAAAACAATACAAAGTACATAGTTCAGATTTATTTAATAAACATTAACCTTCACCATTTTAACTATAAATTAAGACAAAAAATTCAAAAGGGAGAGGTCTTTTTCTTCTTCTTCTGAGAAAATAAAAAAAAAAAAACAGATGAAAACAAAGAGGAGAGTTTTTTTTCAAGGAAAAAAAGAGAGAGTATAGTTTTCTTTCTCAAACAGAAAAGAAACAATCAAAGAATAGAGAAAATATATATAGGAAGAAACACACATACATCACTACCTCCATCATTTTTCGCAAATCTCCAACAACCACGGTCAACTTCGGACTCTGACGAGCCACCGCGAGCGTTGCCGGTAAGGCGTTCACACCGCCATCGCAATCTCCGTCGTCGCTCCACCATCGTGATCACCATCATAGTGCTTAACTCATTTTGCTTGGTATTCTTTCTGTCTACCCTGTTCTTTCTCTCTTATTTGTTTTCTTTTAAAAATGAAGCATCCTCTTTGTCCCCCCTTTATTTTCCTCTCATCAGTTTTAGTTTGATTTAGGGTTTTCCTTATTTTTTTTTAATATAATATCTATTTCATTTATTTATTTTTATTCTTATCGTATTTTTATTTATTAAAAGGTTTGTTGTTGTTACTAAACAGACCAATCTCTACACTTAGGCCCACTTGTTAATTTTTGTTTTTTTTTCTTCTTCTTTAAATTTTGTTTACTTTGTCAAAAATATTTTTAGTACAATTCTAGTTTACTCTTTAGTTTAAATTTGTAGTTTATCTTTCTTACAAAAAATAATAATGATTATTGGTATAAAAAAATTTACAAAGAATAAAATATTCTTAAAAGGATTAGATTAGATGTGACATCTTTTTACTCCGTTTTTTTTTTAAAACACAAATTGTATAACTTAATAATTCCAAACTCGTTGTTATAAATAAATAAATTAATTTATTTTTTATTTATTTAAAAATCTGATTAATTAGATGGGACATCTTTTAATCATTGAGTTGTTAAGACACAAGTTGTATAACTTAGTAATTCTAAAACTCGTTTTTATAAGTAAATTAATTTAATTTATTTATTTTTTATTTTTTTATTTAAAAAATCTGATTAATTAGATGCGACATCTTTTAATCTTTGAGTTGTTAAAATACAAGTTGTATTACTTGACAATTTTAAAACTTAATATTTAAACTTAAAAATGATAAAATATTTTCAAAAGAATTAAATTAGATGTGACATCTTTTTACTCCTTAAATTTTTAATGTACAAATTATACTACCTGACATTTTTAGAAACTTAATATTTAAAACTAAAACAATAAATATTCTTAAAAGGATTAAATTAAATGCGACATCTTTTTACTCCTTAAAATTTTAATACCATTTATACTACTTGATATTTTCAAAACTTAATATTTAAAATAAAAAACAATAATTATTCTTAAAAGGATTAAATTAGATGTGACATCTTTTTATTCCTTAAATTTTTTTTGAGACACGAGTTGTACGACTAGATAGTCTTAAAACTTGCATTTTAAATTATTATTCAAATCAAACAAATTCTTTTTTTCAAAACAACCTTTTTTTATCAACCACAAAACAAATCTTTCTTTAAAAATAATAACACATCCGCATTTTCTACCCAAGAACTACGTAGCTTTGATTTTTCCATCGCACCGGGAGATACGTAGGAGCAAGATCGCACTCTTGTCAAGCATAATAACAAAAACTTTTTTTTTCTCTCTATATTTTAAATGTATTTTTATCATTAGATTATTTTCGTAAAAAATATTATATTTGCATTTTAAAAAGGAGAAATAAATATATTTAAGTTAATATTAATTTTGCACAGTTAATTATAGGTAACCGTTTTTTTAACGGATGTCGTAGGGTACTAATACCTTCCCTACGCATAATCGACTCCTGAACTCAAAATTTGGTTTCAAAGACCATTTTTTTATTTTATTTTTATTTTTAAGGGTTTTCCAATATTTTCCCTATTTTAAAATAAACTTTGGTGGCGACTCCATTGAATTCGAGAAACACTCAAAATTTTAGGCCGCGACAGCTTGCGACTCCACTGGGTATATATTTATATATATGTGTTGAGTATTTTACATCGTTTATTGGATTGTGATTCTCTTCGCACACTACACATTCACTTACACACACACTTATGAGTGAGACCCTATACCCGGGCCTGAGTGAAGCTTAAGTTTAGTTAGAGGTTTAGTGGTAATCATGTTGGATGTACTTCCTATTTGGTTATTGCGAAAATCTCGTCTAGAGTGTGACTCCATTGAAACTACCTACATTTTGGATGTACTTCCTATTTGTAGTGATGTTTCAATACGAGTACTTGGCTCTAGAGACCAATGAATTTTAGGACTATAAAACCCGCCCAGGAAAGAATTCACGAATTTAGAAGCTTATAGACTTTAAAACTTCTCTAATCTTGGTTAGAATGCATCTAAGTCATATCCTAGCTTTCTTCCTTTTAAATGGCATATTTTTTTTTTTTTTTTTAT
>JBBPBQ010020324.1:45079852-45091036 GCA_037974755.1 Cicer yamashitae | reverse complement strand
ACCATCCGACGTTAGTATACCTCTCAATTTTTTTTTTCCCTATTGCATCAATGCAAGTAGTTTTCATTGTTAATGTTAAAGTTAATTTTTTTTTTTAAGTACCATGCATTCCTTTCATGCATTAAAAATTATTTTCAACACCATACCATACATTATTCATAATCATTCATTTTTATGTAGGTCCATTAGAGAACCATTGAATTCAAAGCTAGGGTGTGGATATCTTTGATTAAAAATGGGATCCAACAATGAAACTGCAACCCCAATGCTAAAGAAAACTATGAATGTGAAAGCCAAAAAGCCTCAGGTTGACAGTTTAAAAGAACTTCGTAGCTTGTTGGAACTTAATCACCGGTCAACATTTACTAAGAAATATGGAAAGATTCTTGATTTATTGGATGTGGATGTACAAATAGGGGCTATTACCGCTTTGTCTCAATTCTACGACTCTCCTTTGAGATGCTTCACTTTTCAAGACTTCCAACTTGCGCCTACTTTGGAAGAGTTTGGACCAATTTTAGGCTACTCCCTAGAAAAAGGGAAACCTTATCGTTACATGGGGAATTATCCATCCACAACCAAAATAGCTGAGATACTAAAGGTTGAAAAGGAAATATTGATTAGCCAAAAGAAGAAAGGGACTTCTGGTTTCCTAAGAAGTTTTTTTGAGAAAAGAGCACATCATTTAGCTAAAGCCCAAGACTGGAGTGCTTTTATGGAGGTGCTAGCTCTCACCATCTATGAAGTTGTTCTATTCCCGAGTGATGAAGAAATTATTGATTTAGCAGCAATCGATGTCTTCCTAGCCTTGAAGAATAGAGGAGAAAATCCTACAACAGTCGTCCTCGCTGACGTGTCCTATACACTTAACTACTGTCATGAAAAAAAAGGCAAACGAATTTTGTGTTGTTTACCGGTTTTGTACGTCTGGTTGGTGAATCATATGTTTGATAGTGGGTGCCAAAAGCGTTGTCCTATCAATGATTTCAAGAACTGTTGTGTTGACATAAAGGATGATCGAGAATGGGCTTAGAGGTTGGTAGATCTTAATGAAAAAACAGTTCGATGGTATGCGAGATGGCGAGAGGTAAAAGAAGTAATATACCAATGTGGAACATTCCCTAATGTGCCACTTATGGGGACTAGAGGTTGTGTGAATTATAATCCAGTATTGGCCTTGAGGCAACTTGGGTATCCTATCATAGGAGAACCAATGCAAAAACTAATAACCCCTTTTATTCTTTATGAAATGGGTTTGGAAAACATTGAAGATTTGAGGAGAGTACGTCAATCTTGGAAGACGATAATCAGAAAAGGGAAGGAACTTGGAAGTAGAAGTTGTGGTGCAGATGATTGCTACCGACAGTGGGTCAAGAATAGGGTCCAAAAGATCAAGCTGCCTTTTTGTCGTACATCTGAGGTGGTCGATGAAACACCAATGCAACCCATTATCGTTAGTGAAGAAATTGAGAAGTTGCAAGCATCAATTCTAGAGGCGGAAGAGGAAAAGAAGAATATGTGTGAAGAGTTGATGGTAGTCCGTCAAGCATATGAGTTCGCCCTGTTGGAAAATGAGCAGAAGACGATTTCTCTTGAAAGATCAAATAAGAGGGCAAAGGTAGAGGAGGATTATAAGCTCAAGCTTCAATGCAATTTAAGGGCTTCAGACGAGTCTTTATGTTTGAGAAGACAAGAAAGAGACCAGGCGCGAGAGGAGGTTGAAAAGTTGAGAAAATGGTTGAAAGATTCAGAAAGCAATGAAAGAAGTGCGAAGAGATAATTGGAAGATTTGAAACAACAGTTGGAGAGAGTGGTAGTAGAATATAAGACAAGGATAGAAGAAGAAAAAATTGAAAAACAAGAAGTTGTTGCTATGTACCGAGATGCGTGGTTGAAGGAACAAGATGAGGCAAATATGTTAAGAAACCGAATGATGGAACAAGTGGAAGCAATACAGATGCTGGGGCAAGAAGGGGTAATGTGGATGGATCGTTGTGAAAAACTCACTTCCATAGCCAACCAAGCCATCGAAAGGGTTCCCGTACTCTTAAAGAAAGCAGAAGCAAGCATAGTTCCATCTGTCACACCTGCTGAGATTATTACTTTCATTCAACATTGTAACAGTTTGATAGAAGCAATGAATAGTTTAATTCGCCGAGAGCGATAGAAACAATGTATTTCAGATACAAAGATAAATGTTGCACTTGTACCCTTTTTAATTATCAATGAATGAGCTTGTTTTATGTTTTCTAAAAAGATGTTTATGCTTAGGTTGCGAAATCAATGGTTCTCTAATACCCACATGCATGCATATAAATCTTCATTTTTTTAACTAGCATCATATGACCTTTCAGAAAAAATCAATAAAGCTGTTTCCCCGACACCCTTATCGGACTCGCGCAAACTCCAAGATCATGGACGAACTTGAGCAAAACCAAGAAGTGATGAGAGCAGATGTTAGCCAATTGAAGGACAAGGTTGATAGAATCCTAGAGGCTATACAAGCTTTAACAACGAAGGATAATACAGATGGGAACCCTCCAACTACAAATGAAGAACACCAAGCTACCCCGTCTCACCCACCAGGCTTTACCCCAACTACCCAACAATTTCGCGCGCCAGCCATGCAATTTCCTATGTATGGTCTCCCACATGGTTATACTCCACCCTTAGTCATCAATCCCATGGACAATAATCCAAACCATTCAAATATCAACTCTTAAAACCTAAACCAACCGCAAATCCCATCTCCTCAAGGCTACGTGCCACCCCAAAACACTATACCTTCAGAAAATATTCCATTTAGTGCACCCCAAGTACCCCATTTTGATGCTAATGGAAATTGGCAACAACCTCAGGTTGGTGACGATACACAGTCGAAAGAAAAATTCCATGTTTTAGAAGAACGAATAAAAGCAATTGAAGGAAGTAATGTCTATGGTCTCGAAGCTTTTGATATGTGCTTGGTTCCCGATGTGGTGATCCCTTCAAAATTCAAGAAACCTGAGTTTGAAAAATACAGAGGTGTCACGTGCCCTAAAAACCATCTGACCATGTATTGTAGAAAAATGGCTTCTCATGCTCATAATGAAAAACTTCTCATCCATTTTTTTCAAGACAGTTTAAGTGGGGCATCATTAAATTGGTATATGCATCTCGAGCGAAATCGAATCCGTTCATGGAAAGATTTGGCTGATGCCTTCCTGAAACAATACAGGTATAACATTGACATAGCCCCTGACAGGATGCAATTGCAAAATTCGTCGAAAAAGGACAATGAAACATTCAAAGAATATGCACAACGGTGGAGAGAATTGGCATCGCAAGTAGATCCTCCTCTATCTGAAAGGGAAATGGTTGGTATGTTTATGGATACTCTTCAGTCTCCCTTTTATGATAAGATGATTGGGAGTATGTCATCAAACTTTTCTGACATGGTCATGATAGGAGAAAGAGTTGAAAGTGGCATGAGAAGTGGTAAGATCGCATGTGCAACGAGTGGTGTGAAGAAACCCCAGATGGGATTTACAAAGAAGAAAGAGGGGGATGCTAACGCTATAATGGCAAACCCAATGGTTTCTTATTCTCCAGCCATGAATTCTTATCGACCTCCGAATTTTCAGCCTCTGATACCCCAAATTCCCTACATTCCTTATCCATATGTGGCTGCGACCTCACAAACTCCATACCCGCAATATCACCCTTCAAGGCCACCTTATTATCAACCACCTTTGGTCCAACCACCACCTGCTGCGTTTTCGCAACAAAACCAATGGAACCCAAATCCAACCCCGAATCACTACAGACCACCAGTTAATCGAGAGAAAAAGATAACCCGTTTCGACCCAATTCCCATCACATATAGCCAATTGTTGCCTCACCTACTCCAGAATTCAATGGTAGTTCTAAGACCAATGAAACCTCTGGAACCACCATTCCCAAAATGGTACAACCCAAATGCCAAATGTGAGTACCACGCAGGAGCCGTAGGGCATTCCATCGAAGATTGTCAAGCCCTAAAATCTAAAGTGCAAGAACTGATCAATGCAAAATGGCTTACCTTCAAGGAAGACGGTCCCAACGTAGGGAGTAACCCTTTGCCGGGCCATGGGGATACCTCTGACAACGCCATTGAAAAGTGTGCAAAAGATGATCGTGCGTTGACCATAAAGCCGTGCATGGAAAATAGTAGATCTTTCCTAAGACCATTGGAAATCCTCTATAGAAAAGAGAATCTCAAACCAACTCTTCACAGGCCCAATGCAATAATTGTCCAAGCACCAACTCCTTTTCCTTATAAAAATGCCAAGGTGGTACCATGGAATTATGAAGCCACGTCCCATTTAGCCGATCATCAATCAAGTGGTAACTGCGAACCTAAAGGAATTGATGTCACCAACATTTCAGGGATTGGTGGGGTGACTCGGAGTGGTCGAGTGTATGCTCCTGAACAATTCAGAAAAAAAGAAGGTCATGCTATAAAAGGACCAGAGACTAGCAAAAGGACGGTGCCTGAAGAAGAAGCTAACAAATTTTTGAAATTCATCAAGCAAAGTGAATATAAAGTGGTGGATCAACTAAACCAAACTCCTTCCAAGATATCGGTTCTCTCTTTGTTATTAAATTCTGAAGCACATAGAAGGGCACTGATGAAGGTTTTAAATGAGGCCCATGTTACTCATGATATCACTGTCGACCAGTTTGATGGGGTTGTCGGTAACATCACCGCTAGTAGCTGTCTGAGTTTTAGCGATGTCGAATTACCAACTGAAGGGACAGAGCATAATAGGGCACTACACATCTCTGTGAAGTGTCATGATTATATTCTTGCACGAGTGCTTGTTGATAATGGTTCATCGTTGAATGTCATGCCGAAATCAACACTATCAAAACTATTTGTTGATGGAGCTTGTTAGAAGCCGAGTGCTTTGGTGGTGAAAGCGTTTGATGGATCCAGAAGACAAGTTGTTGGTGAGATTGACCTGCCAATTCAAATCGGACCCCATAACTTTGGAATAACCTTCCAAGTGATGGATATTAAACCAGCGTACAGTTGCCTTTTAGGGAGACCGTGGATTCACGCTGCTGGAGCAGTAACATCCACTCTCCATCAAAAGCTAAAGTTTATAGTGAACAATAAGCTGGTGATAATATCTGGGGAAGAAGATATGATAGTTAGTCATCTGTCTTCTACGGGCTACATTGAGGACACAGAGGAAGCCATAGAGACTCCCTTTCAAGCATTAGAAATCGCCAATGCTGTCTTCATGGGTGAAGGATCTCCTTTAAAGGAACCAAAGTTGTCTACCACATCCTTAAAGTCTACCAAATCGATGTTGGAAGGAGGAGTTTTTGCTAGATTGGGAAAACTGTTAAATATACCCGAAAAGAATGATAGGTACGGTTTGGGATATGTACCTACTAAAGCTGACAAAGAAAAGGCTGTAAAAGAAAAAAGGGAAAGCAGGATGGCTCGTTTGGAAAATCAGGCACTGAATTCACAGAAGATTTCTATTTGTGACATTCGCCAAACATTTCAGAGCGCGGGAATGGTATATGCTGACCATGTGGCTGCTGCGGAAGAAGAGGACCATGTTGATGATGATACCTTCAAATTGGTGTACCCTTGTCCTCCAAACACCAGTCTCAACAATTGGAAGATCATCGAGTTTCCCGTGTTTGTTAATTCATGTTCAAAGTAATTGTATACTTTAACTCCTTTTGCTCTGCCCAAAGCCATAAGGATAACTAATTAGGGCGCATGTATTTCAATTCCGTACTTATTATCAATAAATGCATTTTTGAATTCTTCAACTGTTTTTTGTTTTTCTCTTTTCTTTTTTTTGGCAATCTTTATTCATATTTTCTTTTTCCTTTTTCTTCTTAATTTAAACAATGCAGAGTCGAAAACGAATATGTTGAAAATAGCAGCGCTAGAGCCCATTCTTGTAATTTTGAACGCCTAATTAATCACGCTGATGAGGATTGTGAAGACGATTGTGAGCCTCCCCCAGAACTAGAAAGTTTAATTGAACAAGAAGTTAAGATAATCCAACCCTATCAAGAACCTGTCGAGGTGATCAATTTAGGGACTGAGCATGATAAGAAAGAAATTAAAATTGGAATGTCTATAAAAGAAACTGAACGAGAAAAGTTGGTTAAACTTTTATTTGATTATGTGGATGTCTTTGCATGGTCGTACCAAGATATGCCTGGGCTAGATACTAACATAGTTGAACACAAGCTACCACTCAAGCCCGAATGTGCTCCAATTAAACAAAAATTGAGGAGGATGAGGCCTGATATGTCACTTAAAATTAGAGAAGAGGTCAAAAAGCAATTTGATGCTGGTTTCTTAGCAGTAGCAAAATATCCTCAATGGGTTGCTAATATTGTCCCAGTTCCAAAGAAGGATGGAAAGGTTCGAATGTGCGTGGATTATCGAGATTTAAATAAAGCTAGTCCTAAAGATGACTTTCCTTTGCCTCACATTGATGTCCTAGTAGATAGCACTGCTCAATATTCTCTTTTCTCCTTCATGGATGGTTTCTCAGGGTATAATCAAATCAAGATGGCTCCCGAAGATATGGAGAAAACTACATTCATCACACAATGGGGGACTTTCTGTTATAAAGTGATGCCATTTGGATTGAAGAATGCTGGGGCAACCTATCAAAGAGCAATGGTAACTTTGTTTCATGACATGATGCATAAGGAAATAGAGGTTTACGTGGACGATATGATTGCCAAATCTCGGACCGAAGAAGACCATGTTGTTAACCTTCAAAAGTTATTTGTGCGACTAAGGAAGTTCAGACTCCGTTTAAACCCTGCTAAATGCACTTTTGGTGTAAGATCAGGCAAGTTACTTGGTTTTATCGTTAGTCAAAAAGGGATAGAAGTGGACCCAGATAAAGTAAGAGCAATACAAGAAATGCCCGCTCCACGCACAGAAAAAGAAGTTCATGGCTTTTTGGGTAGATTGAATTACATTGCCAGGTTCATATCGCATCTCACCGCTACATGCGAGCCAATTTTCAAGTTGTTGCGCAAAGACCAAAAGGTTGAATGGAATGAGAATTGTCAGAAAGCTTTTGAAAAGATTAAGCAGTACTTGTCAAAACCTCCAATCTTAGTACCTCCTGTTCCTGGGAAACCGCTTATTATGTACTTAACAGTACTTGACGAGTCAATGGGTTGTGTATTGGGGCAGCATGACGAATCTGGTAAAAAGAACATGCTATTTATTATTTGAGCAAAAAGTTCACCAGCTGTGAAATACGGTATTCACTGCTGGAACGAACATGTTGCGCATTAGCATGGGTTGCTCGTCGGTTGAGGCAATACATGTTATGTCATACAACTTGGTTGGTGTCTAAAATGGACCCAATTAAATACATCTTTGAGAAACCTGCTCTTACTGGAAGGATTGCCCGTTGGCAGATGTTGTTATCAAAATACGATTTGGTATACGTTACACAAAAAGCTATCAAAGGAAGCGCCCTAGCAGAGTACTTGGCCCAACAACCTGTAGAAAATTATCAATCAATGCAGTGTGAATTCCCCGATGAAGGCATAATGACATTATTTGAAGAGACTGAATCATCTGATAGAGAAAAATGGACGTTGGTGTTTGATGGTGCTTCTAACGCGTTAGGACATGGAATTGGAGCCATTTTGATTTCCCCAGAGAACCAGTTCACTCCATTTACTGCTAGGTTGTGTTTTGATTGCACAAACAATATTGCAGAATACGAGGCATGTGTTATGGGCATTAAAGCAGCTATTGAATCAAAAACAAAAGTTCTTGAGGTATATGGAGACTCATTGTTAGTCATCCATCAGACGAAAGGAGAGTGGGAAACGCGAGATTCCAAGTTGATTCCGTATCATACTCATATCAAAGAATTGACAGAACAATTCGAGAAGATTACTTTTCACCATATCCCTCGAGAAGAAAACCAATTAGCTGATGCCCTGGCCACATTGTCGTCAATGTTCAAAATAAGCACCAGTCAGGACATGTCGGTCATAAAAATTCAACAAAGGGATAAACCTGCATATTGTTTATCAATAGAAGAAGAGTCTGACGGAAAGCCATGGTTTTATGATATCAAATCCTATGTCAAGAATAAGGAATATCCATTGGGTATTTTAGAGAACGACAAAAGGGTGTTAAGGAGATTGTCAATGAACTTCTTCTTAAATGGTGATGTGCTTTATAAGAGAAATCATGATATGGTTCTCCTCAGATGCGTGGATCAAGCGGAAGCTGAGAAAATCATTCAAGAGGTTCACGAAGGTTCTTTCGGAACTCATGCAAATGGGCACGCTATGGCGAGAAAAATCTTAAGGGCTGGCTACTATTGGTTAACCATGGAGTCCGATTGCTTTAGTTACGTAAAGAAATGTCATAAATATCAAATCTATGCGTACAAAGTACATGTACCGCCCACTTCTCTGAACGTTTTAACATCACCATGGCCATTTTCAATGTGGGGGATGGATGTTATTGGACTCATCGAGCCTAAAGCTTCAAATGGGCACCGATTTATCCTAGTAGCTATTGATTACTTCACAAAATGGTTTGAAGCCGCTTCTTATGCCAATGTGACGAGAAGTGTGGTTGTCAGATTCATCAAAAGAGAATTGATTTGTCGATATGGCTTGCCAAATAAGATAATCACTGACAATGCGACCAATCTGAATAATAAAATGATGAAGGAGTTGTGTGATAATTTCAAAATTCAGCACCATAATTCTTCTCCATATCGTCCAAAAATGAACGGGGCTGTAGAAGCAGCAAATAAAAATATCAAAAAGATCGTACAAAAGATGGTGGAGACATATAAGGATTGGCATGAAATGCTTCCCTTTGCATTACATGGTTATAGAACCTCTGTTCGCACCTCAACAGGGGCAACTCCTTTCTCATTGGTGTATGGAATGGAAGCGGTACTTCCCATTGAAGTTGAAATTCCCTCGATCAAAGTCCTGATGGAAACAAAACTAGAAGAGGCTGAGTGGGTTCAATCACGATATGACCAATTGAATCTCATAGAAGAGAAGAGAATGATAGCTTTGTGTCATGGCCTGCTATATCAAAGAAGACTTAAAAAGGCATATGACAAAAAAGTTCGTCCTCGAGAGTTTCAAGAAGGAGACTTAGTGTTAAAGAAAATATTGCCCATAAAAAGGGATTCTCGTGGAAAATGGACCCCGAACTACGAAGGACCATATGTTGTGAAAAAAGCTTTCTCTGGGGGAGCTCTAATACTTGCAGAAATGGATGGAGATGAACTTCCACTTCCAGTAAATTCAGATGCAGTCAAAAAGTATTATGCTTGAAAAAAATTGAAAAATGGGCTCGCTAGGTTGAAAACCTGAAAAGGCGACCTAGGCAAAAATTAGAGCATCCTGATGGATTGAAAACTTGAAAGAGCAGTCCATGCAAAAGTTAGGGATAACAAAAAGATCAAGTGGTTCAAACTGGGGCATTTTATTGTTCTTAGAAGTCCTAAATTACAGGAATGACTAGCGTTGTTATCTCTCCAACTAAATTTAAACACACTCATCCCTACATTGTAACCCTTAGCTCAATTGTTTTATTCTCACAGTAATGAATGTACATTTTCTAATCTTGTCATTCGATGCTACACATTACCCTATTTCTAAACTGATTCAGCCTCATGTTTTTTGTTGTTGTTGTTGTTCTATATTTTTTTTTTAAAATGTTATTTTATGATAATAAATTTTTGGAATATGAAATATGTGTAAATATATAAAATAAAAAATATATATTTTAATTATTTTGACACTTGAAAAATATATACACGGGAACTCGATAGATTCTCAACATATATGGGGTATCAAAAAAAGATAATTATTTTAAACAATGCATTCGCCTCGAAAAAAGGGGGAAGTTATACAAATATACTAGAGTCATCACACAAAGAACGATTGTTATCTCCATTGATTCATTGAATCTTGTAGGCGTATAAAGTCGCGTAAGGATCGGGGAACCATAAAAATAAAAAATAAAAGAATTTACTTACATTGCATGCATCTTACATTTTCCATGTAGTCACACATGATCTATGCATCTTCATTCACATTTTAAATATACTCAACAACCTTCAATGCATAATGAATGAGTCATGCATATCTTATATTTATACTTTATTTATACTCAACAACTTTTGTGTCACATTGTTCATTACAAGTTTGCATTACAATTACCATAAACACGTTTCTCTTTTATTTGTTTATTTTATCTTTTTTATTTTTTATTTTATTTATATATATATATATATATATAAAACAAAAACAAAAAAATTATAGTCATCGTTTAATCGATCTACGCATCGGTAACCAATCCGAAGACGATCTACGCATCGGTAACCAATCCGAAGACGATCATTTTATTTATGTCGATCTACGCATCGGTAACCAATCCGAAGACGATCATTTAATCCGAAGACGATCATTTTATTTATGTCGATCTACGCATCGGTAACCAATCCGAAGACGATCATTTTTATTTATGTCGATCTACGCATCGGTAACCAATCCGAAGACATTTTATTTACGTCGATCATTTTATTTACGTCGATCATTTTATTTACATCATTTTATTAACGTCGATCTACGCATCGGTAACCAATCCGAAGACGATTATTTTATTTATGTTGATCAACTATCCGATTAATTAAAAATGCACAATAATTATTTTACAATTTTATTTGGTTAGCCATTCTATGGCCAATTTTTCAATTTTTATTTGGTTATGGTTATCTTTATGTTGCCCTCCTGCCCTGCCATGCCTGCCACAGCCTGTTCACGCAATCATGTATTCTTTTATTTTCTTGGTTTTATTAAGATCCCTGATATAAACATGCTACAGACTAGTTATTTGAGTCATCTAATTTTACTTTTTAGCTTAATAAAGAAATTATTTGTAATGCACACTCAATAAAATAGATAGGTAGAAGATTAATTTCCTTTAATCAGACATTGCTTAAATTTTGTAACAAAGCAATACAAAATCCAGTTCAAAAACAATACAAAGTACATAGTTCAGATTTATCTAATAAACATTAACCTTCACCATTTTAACTATAAATTAAGACAAAAAATTCAAAAGGGAGAGGTCTTTTTCTTCTTCTTCTGAGAAAATAAAAAAAA
>JBBPBQ010020324.1:45043767-45079717 GCA_037974755.1 Cicer yamashitae | reverse complement strand
AAAAAAAAAAAAAAACAGATGAAAACAAAGAGGAGAGTTTTTTTTCAAGGAAAAAAAGAGAGAGTATAGTTTTCTTTCTCAAACAGAAAATAAACAATCAAAGAATAGAGAAAATATATATAGGAAGAAACACACATACATCACTACCTCCATCATTTTTCGCAAATCTCCAACAACCACCGTCAACTTCGGACTCCGACGAGCCACCGCGAGCGTTGCCGGTAAGGCGTTCACACCGCCATCGCAATCTCCGTCGTCGCTCCACCATCGTGATCACCATCGAATCACCATCATAGTGCTTAACTCATTTTGCTTGGTATTCTTTCTGCCTACCCTGTTCTTTCTCTCTTATTTGTTTTCTTTTAAAAATGAAGCATCATCTTTGTCCCCTGCAAGTATACAGCCCAGCCGACTCCCCCCTTTATTTTCCTCTCATCAGTTTTAGTTTGATTTAGGGTTTTCCTTATTTTTTTTTTAATATAATATCTATTTCATTTATTTATTTTTATTCTTATCATATTTTTATTTATTAAAAGGTTTGTTGTTGTTACTAAACAGACCAATCTCTACACTTAGGCCCACTTGTTAATTTTTGTTTTTTTTTCTTCTTCTTTAAATTTTGTTTACTTTGTCAAAAATATTTTTAGTACAATTCTAGTTTACTCTTTAGTTTAAATTTGTAGTTTATCTTTCTTACAAAAAATAATAATGATTATTGGTATAAAAAAATTTACAAAGAATAAAATATTCTTAAAAGGATTAGATTAGATGTGACATCTTTTTACTCCTTGGGTTCTTTTTTAAAACACAAATTGTATAACTTAATAATTCCAAACTCGTTGTTATAAATAAATTAATTTATTTATTTTTTATTTATTTAAAAATCTGATTAATTAGATGGGACATCTTTTAATCATTGAGTTGTTAAGACACAAGTTGTATAACTTAATAATTCTAAAACTCGTTTTTATAAGTAAATTAATTTAATTAATTTATTTTTTATTTTTTTATTTAAAAAATCTGATTAATTAGATGCGACATCTTTTAATCTTTGAGTTGTTAAAATACAAGTTGTATTACTTGACAATTTTAAAACTTAATATTTAAACTTAAAAATGATAAAATATTTTCACAAGAATTAAATTAGATGTGACATCTTTTTACTCCTTAAATTTTTAATGTACAAATTATAATACCTGACAATTTTAGAAACTTAATATTTAAAACTAAAACAATAAATATTCTTAAAAGGATTAAATTAAATGCGACATCTTTTTACTCCTTAAAATTTTAATACCATTTATACTACTTGATATTTTCAAAACTTAATATTTAAAATAAAAAACAATAATTATTCTTAAAAGGATTAAATTAGATGTAACATCTTTTTATTACTTAAATTTTTTTTGAGACACGAGTTGTACGACTAGATAGTCTTAAAACTTGCATTTTAAATTATTATTCAAATCAAACAAATTCTTTTTTTCAAAACAACCTTTTTTTTATCAACCACAAAACAAATCTTTCTTTAAAAATAATAACACATCCGCATTTTCTACCCAAGAACTACGTAGCTTTGATTTCTCCATCGCACCGGGAGATACGTAGGAGCAAGATCGCACTCTTGTCAAGCATAATAACAAAAACTTTTTTTTTCTCTCTATATTTTAAATGTATTTTTATCATTAGATTATTTTCGTAAAAAATATTATATTTGCATTTTAAAAAGGAGAAATAAATATATTTAAGTTAATATTAATTTTGCACAGTTAATTATAGGTAACCGTTTTTTTAACTGATGTCGTAGGGTGCTAATACCTTCCCTACGCATAATCGACTCTGAACTCAAAATTTGGTTTCAAAGACCATTTTTTTATTTTATTTTTATTTTTAAGGGTTTTCCAATATTTTCCCTATTTTAAAATAAACTTTGGTGGCGACTCCATTGAATTCGAGAAACACTCGAAATTTTAGGCCGCAACAGTAGTGATAAAATTTTTGTAAATGAAATTTTATCGTACTTGAAAAATCAATTGAAGTCTATCTGATATTTAATTTTCAAACAAAATCAAGCTTCAACAAAAATTTGAATATGACTTATGTAATTTATTTGAGTTGGGGCGGATTTATATTTTTTTTCAATAAAAAAATTTATAATTAGTTGTATTTTGTATTATCTACTATTTTATATGTTAATGAAGGGATTTAAATTCACCAAAACAAAATTATATTTGCAATCTATTATATTTTATTAAGTCTTGGTTAAAATCTCATTAAAAATCTCTAACCAAATTTCGCCGTATTTTGGAATGTTAATTGATTTTTACTCGACGAGATATATTTAAATAAACTCATAATTCAATTATAGCTTAAAATAATATTCATAATTAAAATTAGACGAAATTTATATTATATTTAGAAAACATATTTACGGGAATATTATTTTCCGCTCTCATGAAAATTTATGTTAAAATGTTTGTTTCCAAACTTTTGTTTCAGAAAAATTTATCAAAAATTTATCAATAGAATTTATCGTTAATGAGTCAAGTTACGTCGTGAAATTACTTTAATTTACTTTGATTCAATATTAACAAAAAGAGTAAGAAAACGTAAAAAAAAGTTTGTGTAAGAAAGGTGAAAGAAAACATAAAAAAAGTTTGTGTAAGAAAGGTGAAAGAGACATTTATTTACTAATAAGAAAATAAGAGATAAATGATCTATATAACCTTAACTAAAAGGGAAAAGTGATCAATTCAATCCTACCAAAGAGCCAAATTGCAAAACAAACCCAATGCCCCTCTCCCGTGGGCTGTACAGCCGTACCTCCCTCCCCTTCCATATAAATAACCTCGTTCTCTCCTTTATCATATCAGTGTGAAAAATTTATGATGAGTTTTTTTTTCTCTTTTCCTTTATTCATGACAAAAAATATGTGAACTTTAATTTCTTTCACTCACATTCTCTCTTGTTCATAATATTTTAGCATTCATCTCATTTTGTTATTGATATATTTTCTTGATAGTTGTTATTTTATTATTATTTTGTTGTTAATAAGTTTTTATTTATGTTTATAAAAGTTTTAAACTTAATGTTTATATTTATTTATCTTTATATAAAGTTTAAACTGTACAGACAAAAACAAAAGTTTTAAACTCTAAGTTTATATTAGAACAAAGAAAATAAATAAAATAAAATTTTCACCCTTTTGTCCATCATGGAAGTGGCCTATCTAACACAGAGAGCCAAAGATTTAAATATTTAGACTTTTTTTCTATACTAATATTAATATTTGATAATGCAATGTGTATTTTGGTATTGTAATGGAATATAAATTATACTTATTTTATTGTGCCAAAAGAGTCTCCAGTTCTTTCAAAATATAAACTTGTTATCTTAAAGTTATTTTGATAACATTATCAAATAACTTTGAGAAATACTGACAAGATCCTTCCGAAATAGTTGAATCCTTTTAAGTATAATGAATTGACTTATGTTCAAACTTCTAACAAACAATTATAAGTGACCCAGACTTTACGCAACAATCTCCTAACAAACTTCAATCTCCTATAAGTGACCCAAACTATATATGCAATTTCATAATTTTAAGCTAAATTAAAACAATCTCCTATACTTTTAAAATTAGTTTTCCACATTATTTTTTTATCACAACTTTTTAATATTCTCCGAAACATAGCAGCATTGGGTAACAGAAATAGTCATTGCTATGACTTCAAAAAATTTAACATCCTCCTTGAAGATTGCATTTTGAAAAGCCGTTGAAATTTTTGAAGTCACATGAATATGAATGATTAATTGTACTTTATATACTGTACGCGTGTTAACTTGTAAAACATAATTATGGGCACTTAAATTTTTAGGAGTACAATGCCCTTCATATCAAAAATGGGATTTTATTTTAAAGTTGTTGAATGATATTTTGTCCTTCAAATTAATTTTTAAATATGCATTTTATTAGGCAAATTAATTATAAAAATACTTAGTGTAGAGACTCTAATTTGACTGATAAGAACTTTGGGTCTAATTTTTATACTTTAATATAATTAATTAAAGTTGTATATCTTTGATGGATTTTTATTTACTCCTTGTTTAGTAGGTAAGAAACATTGTTCTCTAAATTATGAAAAGAAAAATTATTGATGGGCATCCATCCACCTAATATACACTTAGAGAGATAAAGAAATAAAGAAATATACACTTAGAGTGATGTGATAGAGATAATATGTAAATGATGTGATAGGAAGAGAAAGATAGAGATAAAATGAAGTGTTAAATAAATGTATAAAAATAATAGATATACACATATCATATGAAAATTGACATATGTCCAAATGTACATTCCTAACAAGATTATATATAACGATGTTATACAACCTTACCTTTTGCCTTTTCTTTTTTGAGTAATGATATATAGTACGAAATATTTTGTCTTTTCTTTTGTGTTTTCTGAACTTATTTCAAGTGAAATTAATGCTCTTGGAAAACTTTTGATTACCATGGAGGTTTAAGACCAAAATTAAATAGACAAATCTTGTTTATGTATAAGACGTTTACTCAAGTTTGGACTACCACTATTCTTACTAAGTTATTACACTAATTGGTTATTATCTTCGTCCCTTTTTCTTAAAAAAAAAAATATATATCTTCGTCCCTTTTTATTAGTCATTTCTATCATTTTCATATAAATTAAGAAAAATAAATAGTGTATTTAATATGTTTATTTTATGATTGTTTTGATGTACAGATGTCTCAAACAATGAATATTTTTATCTTCTAAGATAAATTTGTAGTATTAATAATTTGAAATAAATCTAATGATTTGAAATGAGGCTGGATTGTTATTGAATTTTCTGTTTGATGATTGGACTTAATTAGTTGCATTATAAAATGGTAGTACTTGAAAGGATTCATTCATGACTCATGAGTGATTCCATGTTAGATAACCGATGTTGCAATTAAGCTTTAACACCAGCTGAAACATGTTTGTCACTTGTGAAAGAAAGAAGTGAGGAAGAAGTAGATGCAACACAATTCAGGAAAATAGTGGGATCTTTGAGGTGCTTGTGCAACACAAGGCCTCATCTAGTATTATTGGGCTAAAAGTAGATTCATGGAAAAACCTCAAACATCTATCTGCTACCTGCTAAGAGAGTCCTGATATATATATATAGGAGAACTTGATTATGAATTTTATTTCCCAATCAAAAGAGTGGAATTGAAGAAAAATTGTATGGTTATTCTGATTCAGGTTGGTGTGGAGACAAAAAATGATCGAAGAAGCACTATGAAATATGTGTGTATGCTTGGTTCAACATCAATCTCTTACCAGTGGTGAAAATGTCCCCTAAGAGGCTGAATACATTACGACAAACACTTTTTTTCTTCTTCTGAGTATCATAAATAAACATAGAAACTAGGTTCCGCTTTCTAAGGGACCAGGTGAATGAAGGAAGATTGTTTTTGGAATACTGCAGGATAAATTTTAAAGTTGCAGACATAATGACTAAACCATTGAACAGTGAAACATTCAAGGATTTCAGGAGTAAGCTAGGAGTTATGCCTTATCCAATCTGAACTAAAAGTTAAGAGGGGTGTGTTGAGAATTGGTTAACTTAGTATACATATTGTTGAGAAAGTTAGAAGTTAGTTGAATAAATTGTTATGCTAGTTTGTGTAGTCTACCCGACAGGGGATGTGTGTAAACTTGGTGTATAAAACCATATGAGATAGTATTAATTAAGTGTTAAATCATTATAAAATTTTGTCAAAATACCCAAATTTTACAAGACTTTAATGCAACCTATCCTTGCAACTCAACACAATATGAAGAGTCTCACAAGTATTTTACATGTATTGATTCGGTTATTGGCCATAAAATTCAATGTTTCATATTATAAATAAAAAAAGTATGGTCAAAATCTCTCTTCCTGGAATTCTACTTTGCATTCTTACCCTTTCCAAACCATTCGGCCATCTCTTCATCGTCGGCACTCAGGTTATCAGAAGAACTAAACTCGTCATCGGTATCACTATGCCATGAATGCTTTCTGCACTGATTTGGCAGCTCGTTCTTACTAGCTTCTCCTCTTTGTGCTTTAGGCATACCAGTCTTACCTCCAGCAATAGGAAAATCTAAAAGTTCTGAAGTTTCGTTTGAGTTCTCTAAGTAATTGTGATTTTCAATTCCATCTTCTACAAATCTCCACATATGTGAATCTCTGTTCCTGCTCTTTCTTTCGGATGCCATTGGCAATTCTTTGTTACTATCAAAGCGATATCCTGCAAAAGTTGGTTTGCTATTCTCATGGTGGTTTTTATATTCTTCATGAGTTTGAAGGGAAGAGTTTGAAGCATTTGACGTCTTAGGTCTTCTATGATCACATTTCAGGCAAACCATGTTTCTTCTGAAATTTATGTAATTACACCTACACAAACAATGTTTCAATTTCAGTAACAAGTAAAACAAAATAACAAAAGTAACTAAAACAAAATATTAAGAACTTACGACTCGCATTCCCATTCCCCTGGATTAATGCGACGATTTGAAGGCCCCTCTTTGCATTGCAAACATCTTGTATTCCTTGCAAAATTGAGGAAGTTGCATCTGCAGATATCAAATCAATAGTGTTACTTTGAAATTAAGGCTCGTTTGTTACAAATTATTAAAAAAAAGTGATTTTGGTATTCAGTAATTCAAATATTACTTATAGAGATTTTTTTAAAAAAACATAAGTTATTTTGTGTTTGTTTACCATAATGAAAATCACGTTTTTTTTAAAAAAAAAATCTATAGAAAATGATTTTTAAGTGAAGCTACTAAAACCAACTTCTCGTTTGAAGCAATTTTTAAATTCTCATTATTGTTTTAAAAATCTGTAAAAAAACAGATAAAACTCCTAATTTTTTTTTTAAAATGAGATTTTATTTTTTTAAATTGAGATATTTTACTTCTAAAAAAGCTATAACAAATAGTCTCTTAATACTAGTTAGATTAAGCTACATGATATGAACATCCATTACTTGTTGCATATCCAATCTCCCTTCTTCAAAGGCAAATGATTGTTGTCCTCCTGCAATTGCTTGATTTTCTCCTCACAGAAACTGTCACAGTGCAAGCACTTGATATTTCTGGCGAAGTTGTGGAAATCACATCTAGCAATGAATTCGAAACGAAAACGTAAACAACTGTACGAGAAAATAATGCAATTTTTTTACAATGACTGATTACTAGAATGAATTAAAGCCTACTTGGGGCAAATCCAGTCGCCTTGCTTCATCGGAACACCTTTTTTGCCCTTAACTTGTGGATTGGGATGAACTTCTTGGACATCAACCTTTGTGGTGTCTGGAAAGTTAGGATTTTTGTCTTCAGTACTGCACTCTACTATCTTTTTTAGCAGTCTTCTCACAGATTCTTTTACCATTTTATTTAGAGATGGTTTGTTCTCTACTGAACCAATAATTGGGTCAAGCCCATAAGTCATAATAATACGCATAACATCCACCGTTCTTCCACCTTCGTCTTCGCGTGCTTTCACAAATGCCCTTTCACAGTTCCCCCTCAAATTGCACGAGCTGCACACCTGGTTGAAGCACCAGAGAATTGAAGGTAAGGGAAAAAAATGTCTGCATGTAAAGCCAAAATTGCAAAGTATACAATAAACCGAAGTAAATGACAGTAGAAATACGGTCATCACCAACATTTCCCTCATCCATGCTGACATGCGCTCTCAGGCGCTTTCCTGAGTTGACCACTTTCCTATCTAAGCTTGGACATCCAAACGTTACAATAACTCCTATATCTTTTCGAGACAAAAACCTGACAGGAAAAAGTCATTTGGGAAATTACTTTTGAGCAAATTATGTTTACCTTGCAACAAGAAGAAATAAAAATAAAATTGTTGCACAAGTTACCATTTCCAAATCAGCATTAATTATTCTTTTAAAAAAAACAGAGAGAAAAACATCATGGACATAACTGTATAAGCAAGAAATTGTCATTAATCCTTAAATACCAAGCCTTCTTTTCTCTAGCAAGTACAATGTTATGATTGTGATTAATATCTACAGCTATGTAATCTAAAATATAATGCCATGATCAATGACATAGAAAGGTTAGAAAAATCACACTGTTATATTTCCTCGTGATTGGAATAAATATTTTAAGACGCAGCAGCTCTGACTCCTTTTATAGTTTTCTTCATTTGATATTAAAATGTACAAACTATGCTCATGTCCATGTGGATGGTGTAGATAATCTTGAAGTATTTCTATCCTCAATCAATCAATTCACATATGTTTGTCTCTTTCTTTTTTCTAAATCAAACTCAAAAGCATCAAGTATGTGATGTGCTTTTCCACACGTAACAGCTATTACTCTAATATCCAGATGCTTTCTAATCTTACCTTCTACACACTCCCATTTTTCCATCTTTTTTATTATTTCAGGGAATAGAAACCCAGGATACACAAAGAAGATATTTCCTCACTGCCTTAACAATTAGCAAGTTCGTCTGGAACACGTGTTCTTCCCTCTTCATACCCACAAAGCTAAACAAGGGTAAATTCTGAAATAAAAGTCAAAGTTCTAGTACCATTCAATTCAATGAACTACAAATAATATGCAGCCAACAAGTTCAAAATCGATTTTTTTTAATTAATTGGGTGTGATGATAACATTGGATGTTCTTTCTGTACCCAAATTACGGCACTTCCGATAACAACAAAAATCAACAGACAAAACCATAACACATATCCTTACACACTACAGTTCTTTCAATCAGCTCATCCAATCCAAACTTAGGACTTGTTGGAGTTGACTTATTTGAACTTATCAATTGACATAAACACTTGTGAGATTGCTTGAGGAGAGTATATGGAAACAACTTATGGCATGTTCATAAGATGTTTTTAGTTTATTTCCATAAGCTCTGCATGATAGTTTATGAAAACAGCTTATAACTTTTATGAAAATTGTTTAACTTTATTTTATCTAGCTTATAAATAAGCACTTATATGACAAACGCTTAATTAAACTTTTTATCCAAACAGGGCCCAAGTGATTGTGAATTGAAACAAGACACAACCAGTCAATTACACTATCAAGTCACATAGTTCTAAACACAAACACCTTGTCTACATAACTAAATGTCACATTGAAAACCAACCCTTTCACAAACAAAACAAACCAATGATTCATTCTCACTTCTCTCACCATTATAATCAACAAAAGAATCCAAATCATGTAAAAAGAACTCTTTTTATATACCTTAAAAGATGAGAATGGTCTCTACCAAAATTGAGGCAAGCAGTTCTAATAAGATTACATTCTTTTGAACCCAAATGAGGATTCAGAAATGGGTTGCCTTCTGCATTGAAGTGACCCTTTTTGATCAAACATTCCATCAAATCTACCCATTCGGACCAAGGATGAGAAATCTGAAACTCGGGGTTTTGTTGTTGTTGTTGAGTGTTCGATTTCCATTCATGTACTTGGTTTTGGTTGGGATTGGGAAGGGTGTGAATGAGTGATGTGAGGAGTGTTTTTCCATGGAAATTTGTTGTTGGGTTGTAGTGAAAGTGAAAGTGAAAGTGATGATAGCTTTTCAAAGTGTTTCTGATCATCGTAAGTATTGTTTTTTGGTTCGTGCGAGATAGGTATATTCAATGGGTTCAGCTACGTTTCATGTAATTACTGTCTTTTTAGTTTATTGGGGAAAAATATCATTCCCAATATTTATTTTAATAATTTTAATATTTATCGGTTGAGTTAAGTTTTATTAATTTTTATTAATCATTTATAAAATTAAAAATTATCTTTTTTGTGAATGTGAGAATTCAGAAATAGAATTGCGTGGT
Organism: Cicer yamashitae; assembly: GCA_037974755.1. Classification (NCBI taxonomy): domain Eukaryota; kingdom Viridiplantae; phylum Streptophyta; class Magnoliopsida; order Fabales; family Fabaceae; genus Cicer; species Cicer yamashitae. The sequence goes on along the minus strand of JBBPBQ010020324.1, from coordinate 45,069,841 downwards.
TAAACACATTTATTGTAAAACTAATTTTAGTATTGTCGAGTTATCTACGACATCTCCTAGTTTGTTATCTCTTACAAGGATCATAGAGGAATATATTTTTCTTGATTGGTTTTTTAAATTTTCTTTGTAATTTTTTCTTTTAACAAAAAAAAAAATAGAATTATACATTTATTATCTTTGTCAATTATAATCCCTTGCTATTTATAAGTCTCTTCTATTTTTTTTTTAAATATAAGATAAATTTTAGATTATTAAATAACATGTATTATTATTGGGTCATGCTTATTCAAGTGAAAAAGAGAAATTTTAAATAGTCTAAATTATTTTGATCCTTCACTTTCTTTTTAATCCCTTCAAAATGGACAAAGACAAAAATAGGTCTAAGAGGGATGTTCTTTTCATTCCTCTTAAAGTTTAATCAAAAAAATGTTATTTAAAATATTATCCCCTCTCCTTCCCTTATCTCAAAATTCATCAAACCAACGCACCCTTAGGTTAGATGTTGTAGTAGTCACCTTTGTAAGGTTATTGCAATTAGTTGGAACACTTATATTACACATATTTCAAATAGGACTAGGTATGTATTTAATTAGTCTCACTATAAAATTTTAAAAATTTTATTTTTAGTTTTTATAAATTTGTTTTTAACTTTTAATCGGCACAATATTTTTGTCAACGATTTTAATCTCTACAATATTAAAATAAATAGAAATTTTATTCGAATACTATCAAACTTTGGAGATACACTTTATGGATTTTTTTTATTTATATTTTAGTTTTTTTTTTAATTGACCAAATTGCCACATTCCGAAAATATATACAGAAATGCCCTACTTTTTTGCCCGAAATCTATAACAGAAATTTCAGGAAGGAATGAAATTTCCGATAGTTATTTTTCAATACTAGAAATTTCATTTTTAAAATTTCTGGAAGTTTCAACCCGAAATTTAACTACACCTAATAGGACTTTTTTACCTATATATCCTACTTTTTTAAAAAACTAACTAAAATGCCCTACTCTCAAATTAAAATACGGGATTGCCCTACTTTTTAGCCCCAGTTGCTGATCGCAACCTGGGGATGCGACGAGGTGAAGAGCTTTTTTTTTTTTTTGTAGTAGGAGGTCGCATCCTGGGGATGCGACCATGTACTAAGGCAGGTTTTTTTTTGTTCCATTTTATTTATGGGTATAATTATTATTTAATTAATTAAAAATAATTAAAATATTTTAAAAATCAAAATAATAATAATAAATAAAATACATTATTAAATAATAATAATAATAATTTTAATTTTAATAATATTATTAATATTAGTGACTTATTCTTAATTTAAATTAATTATAAATAATTAAAATATTTAAAAAACCAAAATAATAATAATAAAATAAAATACATTATTAAATAATAACAATAATTTTAATAATATTATTAATTTTAGTGACTTATTGTTAATTTTAATTAATTATAAATAATTAAAACAATTAAAAAATCAAAATACTAATAATAAATTAAATTACATTATTAAGTAATAATAATAATAATAATTTTAATAATAATAATAAAAATAAAATTATATTAATAAACTAAAATAAAATACATTAAATTGAAAGAAAAAAATACACTAATTTAAAGAAAAAAATACATTAATTTTGAGTAGATGTGCCAGCAGCGTTTGGACAATGTTTCCTAGTATGACCAGAGACCCGACATAATTCGCACTTTCTTGACACTCTTTCTATAGTGTCCATTTATGTTCTAATACGTTTGCTCTTTGGGCGACCTTTCTTGACTCTCTGCATTAGTGGATTGTGACACACCTTAACACCTTTATATTCTGGCCAATATCCTTCGTTTAGTATAGGTTTGAACATTTCGTCGTACACTTTTAGTACCGTTTCCACTTTGTACACATATGTATAAGGCTCCAATAATCATATTTGATGCTAGAACATGCTACTATCACATGTGAACAAGGCATATGTTTAGCTTGATATTTCTCACATTCGCACCAATTGTTAAGAAGGTTTACACTGAAATGACCAATTGGCCACCCTTCTCTTGGATTTACCGTCTCGTGGACCATGAAAGTATGGTTGCTCCAATCAAAACTATCGACTCTATGACTATTGGATTTACGTATTTCTGATTTCATAAAATTTATGCATGGTTCTGTGTATACCTGACCAGAAGCTAAAATTGATGCATGTTGTTTTGCCATGGTTGGAAACAGTGTCCCCGTTTTATAATATGTTGATTGGACCAAAGCACTGATGGGAAGGTTGCGTGGTCCTTTTAATACTCCGTTAATCGACTCCACAAGGTTGGTGGTCATATGACCCCAACGGCTACCTCCATCAAATGCTTGAATCCAATCTTGCCGCGGTATGTTGTCTAACCATTTCAACGCTTATGGGTTTACGATGCCGATTTCTCTACGGTAGTATCAATATGTAGGCTCATTGATTGAGTAACCTGTATTGAAACAATAGACAATCAATTATTACCCATAGAAATTAAGAATGAAGTTATTAAAAATTACGTTAATTATAAGTAGTAAGAATGAAATTATTACCCATAGAAATAACTTTTTTCTTCAAATCATTATCCTTGAATTCCCTTGCAAAATTTTGTGAAATATGTCGGACGCAGAATACATGCTTTGACGGAGGATCTTGTCAGCCATTATTCGGATTATTATAAGCACTCTTAATAGATTCGTGTCTATCTGAAATCACACAAATGTTGGGTTGTGGAGTGACGTATTTTCTCAAATTTCTCAAAAAGAAACTCCAACCCTCTTTTGTCTCACCTTCCACGAGAGCATAATCAATTGGAATTACATTGTCATTTCCATCATGTGCAACTGCTACCAATAGAGTTCCCTTATACTTGCCGTAAAACCAAGTCCCATCAACTTGTACAAATGGTTTGCAGAATTTAAACGCAGATATGCACGGAGCGTAAGCCCAAAATAGTCTATGGAAGATTCTCATCCCATTTATCAAACCATTCTCATGATAAGCTGGGATCGTTTCCATTACAATTTTGGTTCTTGGAGCAAACGTTTGCATAACTAATAACCATCGTGGGAGTTGATTGTAAGACTCTTCCCAAATGTCATAAATTTGTTCGATCGCTTTATTTTTTCCCAACCAAGCCTTTCTATAATTAACTGTGTACTTGTGCAAATCCCGAATCTGAGCAATAATGACCTTCACTTTGATTGAAGGGTCCACTTTCATAACTTGCATTATGCTTGTACATATCATGTTAGAATCGAGCTTTATATGATCTTGTGACAGTGCAGAATTTGTGCATGTATGAAGTGCATTTAATTTACCAATCACCCACAATTGACTCTTGCGTTTTGAAGCTCTACATCTAAACAAACAATTTGGATTTGAACATTTAATAACGTACCTTTCTAAATCTGATTTACAAATGCAAGAATAAGGTTGCTTTGCAGTGTCATTCCACTATTAAATCTGATTTAATAGCATGTACGCATTCATCCTTGTTCTGAAACGTCATTCCAACTGCAAGAGTTCCATCTATTGCCGGGACTTCGTCAACGAACATGTGATCAAATTCACTTGGTTGCTTTGCAGTGTCTAAATTGATGTTCCTCATGTGGATTGGTGGATCGAAGATAGGTTGATCTTCTGCTTTGAGATCTTCGTCAACATCATCGTCGTCAGAATCACCAGATGATTCGTCGAAGTATGTTTCATCCTCTTCACTATAGTCGCCTAATTCTTCCTCATTGACATTATACAAGACACTAAGCTGAAGATCACATGGTGGACTTTTAGGGAGAGATTCGTGACAGAGTTGTTGGGAGACATTGTGGATTTGTTGAGTTTGTTCATTTTGGCTAGAATAAGGTTCATATTGTTGTGATGGTGAATATAAGTCGGGTTGATCGAATGATGGGATGTAGTCGGGTTGATAATGATCGAACGGTGGGGTGTAGTCGGGATTAGGCATGTTTGAGGTTGATGGTTGATCAATGTTTATTGATGTAGGAGCACCTTTAAATGTAACATATAACTCGATGGTTCCGAGTTGTGACCATTGTCCATAAACATCAAACATCAGTTTGACGTCTTCGTCATCGCAAACGTTCATCAGCTAGAACTTGGTTGTATTTTCACCAAAGAAGACAAGGTGCCGATTAACTATATCAGTTATCGTCACTTTGTCGTCGAGCTGTAACTTTTTTTCAATGACATTCTTTAGACGAGCAAGGTTGCTGCTAGAATGTACTTTGAACGCCTTTTTGTAATAACTTACAAATGTTTTACCTTCAACTCCGTCGACAATTGAACCATTGTAATAAACAATACAAATAACTTGTTGGGCAGCCATGATGAAGTAATTTATTGAGTATGAAATGTTAGAAGGTATGGTGAGATAGAAGGTGTGGTGATATAGTGTGATCTAGTTTTCTATTTATACAAGTTAGTAAAGTGTAGAAGGTAAAAATTTAATATTTAATAGAAATAATTTGATTGGTCCAAATAAAATAACAAGGATTCATATTTTTCTACTGCACCATCCACAACCGTTGATAAATTAAATTGGACGTTCAAGATTAAAGATTGAATAGATCAATTTGATTGGTCCAAATAAAATAACAAGGATTCATATTTTTCTACTGCACCATCCACAACCGTTGATAAATTAAATTGGACGTTCAGGATTAAAGATTGAATAGATCAATTTGATTGGTCCAAATAAAATAACAAGGATTCATATTTTTCTACTGCACCATCCACAACCGTTGATAAATTAAATTGGACGTTCAGGATTAAGTGAATGAAATGAACAAGGATCCGAATCCACACTATTGATTGTAACAATGATCCAAAGCCATTGATTAAACGAAATGAGCGGCCCAGATTTGTCCATAAGGGTTCGCTTCCTGGGGATGCGACGTCCCTAAGGGATCGCTTCATGGGGATGCGACGTCCAACTGGGCGCGTGTTAAGGCTTCGCAATTTGGGCCTGCGGTTTCCTATATAAGGTCACCAAACAATCCTTTCCAATCACACTTCCTCAGCATTGTCAAACTCACCACTATAATTCACATAGCTAAAACTTTCTTCAACATTCAAAGTCACACTTACTGATGGAATTATCTACGAATCACAGAGCTGAAGTTCGATACATTAACGCATTTGTAAGTATTTTATATTATTGTCATATATATTATTTTCAAATAAATTAGCTTAGTATTTTATATTAGTGTCAATAATATTGAATATTTTATTAAATTGTCATATATATTATTTTCAAATAAATTAGCTTATTATTTTATATTAGTGTCAATAATATTGAATTTTTTTTTTATTATTGTTATATATATTATTTTCAAATAAATTAGCTTAGTATTTTATATTAGTGTCAATAATATTGAATATTTTATTAAATTGTTATATATATTATTTTCAAATAAATTAGCTTAGTATTTTATATTAGTGTCAATAATATTGAATTTTTTATATTATTGTTATATATATTATTTTCAAATAAATTAGCTTAGTATTTTATATTAGTGTCAATAATATTGAATTTTTTTTATTATTGTTATATATATTATTTTCAAATAAATTAGCTTAGTATTTTATATTAGTGTCAATAATATTGAATTTTTTTTATTAATTTCATATACCATCAAAGGACAAACTAAAATGTCATGGTCATGCCAACAAAAGACCGAACGAAGCCATATTACCATATTTGCAACAGGCCGAATTTGGTGAAGTGATTAAACTTAGAAACTACAAAATAGATGTCGGCCTAATTACTGCTATGGTTGAAAGATGAAGACCAGAAACTCATACTTTTCATCTGCCAATAGGTGAGTGCACAATAACTTTAGAAGACGTGTACTACATTTTAGGATTAAAGACTTCTGGTTTTCCTGTTAGCGGTTCGAATTTTGTGAATGTTAAAGATGTCTGTCAAGAATACTTAGGAGTTATCCCACCTGAGGGAGCAACAAGGGGTAATTTTATAAAATTAAAATGGCTTAAAGATACTTTTGATGGTATTGGTGAAAATGCATCCGAATTAGAAAAACAAGCATCGTGTCGGGCATACATACTACGTATGATTGGAGGATTGTTGATGCCGGACAAATCCAACAATCGTGTACATTTAAAGTATCTTTCACTTTTAGGCGATTTAAATAAAGCATCCCAATATAGTTGGGGTTCGGCAGTTTTAGCAACGCTCTATAGAGAATTATGTCTTGCTACAACACCCGGCGTAATGTCTATCGGATGATGTGCATTGTTGTTGCAAAACTGGGCTTGGTATCGTTTGACTTGTGCCGCTCCAGAATCACCCAGTGCATGGATATTTCTACTTGCACAAAGGTAACTATTGCAATTAATTTTTATATATTTGTTTTTAAACTTACTACTTAGTGTATTACTAATTTTATTATATATATTTTTTTTATATATTTGACAGATTTAATTCCGGTGGTCTAAATTTCAGTAAAGTTCCTCACAACGACATAGAGGGATACCGGAATACAATCGATCATATGATGGTTCAAGAAGTAATATATTCATTCACATTTAGTTGAAATTTTTTAATTATATTTTTTTTATACGTTTTAATATTTACTTTAACCTATTTTTAACATATCAGTTTCGTTGGAGACCGTATATCGGGTTCCAACACGAGGTATCCGAACAAGAGATGAACACTTGGACTGCATCTACCTATCTGCATTGTTATCATATCGTCGAAAAACATCAGGCAGATAGAGTCGCACTTCAGTTCGGCTACCATCAACAAATTCCGCAACCACAAGAGGATATGACAATGTACCATGAGGTCAACATGAGGAGTGGCATCGATGATAATTGGTATGTGGTTTGGAAAGATGAGATTCAACATTGGAATGAACGTCAGAATTATGTATTGCAAGGTCAATTCGTAGAAGGTATTTTACGCCACAGTAAAGAATATATGAATTGGTTCAGAAATCACACCAAATTATACATATTTATGGAAAGATATATGCGAGATCCACGTTTGCAACCTTCAACATATCCTGATGTTCACTAAACCCCTCAATCAACCCCTCAACAACATACCATGCACCAAACACCGTCTTTATCATCACCACCACATCTACATGAATTTACAGATATACCAACTCAGTACTACGTTCCTTCAGTGCCACCAATACCAACCCCCGTTCATCAACCATGGACTAGAATTTTCTATAATTTGTTTGGTACTCAATGCACAACTCCTGAGTCGGCTTACGCTGCTTTTGATTCCATGTATAACGTCGAAACTCAAAATTATATGGAAGCAGGTGGTAGTGGTTCTAATCCACATACAGATTATAACGAGGATACTGATCAAATTGATGATCAACCACAACAACCTCAAGCCGTACAAAGGGCTAGACAAGTTCGACGACCGCGTAGATGTGGAACTGGAGGACATTTAGATGGAAATAATTAATTTAAATTTCATGTATTTTTTTTCAATTAATGTATTTTTTTCTTTAAATTAATGTATTTTTTCTTTCAATTTATTGTATTTTTATTTTAGTTTATTAATATAATTTTCTTTTTATTATTATTATTATTAAAATTATTATTATTATTATTATTACTTAATAATGTAATTTAATTTATTATTAGTATTTTGATTTTTTAATTGTTTTAATTATTTATAATTAATTAAAATTAACAATAAGTCACTAATATTAATAATATTATTAAAATTAAAATTATTATTATTATTATTTAATAATGTATTTTATTTATTATTATTATTTTTATTTTGATTTTTAAAATATTTTAATTATTTTTAATTAATGAAATAAAAATTATACCCATAAATAAAATGGAATAAAAAAAAGAACCTGTACATGGTGGCATCCCCAGGATGCTACCTCCTACTACAAAAAAAAAAAAGCTCTTCACCTCGTGGCATCCCCAGGTTGCGATCAGCAACTGGGCTAAAAAGTAGGGCAATCCCGTATTTTAATTTGGGAATAGTGCATTTTGGTTAGTTTTTTAGAAATTTTATTTTTAAAATTTCTGGGAGTTTCAACCGTAAATTTGACTACACCTAATAGTGTTTTTTTCATCCCTACTTAAAAAAAAAAAAGTTAAAAAAGAGCCAAAAAAAAATTTTAAAAAAAATAAAAAAATATCCAAATAATAATAATAATAATAATACGTACGGAAATTTTAGGTAGAGTAAAATTAACTACCGGAAAATTTCCTGTAGAGTAAAGTTAACTACCGGAAATTTCAAGGTACAAAATTTTTGGTAGTATAAATAATTTTGTTGGCGAAATTTCTGGTAAATAATTTCTAGACTAAATTGCATCCGTGGTCCCTAAACTTAATTTCAGTTAACGTTTTAGTCCTTTATTATTTTTTTTCTCCCAATTTGGTCCTTTATTTTAATTTTAAGTGACAATTTGATCTTTTATATTTTAAAATGTCATCAATGTTATCCTTTTTTTTTTGCAAAAATTCATCAAAAAGTTCAAACAAAACCCATAAAATTAATTATCATCCTCAATATAATACAAATTTCATCAAATTCATAACTTAAATCTTTAAATAAACTCATATTTTTATCTCTAACATCAAATAAAGAATAAATGACCAAATTGGAAAAAAAAAAATAAAATAAAGGACTAAAATGTTAACTGAAATTAAGTCAATGAACCACGGATGTAATTTAGCCTAATTTCTACTACTGAAAATTTTGTGCTTTGAAATTTCCAGTAGTTATAAAGTCTGTACCGCATATTTGAAAGAAAAAGATTTACTTACCGGAAATTTTGGAGTAATTTTTATTTAAAATTAAAGAGATATATTTAAATTTTTAACATTTTAAAAGTATAAGTTAAATTAAGGAGTATAAAATCTAATTTTTCTTTTATTTTTTAAAGGTCTTATGCTCGAATTCATCCATAAGAATTAATTAATGTTAAAAGTTAAAAACTCTCTAGATACAAATTTTAAAAACGACTTTAATGTATTTTTAGTTTTATCTATTTATTTTGAACAATTCTCGTCTCTGTGTATTTTGAATTATCCAATTTTGATCTTCTGTCAATTTGTCATCTAATTTTAAATTATGATGTTGATGTGGCAGCTTATTGCTCACGTGACATTAAATACGTGGAACCGACGCGGCAGTAGAGTGTTGACAAAGCGTTTATTGTGACAAAATAAAGTCGGTGCAGGGTTTAAGTGTGTTTGTTTTGAAGTCATGAGACTAATTCTAGAGAAAATTCAAACAACAATTCTAGAGCTACAAAGTTTAACGCTTAGGATTGCCACTTGTGAAAGAAAATTCAAACAACAATTCTAGAACCACAAAAGTTTCATAGGTAGTGTTTAAATAATGAGAGAATATGTAAATTAATATATGAAATTGTAAATTCGGTCAAATTAGTATTTGAATTTTGTAAATTGATAAATATATTTTTTAAATTATAAAATATTAATCAAAATAATTTTTGTATAAATTTTTGTCATTATATATTTTGATGTGACATTGTAATTGAATATGTGGCTTATTTAGGTTGATCTCACATCAACGTCATATTCCTGAGAACAAAGATGCCGATAAAATTTTGTTATTTCAGAAATAAATTTGTGAGTAATTATAATTGTGCATGGACAAATTAGTCCCCGAAAGATTTAAATTTCATTGAAAAACTATTTTAGATTGTGATAACATTGATATGAGATCAACGTTAAAGGGTAAAATATTCAATTAATATGTCATATCATAATCTTTAACGATAAAAGTTTAAACATTCACTATTTTGATTACTATTTAAAATTTCATGAGTGTATTTACTAATTTAAAAAATTTAGAGATTAATTTGAATGACCAATTTGCCTATTTACTCACCGAATAATTGTCATGTTAGCACTCTTCTACTACTACTAAGTCGGTTTCTTGAATTTTATTTATCATTTAACTGCCACATTAGTTAAAAATTGAAAATTGAATTACTCTTTTGAATTTTAACTTTTTTTCCTGATTTTATTTTAGCCTCTTAATTAATTGTGGTTTTTGTTTTGGTCCTTTAGTTGATTTGGTGATTTTCGTTAGTTAATTTGGTCATTTCTGTTAGTTCTAAAACATGGTTCTCAAATACATCCAAAGACGGGTTATGTTGCAGAACTACAAACTTGGAACCAAAAATGTGAAAAACCCTAAAATGAAGATGAAAAAGAAGAAGGGGAAATTGTTTGTTTGAAAATCATAATTTTGACTTTTATATGGTGAGTCAGACATCCTAATCATGAGACTAATTTGACATGTAGACTTTATTTAACAATTTATGTTAAACAGTAACGAAAATGACCAAACTGTCTAACGAAATAAATTAAGGATCAAAAAATTATTAAAAAATCAAATTAAAACTAAAAAATAAATTAAGAAACAAAAGAGTAATTTATCCGAAATTGAAAAATTGAATGACATCTTCACAAAGACCAAAGTTACATAATTTAATTAAAATTGGAAAATTTACAAGATGCACATAGATTTGCAAAGCAAACCTATTTATCACAAACAATAGATCAAACTATATAACTTCAATTTCGACAAAGAAACTATAATTTAAAGTAATTAACAAAAAATATATGAAAAATTATAACGAGACACTAGTAGCTAGCTACGTAATCAATAGCAAAACGGAAAAAAAAAATCTTGTGTGAATGAGTAAGATCACAAGCTAATTTATATTATATAAGCAAATATTAAACTATTTTGGTGGTTGCCACCACATCCTATCGGAACTTATTTGTGTATTATTGACAAGAGTGATGAACAACACACATGATTGTGTTTTATAATGTTATTCAAGATATCATTTTATACATATATAGTCACATTTTGATATAGGTTGCTAATATTAAATATGTAATAGTGCCATGTGGTTATCATATATAGTGAGAACATGCACTACGTACAAGAAAAATTGTTTATTGAGATATATAGGCGGTTCAAAGGTGGTGCATATGAGGCAATCTTACTCATGTCATTCATGATTTCATTCCTTGGATGCCTATGTGTGAAAGGAGAAAATAAATTATGTCTATTTCAATATTATTCGACTTGTATTTTTTTAATAAAAAATCATCAACTATCCGATCAATTTTTTTTAAAAAAAGCTTATCTCAAAATGCATGAGTAATATGAATACTTAAAGTTTAAAGTTGTTTAATGAGTACATTAGAAAAATACTCTAGTACAAAATAAAGATTAAAAGACAGTAATATTAAACCAAATTTAGTGATAGTCCTGTTACATTAGTGACGATGTGATACTTTTACAAAATTTAAGTTGTTGATTGTTACCAATTTTAAAGTTCAAATAAAATAAAAAACACTTAACTAATAAGTACGAACTTGAATAATTTAAAAGTTTTAAATTATGATTCACATGTGAGGGATTTATTAGAATCCTCGCCCTATAAGTCACCTATTATCACATTATATATATATATATATATATATAAATAAAAGAAGGGAGGTAAATATGTTTTTATTAATACAAGAGAGGTGTTGTTTCTTCTCAAGAAAAAGAGAATGTGATTTTTCTTTAAAGAATCAATAAATTAGCAAAAATTCCATATCAACAATATTAACTCAAATTATTAATTGTGCATAACCAATATTGTTGATAACTTCTTCTATAAAGTCAACTAGCTAATCATAACTCAATCATTTTAAATTTGTAATATATTATAAGTATGGAATTAGTAGTTCTATCAAAAAAACAATATACTAATATTCATATTTGTCAGCTGATTGACTAAGCAAGCACTTCAATATATAGCAGCAGCAAGAAAGTAGACTTGGCAGTGTAAACATAATAAATAAATAATAATGATAATAAATAATAAATAATAAAACAAGCAAAATAAAATAAAGCGAGAAACCACATAGAAGCCTCTATCTTAAATTTAATTTCTCAATGTCTATAAGATCCTTCCAGCTACGCGACAATTACGCGTATGATACTTAAATTTGAATATTTGTATACATATAATAATAAGGTTGAGTCAAAAAAATAAAATAAAAATACATAATGATAAGGTTGCTTAGTCTTGACTATATAGTATACGAGACAACACACGCCTTTTCAACGGTTTCACTTTTTTCTTAACTTTTTCTCCCCTATATATATACTTTCTTTTGTCCACACTTTCTCAATCTAAAATACCCTTTTCTTCTTTTGCTTTCAATTAATCTTATATAGATCAAAGATCTTCTCTTTTTCTTGTCTCCTTTTGTGAGTTTATTGTGATTTAATTAGTGAGTTCAAATTCATTAAGTGAAAAGGTTAGTTAAAGTGTTAATTTTTTAGAGAGAAAGATGATTTGTTTGGTGTCTCGTACTGGAAGACAGATGCAGAGATACAATAGTACTGGTGGTCGACAAGTTGTGGGGTGAGTTCATTCCTTTCAATTTTTCAATTTATATATATAAGTGCATGTTTTAATTCACAATAAATTTATCGAAATCACAATGTGACACCATAATTATATTATAGAGCTTTAATTAAATCAAAGTATCATCGTAATTTTGTCAAAATCTCTGTGATCTTAAGCATGCATATAGTAATATAATTTGATTGGTTTTTAGTAGCTACATTTACTGGTAATTCAGTTTTTAGTGCTATAGACAAAATCAATTGAAAATGATTGAAATTTTAATATATAATATTGAAATAATTTTAATATTTAATATAATTTCACTTTGTTAGATCCACTTTGTTTATGCAAGAAATATTATTTGTATATGTTTTAATTTATCGTGAATTTGATACAATAACAATGTATTCTACTTTAAAATTTCAACAAAATTACAGTTATTAATTTGCTTAATTATAAAATCTTAGTCCACACATCTTCATATCCTACATTATTGCCTTCATTAATTGCATGTTGGTTTCATTGACTCACATTTATTACAATACCCAATTGTAGGTGCATCCCTTATAGATATAAAGAAGATATTGATGGCAATATGAGCAATGAATTGGAGGTACTTGTGGTTAGTTCACAAAAGGGTCAAGCATTGATGTTTCCTAAGGTAATTATGACTGATTTTGTACATAAATATATATATTTATTGGCTAATTGGTTCAATTACATGCACATATACTAACATTAACATCCTTTAACTGTTTTGATTATTCAGGGTGGATGGGAACTTGATGAATCTTTAGAAGAAGCAGCTCTTAGGGAATCCCTTGAAGAAGCAGGAGTTATAGGACTTGTTGAGGTATTAATTAGATTTTTTTATATAGACTACATTTTTATATATTGAGTAAAAAAAATAATTTCACTTTATTTTCATTATTGTTATTTCTTCTATCACACTATCAAAATTTAAAAAACAAGACTGAATTCGTTTGGTTTTGTTTCACATGGCAGCATGAATTGGGTCAATGGAGCTTCATTAGCAAGAGACATGGTACATACTATGAAGGCCACATGTTTCCTTTACTTGTCAAGGAACAACTTGAACTTTGGCCAGAGAAAAATCTACGTAGAAGAATATGGGTATGTTTAAATAAATCATTTACAAAAAAACTCGATTAATTATTGTGTTTCTAAATAAATCATTTACAAATATTAATTATTGTGTTTGTAATCACTTTGTGCAGATGAATGTTGTTGAAGCTCGAGAAGTTTGTCAACATTGGTGGATGAAAGAAGCATTAGATATCCTTGTTGATCGACTAACTCCAAAGCAGACCTAACAATTTTAGGGACCTAAAACAAAATTCAAACAAATATTAAATGTACTCCGACGATTGATTAATTTTATACTAAATTAATTAGTTGTAAAATTAGTCAGCCCAAATTTATTAGAAAATGTTTCGCATTTCAATAGTATAAATATGAAAATTGTTAATGGGGTTGAAGCCTGAGAAAATGGTGAATATGCATGGATGAAGGAAGCATTTAGATATAATAAATACTAGTAATATAAGCTGTTGGTTTTTATAATAAAAATGGAAATTTAATTTTTAGTTCAATTGATAAATATCAAAATTGTTAAGTTAGATATCATTTTTAGGTTCAAATTAAGGACATCACATTTGTAAATATGAAGTTACGATGGTATTTATCATTTTTTTTATATACCAACAAAAATTATAGAGCATCTAAAAAGTTGAAACAAATTTTGTCTTTTTAAATTTTTTTATTTCATAATTTTTCTCGTGTTTTTAAATCTTTGTCTTAAATAGAAATTTAACTAAATTTTGATGTCATGTGATAATGATATTGTTTGGATAAACAGTTTATTTTATAGACTAATTTTATATCACAAAATAAAATAAAACAAGGATATAAAATTTGGACCACCGACACCATATATTCAAATATAATCTTGTATTTTATATTAATTGTTTTTCTCTCTTTAAGTTGTTTTTCTCCCTCTTTGATTAGCATGCACACTCATGTATTATACAGTAACAAATTCTTGTGTCCAACTCTTGTTTTATATAAATTATAATTTATTTTCATAAGTTCTCTCGAATACTTAATAAAAATTAGCAAAAATAGTTTATAAACATATCAAAAGTTATTTTCTATAACTTCTCTCAAACAAATTTACAAGTATTTATGTAAATAAATAAATTCAAATATATCAATCTAAAATAGCCTAATTTTTATTCTTTGTTACGTTAAATTAACAATGAGATATGTATGCTAAGTTTCTTGTATTTATCGAATAAAAAATATCATTGTATTTAACTATTGCAACTTGCAAAAAAAAGCATGTTTGTGGCGTTTATATTTTCATATCATTACTTTGATGTTTAAGGTTAGTTCATTGGAAAATATATATTGAAATTTTATTAAAAGAAATATGGAATTTAATGCCAAATTTAAGAAAATTGATTATATGTAGAAAACATATGAGCATTACTTTATCAATATAGAAAATTCATAGCTACAATCATAAAAAATACTCAAAATATTAATGATAATTGTTTTACAATTTACGTCTCCTAAAATTGTGTTAACATGATGTATATACTACTTATGTGTCTATGTATAACTCCTTTGTCAATTCAAAGAACATAAAAAGGCAGACTTTGGATCACAAAGATGTATATACTACCTTTGTCTATATTTAAGACTCTTTTGTCAACTCAGAACGAAAATAGTTTTTCCTTTAATTATTGAGAGATAAATGTTAAGAGTTTTACATAAAATAAGATAAGGTCTGATAAAATGTTTATAAGTGGGGGTAATTCTTATCGTACAAGTCAATTTTGTATGGTTGTGTAGAGCTATAGGCTATTAGGTCATAGCTATTGGACCACTCAGGTCATGTCCAAATGTCTCCTCATGGACATGAGGAAGTGTGTTAAGAGTCTTATAGTTGATGAGATAAGATTTGACAAAGTGTTTATAAGTGATGAGTAGTCTTTATCCTATAATAGATATTTTTGTTAAAAACGTGTCTTGTAATTTGAAGAGATTATTATAAAAAAAGACAAATAAAAATTGAACAAGAGGATGTTACATATAGTAATAGAGGTAGTAATTACTTTAAATGGCAAGATGAAAAAGAATGACATAATTTTATTTTAAAGGTTTAAATGCATTTTTTGTTTTCTTATTTTACTCAAAATTAATTTTGAATTCCTTTAATTTTAAAACCAAGTTTTTGGTTCCCCTGTTTTATAACTTATGGAATTTTTTTATCTCTAGTTTTTATGATGTTACATGTTTAGCATAACAACAATGTGATACAACTTAATTGAATTCATAGACAAATCTTCACGATCACCTTTGTCAGTAACAATGTAAACAAAGATTTATGAACAAAATGAGAAGAATGTTCACACTAAATCATAAAAAATAGAGAGACCAATCAAATCCCACAAGTTGTAAAATTAATTACCCAAAAACTTAATTTTAAAAATAAAGAATTAAAAATTAATTTTAAACAAAATAGGAAAACTAAAAATGCATTTAAATCTTAAAATTATTTAACATTGAAAACAAATGGACAAATTACAGTGTCGACAATTTACCATTTATTTATTCTATTTAAGTTCAATAGTTAATGTATTGTCTTTATATTTTCCAATTTTCATTTAATTGATAGGCCTCTATATAAGTAGAAGCCTTAACCACCGTCGAGTGTGATTGTGAACTCTTGTGGTTGCCTACTCAATTTTTTTTTCTTTCTTTTTACTAAAGTTTCCTAATCATATAGAAGTAGATTAAAAAGCATTAACCACTCTCATTTCCAAACACTTGTGGTTGAGTTGCTTCGCGCCTTTGATATTTCCCCAGGAGGATTGGGGCTTGTATGGATTATTTAACAGCATAAGCATTAATAAATAAGCTATTTTTTAAAATACTGTAAAATAATATCAAATTATTGTTATATAAGTTATTCAGAATTGTTTATGAAAATTAGTTGAAAACAACTTATAACTATGTCATAAATTTTTTCAATTAATTATCTTAAATAATTTCACAAGTGTTTATTTTAATAGATAAGTTCAAATAAATCAATTCAAAAAGGTTTTGGTTAATAATAATTCCCCACAATGTCTTATAGTAAAAAAAAAATAGTGTAAATCTTTTTTATAAACAATAATGATGCATCCATATTCATTTTTTACCTTCTACACGACATCTAGTTAATCACGTGTAAAAATATGGTTAATTCAGTTAGATAAATAGTTACTTTAAATTACGAAAAAAAATATGGTTAATTCTACTATATAATTAACCATAATTTTCAAAGTAATCTAAATTAATCATCTACTCAACGAAATTAATCACATTTTTGTATGCGATGATATTGTAGATATATAAAAAAGTGGATGTATATAAAATATTTTTGTTTTATAAAAGATGATTTATGATATTTTGACTGCGTAATCTTTGGAGAGAAAAAAAAGTTATCAAGTCTATTAGAGGAGTCTACCAAGAGTTTTTTTTATCATACAAATTACGTAGGTAACATGATGATTTTATATGTCTAATAAGTATGCTATTTTTTGTGAAAGATGGCTGATAAGTATGCTTTATGCAACAAAAAGTTTATCATAGTTCGGTAACATGAAATTGCATCTAAACATTGTCTAATGAACACAAGATCAGAGTTCTCTCCTTTTGTTGGGTGATAGGCAAGCTCGAGAGATCATCCACGTTGAATTAAGAGCAAGAGTTTATGGGTTATCTGATTATATGTTGTTCAATCATCATTTCTCTAGGCAATATGAGATTTTTAAACTTTCGATATAAGAAGTTAGTCTCTTTAGTAACTATTAACTCTGATACCAACCAGACAAGTGAATTGGACACTACAACCTAAAACCATAAGGTGATAGATTTATAGATCCTCACTTATATGTTCTTCAACACCTTTAAACAAAACATAATCTTCAACTGCAATTGCAATTAGATAATATCAAAATGAAGAAAATTATTGTAGAACATTAAAGGGTTTTTATCAGCATATAATGAAGTCATACTTGCCAGCATGTCAACAAAGCCATAACTTTGTTAAATTCATGTGGGGCTAGCTAAGCTTCGTATAAATTTAAGTCATTGCTATCCAACATAAATGTGATTGAATTATGAAAGTAATGTAAGATTAAAATAGACGTATAACAACATAAAGTATATGTAATAAAAGTAACTATGAATCATGAAGGTCAAATTTTGGAAATGTGATGGGAGTAGTTACATCATAACAGTGACTGAGTCACACTTTTTTAGAAGTTGTATTCAATGTGGTGCGCCCGCGAGGACAACATAGAGAGATTTAGCTTGTCACACCTAATAAAAACTCGTGTTTGAAAGTTTTTGTTATAGGTACCGGTGCATATTTGGGCTTGGTTTACCAATACCTTACAAATAAAGATGCACTAATTAAGTGATGGAGAACTTAGATTTTTTACAAGTTATTTGGCTTGGTCAATCCATCATTCGACTATAGCCATCTTCATACTGTTTAATTTTTCATTTATATTATCACAGGTAGGCCAAGTTTATTGGTTTTCTTGCTTTTAATGGTTCTACATTTTTCTGAAACTTTGAGAATGAGATTCTAGTCATTTCATTCAACAGCATTAACTACAAACACTATGCTTCAACTGTCATGAAATCGAATTACAAACACTACTAATTTACCTCAAGTACTCAATATTCATTGCAATCAACACTAGTGTCACAATCAATTGTCACATGTGATCCAAAGTGGTTCTTGAAAAGCACCTTTCAACTTATCCCAATCACCATGATCTCCATCCTCATCACTACACAACAACAAATCCCCATTATGCCACGTCGGTGTTCCATTCTCATATGCATTACACGTCAGCCTCTTCAACCCACTCCCATCTAATCTCACCACAAACAAATCTCCATACGGCTGAAATTGATTCGGCCACGACACCGGTTCCGCCGTCACACCACCCAAATTCGCCGTAAACAATAACCATTCTCCGTCACCACTAAAACACACATGATTCAACCTCTCCCTCTCACCATCCACACCTTTCCCTACTTCAACCCTCCTCAAATCACTCCCATCGGGTCTCACCACATAAATCCCAAATACCTCGCTATTCCTAGCGTCATGTCTATTCGACGAAAACGCTATCAAATCACCTTTCGGTGACCAACACGGCATTGTATCAATCCATTCTCCTTCAGTTAACCTTCTTAACCCGCCGTTAAACTCTCCGTTAACCGCATCAACTATATACAAATTTTTGTACCCTGATCTACCAGACCTAAACACGATAAATTTTCCATCTGGAGAACAAGACGGAAATGCGTTGTTTCCGGTCTCGTCTTTTGTGAGAATCTTTAATGTAAACGGAATTTCTTCACGATCGTCGGTGAGATGAACCGGGTCAAATTCAATCCTTGCGATTTGAACATTTTTAGAAACCGACTCGAAAATCGGACCTATAGATGTGTATATAACGTTCTTCTCCGTTGGGCTCCACGCGTTATGAAAACATGTTCTTCCTTTTAATAAACTCCAACGTTTAGAACCGTTGGATTTTATGATCTTAACGCCACCGTTGTTGCTAGCTTCGAAGTCGTGATTAAACGCTATGAAATCACCGTCTGAAGAGAAGCTCGGAAACGAACCGTTTAATCGTAGTAAGCGTGTGTTTTGAACCGGAGACGTAACAGGATCGAGGTGGGGGTACGTTGACTCGCCCTGAGTTAACTCGCCTCTGAATCGGTGGTACCCTAGGTAACGAGAATCAAGTGAAACGAATGGATTATAGTGATGAAAATTAGGGTTTATTGATTCTGTTATTTTTTGAAATGTTTGATTCTCAAGATCGAAAATCTCGATATGGCGGAAATTGCTCTCTCTCCGGCGAGTTGCGATGGCGATGCGTTTGTCATCGTGTAAAGCCGCTGGTGTGAAACAGTGTAAACCCGGCGGCGTGACGCGAATCGGCGTGATTTGAGATCCGGTTAGATTCGAATCCTGTAAATCGATCCGAAAAATGCTCCACCATCCATCATCGGCGATTCTGTGGAAAAACAACGTTGAATCTCCTGACCACGTCGGCCAACCACCACGTTCGCTAACCACAACGCGATTCTCCGGTACGGACTCCTCGAAAACGACGATCTCTGTTTGAAGCTCTCGAAAATCGCCATCCCACCGACTAGAACCGTAGGAAGCAACGGCGATTAAATTTCCAGTGAGAGAAACGGCGGGACTATAATCAACAACACCGTGAGGCGTAAGCCTCGTGACAGTTCCGTTTCCGTCGATGTTAGCTGAATAAACTGCAGATGCACTTTTGAAAAGCGCGTTTGGTTGAACGTGCGTTGAAGCGAAGTAGAGTTTACCGTTTTTTATGTTTGGGCGATCTTGAAAGAGTGTGTTGGGATCAGAAGGTAAAATTAAAGGCTCGGGTTTATTTTCGGGTCGGGTTAGATAAAACCGGGGCGAGCCGGTTCTTTCGGAGACGAATATAATAGTTGGTTGGTTTTCATTTTGAATGAATTGGGCGTTGAAGTTTATTGAGATACCATCAGTGAGGATGTGATCGTTTAGGTGGTGGTGGTTGTTGAGGTGAGTGTAGAAAACATCGAAACCGTATTGGGTTCTACCAACTGTATTGAAAACGATGGTTCCTGGTGGTGGTGGTGGAATCATTGTAGTTGAGTGGGAGTGGGAGTGAGAGTTGAAGATAGTGTTTGGTGTAATGGATAAGGATTTGAACGTGGTGGTGGGAATGTGGTGAAGGTTGAGTGTATAAAAAGATAATATACTTGTTGGTTTTCTGCGTATGGCATGACGGAGAGTTGTCCACATTTTGTCTTCTTGTGATTGTCGACGTTTTGTTTGACATGCAGTGTGCCACAAATCAAGAAAAAGGCAAAGTGTTTTTGTATGCATGTGCAAAATTGGATATTGTTTTGCTTCTTTGAATGTGTTTGGTTGTGAGGAGAAATAGAAAAGAAAGAATGTGAAAAATAAAGTTTGAATTAGTGTATTACTTGAAATAAAAGAAATAGAAGAGAGAGAAAAATATTATTAATTTTGAAAAATTACCATCAAATTTAATCTAATTTAGTTTTTATATAAATTCTATTTAATTAATATATTAAATAAGTTTTTTTCATGAAATTTTAATTTGTAACATTAGATTTCTTTAAAAATCATAACATTAAATTAATTATTAATTATTTAATTTAATTGATTTATATTATTTTATATATATAATAATTTATTTACTTCATTTAAGTTAATTATAAATTTCTTTATAAATATTTTATCAATATGTAAATAATTTTGTTATATCTTATTTCAAAATAATCACGTATCTTTCATAAGTTTTGACAAAATCTATTTTTCTACGTTATAATAATTTATGGGTGCCGTTTATATATAAAAAAAATAAATAAGTGATATGACAAAAAGGAAGGTAAAAGTAGAAGGTTAAGAAAAAATATGCACTTCTTTTACTTTCTTTCGCAACGAAGAAGAGAAATAAAAAGTAGGTGGAGTTTACTATTTTTTATTAATTTCCTCTCTTTTCATGCTCAACCATAATGAAGAAGTTGTCTGTTTTTCCTTCTCTTGTTTTTCTCTTTGCAAACTTTCTTATACCAAAACTTTAGAAATTGAGTATATGGTAATTATTGAAAAGGAGTATAAGAAAAATAGATTTCAATTGTGGTGATCCATGCTACAAGGTATGCTCTATCAAACATAGAAAAACTCCATCTTGTCAACTGACATTTTATACTCATCTCAATTATAAGTGATTTTGTTGCTTTTCGTTGGTTTTAGTTTTTACCCCAACCGTTTAGTGATCTTTTGCAAAATAGAATCATGTCATGTCATTTCAATTCAATCAACTTCCTCTACGTAGTCTCACGTATGACATCTATGTTCTCTCTTGAATATCCATAATTTATCTCAACACATCAACCCTCATTTCTTCAATTCAAGCAAACTCTCTTGTAATTCGGCAGGTTGAACCAATGAGATAAGACTCACAACAAAAGTTTATTGAATTCAAAAGAGTACACAACACACAAATCTAGTAGATACACATTCATACTGACCCTAGAGCCAAAGCTCTCCTCTGAAAAAACAACTAGTTATTGCTCCCATACATACAATCAAAATATTAAGTCTAACAATTACTTCTCTTATAAAACACGTCATGTTTTAGGTTTATTTTGTGCATGGTCAAACACTTGATTTTGGGCTTTAACAATATATTTCAAATATACATAATATATTATTCTTCTTAATTATCATAAACCTCACTATTACTCACATGTGATCCAAAGTGGTTCTTCAAATCCACCTTTAAGAACATCCTCATCTCCTTTTCCAGAACGTAACAACGGAACCCCTTCTCTAGAATGCCACATTGGTGTTCCATTTTCATATGCATTACACGTCAACCTCCTCAACCCACTACCGTCCAACCTCACCACAAACAAATCCCCATACGGCTGAAATTGATTTGGCATAGACACTGGCTCTGCCATCACACCACCCAAATTTGCTGTAAACAACAACCATTCTCCGTCACCACTAAAACACACATGATTCAACCTCTCTCTTTCACCATCCACACCCTTCCCCACCTCAACCCTCCTTAAATCACTCCCATCAGGCCTCACCACATAAATCCCAAACACTTCACTGTTTCCAGCATCATGTCTATTCGATGAAAACGCTATCAAATCACCCTTTGGAGACCAACATGGCATCGTATCAATCCATTCCCCTTCCGTTAACCTCCTCAAACCACCGTTAAACTCTCCATCCAATGCGTCAATGATATACAAATTTTTATAACCTGACCTACCAGACCGAAACACTACAAATTTTCCATCAGGTGAGCACGACGGGAATGCATTATTTCCAGTTTCGTCTCTGGTGAGAATATTTAACGTAAACGGAATCTCCTCACAATCCTCTCTCAAATGAACTGGGTCAAATTCAATTCGTGCAATTTGAACCGTTTTGAAAACTGACTCAAAAGTTGGACCAATACATGTATATATCACGTTCTCCTCGGTGGGGCTCCATGAATTGAAGAAGAATGTTTGTCCTTTTAATGAAGTCCAACATTTGGAGTTGTTGGATCTAACGATCTTAATGCCATCTAACTCATGATCGAAGGGGATGTGATTAAACACAATGAAATCCCCTTTGGGGGAGAAACTTGGAAATGCACCGTTTATTCTTAACAATTGTAAATTACGAATCGGAGACAACAAAGATTCTAAATGTGGGATTGTGGACTCGCCTTGGGTTGACTCGCTTCTAAGTCTATGGTACCCGAGGTAGTGAGAATCGGAGGAGACGAACGGGTTGTAATGGTGAAAACTAGAGTTTATCAATTCAGTGACTCGTTCGAACGTTTGAGACTCCAAATCGAAGATCTCAATGTGTCGAAATTTATTCCCTCTCCGCCGAGTTGCCACGGCGATACGCTTCCCGTCGTGAAATGCAACTGGAGTGAAACAGTGAAGTCCCGACGGCGTTACCCTAGTTGGTGATGTCGAAACTTGAGCAAGATTCGAATTGTCTAAATCGACGCGAAAAATGCTCCACCAACCATCATCCGCGATTCTATGGAAGAAAATGGTGGAGTCTTGCGACCACGTTGGCCATCCACCACGATCGCTAACCACCACACGTTTCTCCGGTTTAGACTCAGAGAAAACGACGATCTCCGTATCGAGCTCGCGAAAATTACAGGTGTTCCACGGCCGAGAACCGTATGAAGCAACCGCGATGATTTTCCCGGTTAAAGACACGGCTGGACTGTAATCCACAATGCCGTGAGGGGTTATTCTCGTTATGTTTCCGTCGCCGTTAACGGAAGTTGAATAAACCGCACACCAGCTCTTGAAAAGCGCGTTTGGATTATCGTGTGCAGAAACGAAATAGAGCTTTTCATTTTTTATGATTGGGCGATCGTGGAAAAGGCTCTCAGAAACAAAGCCAAGTGGTTGAACCGGGTTTTCTTTTTCGGGTTGGGTCATGTAAATACGGGGTGACCCGGTTCGTTCGGAGATGAATACTATGCTTTGGTTTTGTTTAGATTCGGTGAACTGGGCGTTAAAGTTGACGGAGGTGCCGTCGGTGAGGCAGTGTTCATGAGAGATTTGAAACGGTGTGTCGTTTTGGAGGTTAACGGAGAAAACGTCGAAACCGTATTGTGCTCTACCAACGGTGTTGAACACGATGGTTCCCGTTAATTCGTTTGCCATTCCGTTAACGAAAGTACGAAAGTGAGTGTGTTTCAGCTGAGAATGTATTAGTGTGTGAAATCAAGTGCAGTGGCTGCACGGTATTTATATTGTTCTATAGTGTATCATGACGTTTATATGAATCAATATTATACTACTATTTTTTTTTTATAGATTCCCTTCACATAATCGGAGTCTTTGATTTGAATTTGAAGACGATCTTTGTCGGGATGAATGTGTATGCATTGCATCTGTACTCTTTGAAAAAATTTAGTTTATTGTAGCAATGACGCGAAAAAGTCAAAATAATATAAAATAAATCAGGAAAACTTGTGTTTTTATTGATTATTATTTTTTATAAACTTGTGTTCATTGATTGAATATAGACTAATTTTGAGAATGGATTTAGTTTAAAATATCATTATTTTTTAAAATATTATTATATATTATTTATGTCTCTAAATATAAAATTTCATTAATCAAAGAAATTAAAGAGTGGAGATCGAAATATTAAATTTGCTAACAATTAATATTATTATAGAATAGGGAGATATAAAGTTGACTTAATGGTTTAAATATAAAGTTGATTTAATGGATTCAATCATCACTCTCACCATATTACTAACAAGGCTTAAATGCAATTTCAGTCATCTTATTTTGTTTAAAATTAACTTTTAATCCGTATATTTCTAAAATTAGATTTTTGGTTATCTTATTTTACAACTTGTGAGATTTGATTGGTCCCTTCTATTTTTCATGATGTGGCATGCTTATCAATGAGATACTAGTGATGTGTCACAACAAAATTGGATAAAATGGAATTATGTTTAATGTTCTTCTTTTTTTTCTTCATAAATCTTGACTTATGTTGTTACTAATAAATAAAAAAGAAAATGGATATTAATTATTGACGTGAATTCAATTCAGTTGAATCAAATCGCACGAGTTGTAAAATAGAAAAACTAAAAACTCAATTTTAAAAATAGGAAGACTAAAAAGTTATCTTGAGCAAAATACGATAGCTAAAAGTGGATTTAAATCTACTAATAAATTGAACCCCTTAACACAATATTGCATGTGCAGCAGGTTTAGGCTTTGTTTTTTTAGAGAAATAAGATAGAGAGAAACAACTGAGAGAAAAAGAAGAGATTAATATCATTTCTAACGTTTTTTATTGCTTTTACATAAAATGAATGTTGTTTTTTTATCTTTCACGCATAAATTGTCTATAGATCTAGATATTTTGTATCATCTATGTTTGTGATGTTATGATACCTTAGTTATCCTAAATTAATTATTTAATTTTAAACAAAAAATAAATTAACTAATAGTAGAGTTTAAATAATTAAATCAAATTAACGGTCGATTATATTTAAGTTTACTAAATGAAATGAACATGAATTAATAAATTAACTGAAAATACTTAAATTGGCTTAAATAATTTAATTACTTAAATTAAATTAACTGGAAATTTAAGATAAAGAAAATGTGAGTTTTTTCGTTGAAGGAAAGTTTTAGTTCTTTCAAAATAATCAACACTTCTCTCTTTTGTATTTCTCTTCTTTTTCTCTTAAACCAAACAAACACATCAAATCTACTCTATTTCTCTCATATTTTTCCCTATCTACACTCTTTTCACCTCTTTCTCTCTTCTCAACTTCTTCTCTTAGCCAATTACATCCTTAACGATTGCTAGAGAAGAGAGACTACTAAATTAAAATAAACAAATTGGGATGAGAGGGAATGAAATCAAGAGGGAGATAGAGAGTTGTAGATAGTGTTTTAGAAAAATTTACAATAGAAGATCCAAATCTTAATACTAACTATTACCAACAATATTAATCGTACTAACATTGATTGTTTTAAAAAAATGGTTTATTGTTTTACAGAGAGATAATTGGTTAATGTTGTTATCGTAGTATATATTGTAAAATTGGAAAAAAAATTAATTAAAGGCATAATAATAAATAAATGATTAATGTACTTGAAAATTCAAATAAAATCTTATTAAAAAATGGAGGAAAAAAAATTCTCAAGAGGTCTTATATTAGAGATGTATGTAGTATATTGGTCTATTTAGGCTCGTTTAATAGACATGATATGAATAACTTATAATATTATGTTTTAATCTAGAGTTTGGTGAATTAACATGATATGATGTGTTAATTCTTAATATTATTCTATTATGTCTTTCTAGTTAAATTCCTTATATAGAATATGAGTTGAATTAGAAACCAATATAATATAATACAATAAAAATTTACTTTATTACCCTGATAAAATATATTTTAAA
>JBBPBQ010020324.1:45031889-45043402 GCA_037974755.1 Cicer yamashitae | reverse complement strand
ATTTCATTTATTTCATTTTAAATATTTAAATTCAGTTTAATATTTATTTATTTTATTTATCTTTTTTTTGAATAGTTTAAATTCTAAAATATTTATTTAAAATATATAAAAAAAATTAATTATTTTATTTTAAATATTTTATCATTACTTTTAATATTTAAATTTAATATTTATGTTATTTATATATTAAAAAAACCAAAAAAAATATTTTATTTATAAATTAAATATTTTAAATTTATTTATTTTATCCAACAATAATTTAAAATTTTAAAATATTTAGATAAAATGTTTAATTTTTTAAAAATATTTTAAAATATAAATAAAATTAATTACAACAATAATGAAATAGAAATTATTTTATCTAAATCACAAATGTCACTTAAAAATTACGTCATTAACGATAATGTCACATAATTAAAAATGGTGGGAACAAAAAACTAGTTTTAGAAATAGGGGATTAAAAGTTCATTTTTGACAAAATAGAGAGATCAAAAATACATTTAAGCCATAAAAAATATATTGTCAAATAATGTTGTTCAATGGTAGCAGGAATTTAATTAAAAAAAACATTAATTTTCTTCTGTCTCACAAGAACTTCTGTGTATGAGAAGAAGAAATTGCAAAATGAAATCTTGGCTTTGTTGATTTGACTTGGTAACGGGACGGGTCGGGGGCGGATTTTACCTCCCCACCCCCGCACTCGATTAATCGGAAAAAACTCGCTCCCGTCTCTGTTTATTTAGTGTGAAATTTAGACACATATCCCCGCTCACAACGGGGTTCGCGTTTCTCCGCTCACTTTTACACTAATTCTTATATATAAAATTATAAATTTAAAATCATATATATATATATTATAATTAATATAATAAAATAATAATTATTAGATAATAATAAAATTAAAAAGTATTTTCTATAGAGATGAGATTATAATTTTTAATATTTTAAAAAAATATGTAGTATATTTTATATATACATGTATATAAAATTTAAAAATTACAATAATATTACTAGTAGGGAGAGTTCGGGTTGATATTAACACCCCCAAACCTGTCCCCGTCCCCGAATTTTTATTTCGAGAAAAACCCGCACCCGATTGAAGCGGGTTTTTTACGCTCAAATCAAGCAAGTTCGGGTGGGTATGTGCGGGTGCAGGTTATGTTGTCATCCATATTGTTAATCAAATGCTACCATTGGACAAGGTGATAATAATATATATTTTTTATTTTTTTAAATAAATTCCATGCGTACATGTTTTTAAAAATGAATCTACATTAGCTTTGACTTGATTAAAATGAGTCTACATTACCATTGACCCGATCAAAATTTAGGTTTGAGAAAAATCTCAAATACTTCCATAATATGAATAAATTTGATTTATTATCTCTGTTGAAAAGAGGAATTAGCATGGACCCCTAATAAAATGGGTTGGTATGATGTTAATTATGAACCGTTCATCAATGGAAGAGCATTCCCTTTCATTATATAGCTCAAATGAAATCCATGATATTGTTTGAGTTGCTAGTTCAAATCTGGTGTTGGGTTTCTTTTTCCATTTCACTAAGACTGAATTTTTTACAACACCATTTTTTAAAGATTAAATCTTGCTACAACCATTCGTTAAACATCCATTCCAACTAAGCTAAAAGGTTCATATCTTTTAGTTCCAACTAATTAGCAAAAATTGAATTTTCGATATTTGCTTTGATTAGGATTTTGATTGTGAGACTACAAGACAAGAAGGAGGAAGACAACAATTTCAAGGATTGTCTAGATGTGTGTCTAGGTAGAAGAGAAAGTAAAATAAACTATTTTATTTTTACGAAGAAAAATGCATGTTACAGGCTGCAGTAAGTCATATTTTGAGGTCCACCACTCGCCCCTTATTTTTAGGTGCATATTAGGAGCTCCCAAATGTAAAGCTAATTTGATATAAATAAATCATATGGTTTAAAGGGTAATTTTATCATTTAAATATAATATAATTATATATGTTATTAATATAATTTTTTTTTACATTATTAATGAGTTACAACGATTAAATTATTAAATTTTATATTAACTGTATACAATAATTATATATATATATATATACATTTAATAAAACAAAATAATGATATTATGTGTATATGAAATACATGATGATATTTATTAGGTTAGCTATACCAATATTTATAAGATAAACATATATATATATATATATGAGCAATAATTAAAGTTGATTTGAAGCGGGGACAAATTTATGAGGTGATAAGGTTCTAATCCGTTCCACTAACTCAAATTCTAATATATATATAGTTGTTATCATATTTGTCTATATTATATCAAATATTAATTTTTTTATCAAAAAGCAAGATTATTAATTTTTTTTATCAAAAAGCAAGATTTAACTATATACAACGCTAAGGTGAAGAGTTTTTATCTTATAAGTTTTTCTTTTTATAATATTAATTAATTATAACCATCAAATCATTATAAACATTGATTTTTATTATAATTATTTTTAAAATTATCCATATATTAAATTGTGATATATTTATAATATAAATTTTTTTATACTACTAATATATAAAAATTAAATTAAAACATATGCACTCAAATATACATTAATAAAGGTTACAAATTAAATATTATTGTGGAAAATTTTTAATTTAATATTATTAAAGGTTATAAATATAAGTCAAAAGGAAAATTTTATTAGAATCAATTACAATATTACATTGCACCCACAATGACATTTTAATGATATCTTAATTTTAATCTTATCTCAATCTTAATTTTATTAATATTAACATGTACTCCAAAAGTAGAATAAATGTTTAAATATATTTTTGGTCATCGATGAAGTGGCACGTGGTGATCGTGTGTAATTGTTGTTGACTAGACAATATTTAATATTTAAAATTAAAATTTATTTTATTAACTCATTTAATCATTTAGTTAAAAACTTAAAACTAATTAATTAATTAATTAATAGACTAATTAAATAATAAAAACTCAATAATTTTTATATTCAACTTCAAATTTTTTAATAAAAACTCAACAATATTCTTCTTCAACCCTAATTTCTTCATCTTCAAATCGTAAATTGTTAAATCTAAACTCAAACATTAAAAATTATAATCTCTCATTTTTCTTGCAGTACACCTAAGTGGCTGGTGGGGAGAATGAAGGTGTGCATCGGAAGCTTTTGAAGATATTTTGCTGCTGAAGCTGTTGAAGAAGCAGTACAAGAACACTTGAAGTTCATCGATAATAATCCCGATGATTTCGAAGAAGATGGTGGTTGTGCTGATGGCATGAGACTAGTTCAACTTCTAATTGCTTGTGCTGAAGCTGTAGCATGTCGTGACAAATCACATGCTTCAATCTTATTATCTGAGCTTAAATCAAATGCTTTGGTTTTTGGATCATCGTTCCAAAGAGTTGCTTCTTGTTTTGTTCAAGGGTTAACAGAGAGATTAACAATGATTCAACCAATTGGTCAGTTACAAAATCCATGATGAACATAATGGATGCAGCATCAGAAGATATGGAAGAAGCATTCAAATTGGTTTATGAGATTTGTCCACATATTCAATTTGGACACTTTGTTGCTAATTCCATAATATTGGAAGCCTTTGAGGGTGAGAGTTTTGTTCATGTTGCTGAATGCATAAGATTATAGGTGGTTATAGCAAAGATTATAGGTGTAGTTGTTATTTTTGAGTTCCGAAAAACTGTTTAAAATCACAATTTATGCCACCGAAGATATTACTGGGTTGAGTCGCGGACTAGGTCGCTATCTTTAAGACGTTTCGCGGCACTGCCCAGATTGTGCAAGGCAGACTATCAACCACGAAGTCCCCAGGATAGAACAGCCCAGATTCACTGTATCGGAGTTCCACTGCACCGTAGAAAACCGTTCTAGAATTACACCCTCAATATGGCGGTTAAAGCATTTCAATATGACGATTAAAGTCATTCGCAATATGGTACTATGACCACTCATAAATCAAAAGAACTACGGCATAAAAACCGCTCTAAAAACGAAGGGACTACGGCATAAAAACCACTCTAAAAACCGAAGGGACTGCAACATAATAACCACTCTAAAAACCGAAGGGACTGCAACATAATAACCGCTCTAAAAACCGAAAGGGACTGCGGCATAATAACCGCTCTAAAAATCGAAAGGGACTGCGGCATAATAACCGCTCTAAAAACCGAAAGGGACTGCGGCATAATAACCGCTCTAAAAACCGAAGGGACTGCGGCATAATAACCGCTCTAAAAACCAAAGGGACAGAAAGAAAGAGGAGAAGTGGCTTGAAAATTAGGCCAGCAGAATAAAAGAGAGAGAAAAGAGAAAATTGGGAAAAGCATCCAACTTTGGTGTGCTTTTCACAATAGATTGAAACTCATTATATAGTGATGGAAGCAAACTCACAATTGATTTCTAATCAATGTGGGACTTTAGCATACTCAAAATATGAGAGTTTTCCAAGGTGGGAGTTCAAAAAAATTTCTTTCCAATGTGGGACTTGAATTTAAAAAAAAACATGTTTCTTTTCACTTGAATTTACAAAAACAAATTCTTTCCAATGCGGGACTTCAACAAAATAATTTTTTTTTTTAATTTTTAAATTCACATAATAACATACTATGTTCCAAAAGTAGTGTAACAAAAATGGGAGATTAGAATTTTTAGAATTTGGAATTAGATTTGAAAATTTACGATTTGAAGATGAATAGATTAGGGTTGAAGATGAACACGATTGAGTTTTTATTAGAAAAATTTGGGGTCGAAGATGAATATTATTGAGTTTGTATTATTTAATTGGTTTATTAATTAATAAATCAGTTTTAAGTTTTTAGCTAAATGAGATAATAAAATAAATTTTAATTTTAAATATTAAATATTGTCTACTCAACAACAATTATATAGTCACCACGTGCCACTTCATCCAAAATTAGTCATGTCATTATTTTTTTACTAAAAAATATTCATAAACGACTTTTTTAAAACTGTTAGAATTTGCAAAGTATAAATGAAACAAAAAAAATTACATGGACTAAAATCAAAAGGAAGCATATTTGAAAGGATAAAAAAACATATTTAAACCTAGAATAAATATTGTGGGTCCCACCTATTTTATTTGGAAAAAAGTGAAAATTAAGTGCAGCAATTAAAATTTAAAAAGTGTGTTTTTTAATTTGTTTTAAAGGCAAAATTACACTCTTCATTAACACTTAAAGTCGGTTTGATTGACAGGAGAAGAGATAGAATAAAAATAAGTTATTCAATTTTGTTTGAATTTAGTGTTTAATAAACTAATAAGATATGATAAGTTAATCCATAATTTTATATTATTTTGTATCTCTAGTTGAAATTTCTATCATAAATATAAGTTGAATTAGAAACTAACAAGATATGATAAAAATAGTAATTTACTCAATAACTTTTATAAAATATAATTTAAAATATATTAAAATATAATAAAATATAAATATAAAAACAATTTATAAAATCTAATCTAAAATATAAAAATATAAATCTAATCAAATATAAATATAAAAATAATTAATAGAATTTAATATTAAACTTAAAAATTAAATAATAATAATTAATTTAAAAAATGTTTATGATTTTATCACAAGAGTAGTTTTGTCTTTTTATATAATTTAATAAATTAGTATTCAAAATTATAAAAATATGAAAATTAATTGAAATTTTAAAATAAATATTATATGTTTACAAGAGTATTTTTACCATTTACATATAATATATATCATATCTTAATTTATATTCTAACAAATAAAATATAATTATTTGGTTACTCATAATTTTTTTAAAAAAATTTAAATTATTTATTTAATAATGTCAATGGATAATTTTAAATATAAAATTTTCATCTTGAGGAAATTACACTCACCTCTCTCGAGTTCTTAACAAATGTAACTGATACCCCTTTTGTTTCTGATTAGTCACTCGACTCTCTTAATTTTTTAATCAATTGACACTCAATTCTCTCTAGCGATAACATTTTCTATGCTCCGTTAAATACACAAGCCATGAGAAAAACATCTCCCTAATTACTTCTTTTTGTTAATTAAAAAGTCTAATTATTATTATTCTTAAAAACACAAGACAAGATTATATAAATAATGTGTTGGTACTTTCCTAATTTCAACTAAGAGCAAATCGCTCCCAATATTGCTAACCAAAGATCAAACTAGAGTTAAAAACTAATATATGTGTGACACCAAGAGGGAGATCATTATGCTCGTGCACAGCAAATTCTATTGCTCAATTGAAGTGTTGAAGGGGATTGAATTGGGGTGCAACGACAAAGGAGATAAAATCAAATGCTACAATCTTGGTTATGACAAGCTTAGGATAAGGATTGAGGTGCCAAGTTGATTTTTTGGTAGTGTTTAGGATTTTCCCCTATCGGGAGTTAGGGAGAGTTAACAACAAGGGAGGTTAATGATTTTAGGAGAATAGAGGGGATGTGAATGATATTAAAATAGATTTCAAGAATGGTCATTGTAATTTATCCAATTCTTTCAACAAAAGATTCATAAATTCCTCACACAAGTTTGAGTGACTTTATAAAGTTGATATGATGTAATTATCAATATATTAATACTACTCGTCATTTATAAACTTATCTATTAATTAATATAAATAAATTTTAGATTGATTATATTAAGAAAAATAAAAGCATGATATAATGTTAGAAAGTGAAAAAGATTTAATGTTAAATTGATGTCACCCTTATAAAAACAAGCTCATAATGTTCTCACACGATTTGATTTTCAGAAGTGTCAAGAGGAGTTTGAAAGGTTCATTCAATATTCAATTCATCATGAAAATAATAGTGTGTTTGTGTTGTGGTATTATAAAGATGCTAATAGAAGAAAACACGATGTCTTTTGAGATGGTGAAATAGCTACATGTAATTGTAAGTACTTCGAGTTTTAAGGATATTATGTGATCACATTCTCAATAGTTTTCTTCATAAAGATTGACATTAAATCCCTTCAAACTACTTCAAGCATCACACGATGATCATGAAGTAGAGCCCCAACAAATCAATGATATCTTTGAAGAACAAGTAATAGATTACAACAATGAAAATAATTCACAAGGTATTATTCATTGTCTTCCAATTTCAAAAACAATAAATCATCCCAAAGTAAACGTCTTAAAGACAGAAAAGAAACTATCACATAATATGAATACTCTAAATTGTACAAAGATGTAAGACATAATATTGTCACGTGTTTTCTAGAAAAAATATTCAGATTTGTGTTCTCACAAAAACAAGAAGAACAAACTCCACACACATTCATGGCATTGTCCTAATTTCTCCAAAAAATTTAACCAATTGTAAAATTACAAATAATTATTAAGAGTACACCACTGGTATGATTTTTTATTTAGCATTAGCCATCGACATCTTTTGTTAGTATTTTCAAATGTTTACTATTGACTCTACGTTGGTTCTATATTGTCATTCATTTTTCAATTTTTCTTTTCAAAACACATCTCATATTTTAACATCACAATAAATCAAGTGATTAATAAATTTTTGTTAAATCTAAATTGTTCAGAAGAAATCGAATTTAATTTCAAAAGGTTAAAACAAGGGGTGGAGGAAGAATGGGGAGCGGTTCATTTGAATTAAACAGAATCAATTATTATATGATGACTTTATGATTAATAAACTACTAAGCCATTTTTATATAAAAAAGTAACTAAATGTATCTTTTGTTAGTCATGTTTGTCTTCGAATAAATCTTTCGTTAGTTAATTTAATTTTTAAATGCGTCTTTTATTAGTTATTTGAATTATTAACAAAAAATCCATTTGACGATATATTTGTAATTTCGATACATTCAAAATTATAATGATTATGTCTCCCACATTTAAAAAATCAAAACAACTCTTTATTTTATATATATAAATATTAGAATTTTGATTATAAATACGATTAATAATAATTTTCCGCTCCGCCACTTGTTAAAACCAAAACCAAGAAAAAGAAGTAACATCATAAGGATTACAAGTCTACTTTGTAAGAAATAAAGATAAAAATATAATTAATGATTTTTTTTTTTCCGAAAAATTGATAGTGAGTTCTAATGTTCATACAAAACTAAAGTATACGCAAAGAGTATAAGATGTCATAAACATATCGAGAAAATCAATGCACTATGCAAGCACAATTGAATAAAATGAACGATCCATTAAATTGAATCATCCAACAAATTGGGATAATCAAAGTAAGCTTAAATACCACTTACATATGATAATGTGTTTCCGATAAACAATAAGTTATAATAACCTTTGTCATCTTCAACCAACAATTCCTTCAAATTAAAGGAAAAGGGAAAGAAGAAACTCAACGATTAAGAAATACATGCAACAATAAAACCCAAATCATAACAACAAAAAGTCACAACCAATGATGCAATGTACTTCTTCACTAATTAATTAGGTCTTGATATTTTGTGATCAAAGTGCAACCACAATAAACATGTGACCAAATCCAATCGCAACAACCACCAAACCGCCACCATAACTTAAAATCAAAAATTAAAATTTTCACGTTTCAATTTTCTATAATTCTTTCCATGGATCCATAGGCGGATCCCATCATCATCCTCTTAAACTCCTCAAAGTCGATCATTCCATCGCCATCTTTGTCAACACCGCTTATCATCTTCTTGCACTCGGCTAGCGAGCACTTGTCACCAATGCTCACCATAACATTGTGCAATTCCTCGGCGGTTATGGAACCGTTGCCATCGATGTCAAAAATGGAAAATGCATCTTTGAGATTCTCTATAAGCTCGTTGGGATTGACGTCTTTGGTGTTCAATTCAATAAACTCTTCAAGGTTGATGTGACCATCGCCGTCAGCATCAACCTCACGAATCATATTATTAAGCTCTTCTTCCGTTACAGGTTGTCCTAGACTTCCCATAATGGACCCTAATTCGGAAGAAGAGATCTTTCCATCACCATTAACATCAAATTTACGGAACACGTGCTCCAAATCCTCTGTGAAATGGAGACGTGACCGAACAGATGGATTGCGGGAGATAAAGGTTGGATTTGTGGTTGCGGCGGTTGGAGAAGAAGTTGTTGTTTTCTTTTGTTGTTTCTTCTTTCGGTTGAAGAGGGATCGGAAACCCATGATTTTAATTGATCCCAAAGAAAATGAGAGAAACTATGTTCTCTTTGTTTGTGACGGGGATGAGGAAAACAAAAGTGAATAATATTAATATGTATATTATTTGGATTTGGGATTCAATCGTAATTAGATGTTTATTATTGACCAAATAATGTGAAGCTTTTTGCGCTGTGGTGTGATGTGTGTTTTTTCAATTTTTGATTTTGTTTCTATTTCGAGAATATTTTGCGAGTTAATCGGGGGTTGTT
Organism: Cicer yamashitae; assembly: GCA_037974755.1. Taxonomy (NCBI): domain Eukaryota; kingdom Viridiplantae; phylum Streptophyta; class Magnoliopsida; order Fabales; family Fabaceae; genus Cicer; species Cicer yamashitae. The sequence goes on along the minus strand of JBBPBQ010020324.1, from coordinate 45,033,969 downwards.
ATGAGTTTGTTAATCCTCGAATTGATTTGGCCTTATTTTTGTTACCTTTTTTCACTCTTAATATTTAATTTCATTTTGTATTTCAAATGTATTCTTTTCGGTACATTGAATCGACCCCTCTTTCTTTTTTTGTATGAATTTTATTAAAAAAAATAGAGATATTCTTTTTGGAAAACAAAAAAGGATTTTTTTTATATATATAATAAATCCATTATCTTTATTTATTGAGTGTTTTCGTGCGATTGGATCAAATTTGACGCAAAAAATAATCTGATTCGAAAATAAAATTATATGGGATTTGATTTTGTTTAGTTGACAAGTTTAAAAAAATTTGATTCAATTACAAACAATTAAATTTAGATCAATTTTTCCATATCTAAATTACAATTGTAAAAATTATATATTAATATTATAAAAATACAATAAAATAATAAATTTGATGAAAAATATTACATATAATATATATATTAAAATTTAACATTACGAAATAAAGATAATCGATTATTTTTGAAATGTATGAAATAGAAAGAAAAAAATATATTAAATTAAGAGAAAATATACTATACACCGTCAATGTAAACTAATTTTACACTGACGGTCAACTATCGATTGTGATATGTTAGTGTATTTTTGTAATCGAGATAATAATTACACCATGAATGATTTTGTGATTGAATTAACCTTGTACAATAGTTTTTCACTGTACTCTCATTAAATAATACATTAATACAATATATCATACTAATAAAAACTAATTATAAGTATTAAGGTTTGTGTATACAGTTTTGTATGATTTGAAAAAAAATCTAAAATTTGATATGATTTGTGCATTTAATAGCATAAAAAATATTCAATAATATTTGATTTTGTGCTATTTTCGATTATTTTGGATCGAGTGACAATTTTATTTCTGTTTGGTTTAGACATGAACCCCCTTGTTCCTTTTTGCATGAGAATGAAAAAATAAAAGTCTGTGTCTTTTAATTTTTTTTAAGGAAAGTATAAGTTTGTTTTTTGAAAAACTAAGAGTATTTTGGATTGGAGGTAAATGAAAGGGAGAAGAGGAGAGGGGAGGTAATGTTTTTAAGTTTTTCTTTGTTTGGTTCAATTTTTAGGAGAAGACCGGAGGGAGAGTTAAAATTCCTCATAGAGCTCATTTTGTTCTACATTTTGGGGGATTTGGAGGGAAGGTGGTCCATATAACTAAAAAATCATCAAATATCTATCTCTTTCTCTTGAACTAATCACAAAACCGTTGAAAATTCCTCTATTTTCCTTCCATTCTTTCTTTTCAACCAAATATGTCTCAACTTTCACTCTCTCCCCTCTCCTCCGTTAAAATTATCTTCTCCCCTTCGTATAACCAAATAGACCTTAAATATAGATGGTTTTTCTTTTTTTACATTTGAATTACTTTATTCATAAAACAGAAAACATAAGGTACATTAGAAAATAACAATAGAAATAATGATTTCAGTTGTATGTTCACAAAAATTTAAACATACATTCAATTAAATCATAGATTTTTTATGAGATATTTTAAAAATTAATCTAAGAAAGTAATATTATAATGTAATTTGATTGGCTACGTAGAAAAAAAATTACATTGTTGTTACACAAAAATTAATTGCATATTTTCAATTAAAAAAAGAATCCAAAAGCATCTAGTATCATTTTTGGAGGTAACTAATAAAATACCTTTACATTCATACAAGTTACGTGCCATTACTTAGTGTACTAAAATCGACGTTATAATATTAAAATATTTAAAAGGATGAAACTATTCAAAGTATTTATTTTACAATTTCAAGTAAAATATTTATAAAAAAAGTTAAAACATTCTCTAAATTTCCTTTAAGGCATATATAATATGATATGAAACAAATATATCATTTTACCTTTAGTGAGTACTGACAAATATATGTCTCATGTGAAATTTATAAAGTATATTATAATTAATATATTATAATTTTTCTTACACTTTTATCTAGATTATATTAATGATACACTCTGATAATTAAATACATGTTTTCTTTTAGACTAATTGACATATAGTGGATAACCTTTTAAAAAATTGATA
>JBBPBQ010020324.1:44975893-45031452 GCA_037974755.1 Cicer yamashitae | reverse complement strand
ATGACATTTAATAGACAAATTACTAATAAAATACATTTTTTAATTAATTGATTCACAAAATATATATATTTAACTAATTGAACAATGAAAAATATGGGTCATGTATATCGTTTATAAAATAAATTATAATTTGTGTATTATATTTTTCTTCAAATTATTGTCTAGAAACTTTTTTATAAGCACACTACTAAAGAAATACATGTTTCTCTTTTTAATAATTGGTTCATGAAAGATCATTTTTTCACTAATTTATCAATGATAAATATTTGTTCCGTGTTTGATCGATTTAACAAAAAATTATAATTTGTATACTATAATTTTTTTTAAATTTTTTTATCAAAATAACATTCAAAAGATAAACTACTAATGAAATATATATTTATCTTTGAAATATTTGATTTAGACTTGTAATCAGTGTTTTAAAATCTGAATCGATGATAGATCAGATCAAAGTACTAAGTTACTGGTCAGACTGTGAATCACTAGTTAAACCGCATGACTATTAATCTAGTGTATATTAAAATTTTAAAAATACTCGTGACATTAATTTTATATCATATTTTATGTTTAACTAAATTAATAGTGTATATATATTATATATTCTAAAAACATGAAATAAATTAGGTTAGTGAATTATAAGTTTCTTAAAATATGTGTGTACCAGGTTCATGTTTATATGACTAAAAAAATGAATTATGCCTAAAATAAATTATTAAAATCCGATTAATAATGATATACATTGTGATCACTTTAATCAATAATTATAATAATTTTAGTGATTAACTAATTGATTTATAAAAAATTATTTTTTGACTAATTGTATAGTAATGAGTGAGTTATATATAATATTATAATGATGTATTCCATAAAATAAAAAAATAAAAACGATAATGTACAATGAAAGGGAGAGATAAAGAAAAGATGAATATTCTAATATAAATTTAAGAGATTTTGTTGCGATATTGAATTCACTAAACCACTATTCAACCAAATTTTGACACATAATTATTTTTAGGGTGATTTTTTGTTTGTTCATATGCTCTATAATAATATTTTAATCATCATTAAATAATTAGATGAGTATATTTAAATTTAAAGCCTATATGAGATATATGTCATTAAAGCAATATTAATATAAAAAGGTGGCGGCAGTTTTATATTAAATGCAATATGTTAGTCATTTTATTATTTTTTATTTTAACACTTTTCAATTCTCTAACTATCACTATTCACATCACTTCTACGGTTAACTTTTTATATTGGACAAGAAAGTTCACTACTCCATCTCTTCTCCTCTACCTTTCTCAAGAGAAGATAAACACCAAACACTCACATACTACTATTGTTTTTCTTTTTAAGTTATTTTGAGATTTGAATAAAACAACTTAACCCTTTCTTTCTCTTTCTCCTCCTCTTTCCTTTCTCATATCACTCTTCATTTCCTTTTTTCTTTCTTTCTATTTATCCTCTCATTCTATCATTTTATTGTAATCTTAATATTTTTGCGATTTTTGTCATTTTTCGTTTTTTCTCTATTTTTTATGTTAATGTGCCACAACTATCACTTGATTGCTTTCTTTTGTTTTTAGGTCTCAACCCTTTACCCTCTATCTCATGACTAGAAGACAGAATGGTAGAAATAAAAATATGTATTTCATGTTCCATTTTTTTTATTTAATTCATGTTACCTATCGTAATGCATGATATCATTTTTGGGGGGTTTGATAATCTTTTTTAAAATAATCTTTGGTTTTGTGCCTAATAGTTAAGTATATCTTTAGTTTCCTTCTAATTTTGTTATGCTTTTGGTTGTTTAATGTTAGAACTTCATGCCCCTGAAAGAAGTCATTTCATGATATATAAATATATAGTTACAAGGAGAGACATTTAAATGAAATTTTTTATCATTAATATTTTTTGAGTTTCCTCCGTCGCTAACTCCATCACATTTCTAAAATATTTGGATTTAGTTTGATTTTGTTAACTTTTATTGATTTTTGTTCTTTTGAGATCATTGGGTTCAATGCAATTTTTTTTTTTATGTGGTTGTTAGTTGTCATGCTTAAGGAGGGTTAAAAAATTAAAACAAAATTTAATATAATATAATATAAATTTAATAGAACGAATTATGCTAATATTACCATTCAACCCTACTCTATATTTTTGACACCTCATCATATTCAAGGACTTTGTTGTCTTTTTCTTTATGTCTCAATATATCCCCCAATAAGGATCAATCTCTATATAAATTGATAAAAGTAAGCCTTCACAATTTCAAATTTTTTTAAATAACCAAATTGAGCTAATGTAACTCAAATGAGACAAGTGTAAAAGTAAAATAAATGCTAAGGGACTTTCATGTAAATTTTGATGACTTATAGGTGCTATTGCATGTGAAACTCAAGTTCACAACTACTATGTGAACTATTATCTCAACGAGCACATAATTATACTCAACTAATTAATTTGTGAAATGGTTGTCCCATTTGACAAGATATATCATACTAGGCTTAGTTATTTTTGTTTTCCAATTTTATTCACAACCACACAAATTTATTTATTTCTACACAAACTATACTCAAGCTACACCCAAAGTATCTTGTCGCATTCATCAATATCAGAGCGAGAAATGAGTTTGACATGGATATGTGTTCCTTCTTTATGATATTCCAACTTCTACTTACTATTGTATGTGTGTTTATGCTTCTAAATTTTGGTAGAAGATTTTCACTAGAAAAGTTGAGGATGATTCTACTGAGTGTGAAGAAGAGGAAAAGATTGATTGAACATTTTAGTTTCCTATTTTTCACTTCTATTTCTTTTTAGAATTTCTTGATGTTATCTCTTTCTTTCACTTCTTTTTATTTATCAAAAAATCAAATTTTAAAATGCACCGATAGAAAATAAATATCATTAAAAAAACTAATAGGATAAATATTTATATTTATCTATGATAAATATAATCTAACACGAGATAGAGGTTGTATCAATACATCAATAATTTTTTATGTACTAAGCCCACATGTGATTTTTGTGTATTAAAATCTACATCAATAATTGGGGATAAATGTTTATTACTCATCAATTTTTTTGTTAAGAAAAATTTATTTTCATGAATCAATTAGTTAAAATATATATATATATATATATATATTTTATTAGTATTATGACTCTTTAATGTCTTTTATATAAAAATTCGAAGAAAAATCTTATACACATTACAACTTTTTGTATAAATCATACTTGGAATAAATATTTTTCATTGATCAATAAGTTAAATTAAGGTTATCATCACGTATCAAATAATTAAAATACGAAAGTGTGAAAAAATTAAAATCTTTAATATCTTCTATATATAAGTGTAAAAAAATTATAACATATTAATTATGATATACTATATAATCAATACACCAGATAAATATATTTTTAGTAGATAAATGTTTGTCATTGATATATAAAATGATATAGTTGTATTGTATCATACTATATATGTGCTAAAGAAAATATGTGTATGAATATTTAACTTAAAAATGTAAAAGAAAATATTATATTTGATTTAGTTCACTTAAACTTTGATAATACGTTATAATAAATTAAAAAAAAAAATAGTACTATAACATTTAACTACAACTACTACTTCTTTGTTATATTTTTCCTCCACTTTTTCGGCATCAACAACTTGCACAATGATTAGGAGTGCATCAAAAAATCAACCAAAATTTAAAAAGGATGGAAGTTTTTTTATACAACCAATGAAATCATTACCAGAGACATGTTAATTTTTTAGTTTAAAAATCTTGGTGAGAATATTGTGGTGGAGTCTAAGAAAATGGAATAGTCTTGCCACCCTTGGTTGGAAGTTTGTTAGATGTTTCTTTTTGTGATGTTTAACCATGTAATTAGGTTACTCAATATAGGTTTGCTAATGATATTATGTTTTGTTTTGAACTATATTTTGTTCACTTGTGAAATGATGTTTTGTATCGGAATGTACTAATGCTAAGTTGCTCATTTTAGCATGTATGTCTTTAACTATATTGACATCTACTAATATAATATATATTTTCTCTTTTCTATACACATTCCTTTATTTTAAATTGTTTCTTTAATTGTGGTTAACTTATATTGTGAAAACTACCAATGATGGAAGAAAGAGAAATATGAAGTTAGAGATAGAATATGAGATTGTCTAAAAAAAAAAGATAGAATGTGAGAATGTGTTGAAATTTAATTGATTGATTCGTGAAAAATATTTTTTAACTAATGTATCAATGACAAATATGTTAACAATGATAATCTAACATAAACATAGAAGGGAGGAAGAGGAAAAAAATCTTTGGCTAGGGTTTCATAACCAAAATGAACAAAAAACTTAAAGTAATAGAATTACAATATACTAGAGAATAGAAAAATCTAAAATACTTTTACTACTGATATATAATAATATTATCTAACATCTCCCCCAAACTCACGATGTAATATTATCTAGCATCGAGAATTTGTCAACGAAAAAAGAAAACGTTTATTGGAATGCATATTTGTAAACGAATCAGCAATCTGTAAAAAAGAGGAGACAAACAGTAGAACAATGGTTCCATGCTGAAATTACGACGAGTAAGATGACAATCAATCTCAATGTGTTTGGTGTGTTCATGAAAGACCGAGTTATGAGCAATTTGAATAACACTCTTGTTATCGCATTGTATCAGAGTTGGCTTTGAAATAGAGATACCCATATCAGAAAGAGTTACACTTATTTAATAATATGGTGTCGGATAAATATTTTTTTAAATTCGTTGGATTTTTAAATTTTGATATTAATTTATAATCATTTAATACGTAATCAAAATGCATAAAAATTATATACATTTACATTGTGCAGCTGCGAGGAAATTGGATTGGATTTACTATATAGGGAAAATAAATAAAACAGAAGTAACTCCAATTTTATGCATAGATAAGATAAGCGACGAGTAGAAGGAAACAACCTCTGCTGAATCTGATACATAAGCCAATACTAAAATACATTCCATCATTTTCACAATCACATGGATTTTCTGTGCAACAACACCACACGACAAATAAAACACCAAAATAATCAAAACGCTTATGCAATCCAAAAACCACCACTTTTGTCATCAACTTTACTTCTTCCACTTAGATTCTTCCTCCCTCTTCATTCACATTTGTTTCTCTTGCCTCTACCTCTTCTGGGTTGGATTCAAAACGCAAAAAAGAAAGAAACTTTGAAGAAAGAGAGTTCAATTGTGTGTGTTTGTGTTTGTTGCATGACATGGAGTCAAAGTCACTTTGCTTCATAACCCATCAAGAAATTTTCAATGTGGTTCGATCTGGGGACTTTGAAGGACTCAAAGAGTTGATGAAACAGCTTAACAAAGGTGAATCCTTAAATGGGTCATCATCAATTTGTGAATCCTCAAATGGGTCATCATCGATTTCTGAAATCATGTCTTTGCAGAATGATGCTGGAGAGACCTTATTGTTCATAGCTGCTGAGAATGGTTATAAGGAAGTTTTCAGCTTTTTGTTAAGCTTTTGTGATTTGGAGGTTGTGAAGATTAGGGCTAAGTCTGATATGAATGCCTTTCATGTTGCAGCAAAGCGTGGCCATTTGGGTATATTTATTTTTTCTTTCATTGATTTCTAGTTCTTCACTTTCATTCTTTCTCATCAAATTGAGTGTGTGGCTGGTTCTGCGGTGATAAAATTTGATTTTGTTAATTAGATTTTAGTTAAAAGTGACATGAATTTCAAGTGATTTAATCTTGAATGCGTTCACCGAACAATAAATTTGAGTGTAAAATATAGTTTGAAATAAAAAAAAATTACAAATCCTAGCTTACGGTTATAATCAATTCTAAAAAGAAAATCAAATCCTAGCTTAGTGGTAATTCAAGAGAGTAGTTTTTGTTTGTTCTTGATTATAAACATGTAATATGCCATGTCAGAGAGTAATTTGTTCCTTTTTTTTCCTGCAATAAACAATCAATTTGAAATGCATTAAGGATCAATTATTCCACTTGAATCATGAATTAATATGGATATGTATTCTTTGATGTTGATATTATTTTCTCTTTTTGATAACTCTGCCATGAATGCAACTTGTAAGATGATATAACACTTCTTTTGAAATTATCATATTGCAAGTTTGTATTCTTATTTCCCTTCAACATTACTGATAGTATCGATATCAATTATGAAATGTTAGATTGTCAATCTTTTTTCCAGAAATTGTGAGGGAGATTTTGAGCATTTGGCCCGAGGTTTGTAAGTTATGCAACTCCTCGAACACTAGCGCACTTTATTTAGCCGCTGTTCAAGACCATTTGGATGTGGTGAATGCTATTTTGGAAGTTGATGTCAGTTCAATGATGATAGTAAGGAAAAATGGAAAAACTGCATTGCACAATGCTGCTAGGTACGGCATTCTTCGCATTGTAAAAGCACTTATTGCAAGGGATTCAGTGATTGTTTGCATCAAAGATAGAAAGGGTCAAACAGCACTGCATATGGCTGTAAAAGGACAGTGTACTTCAGTCGTGGAGGAGATATTACAAGCTGACCCGATTGTATTGAATGAACAAGATAAGAAGGGTAATACAGCTCTTCACATGGCCACTCGGAAAGCGCGTTCACAGGTCTATCAAACCATATTTGATTTCTATTTTTTTACCATGATTGCTTCTGTTTTGCTATAAACTAGTCCATCCAATATTTCATTTTTTCAGTCCTATGTATAATTATCCATGTTTTTAGTTTTCTTGAACATAAGCGATATTAGGCGGTAATTCGCTCTTGCAGCCTCTATACTTGAATTTTCTCATTCTTGTTCATCATCATGAAGTAGCTCATTCTTGAGCCTTGAACATTAACTTATTTTGAATTTGCTCATTCTAATATTTTTCATACTAAAGAATGTGTCTTCACTTGATAGTTTAGGACCATTTACATTTTGAAAAGCAATTCTAGTTTTATTTTTAAAATTTGTGTTAATTTTACTTGTTAACAAGAAGGTAAGAGGCTTTTAAAGTGAACAATTGTCTACATTTTTAGAAACAATGAAAATATCAAAAAATTGTGTTAATTATTTCCAAAAATGCATATTCGTTAACTAACATTTCATCTTCTCTCCATTAAAATCATTCACTTCAAGAGTCTCTTATCAAGGTAATAACACATTTTAGAAAATGAAAATACGACATGTTTTCACAAAGTACACGGGGCCTTAAGTTTTTGGGGCAATTGGTTCTCGACAATCATGGTTCGTTCTATATTGATACATGTTTCAAATCATAAGACATCTAATTCTTGAAATAAAAAATGTTATATCCTATAAAAATGGTAATAATGTGTAATGTAGCTTCCAATTGTAGGACATATTTTACTTTTCTCTATACCATGGATTCAGTGGTTACAAATATGCAATGAAATCCAATTCAAGTAGAAGCAAATTACAATATTTTTTATCGACCATGTTCATAGATGAATAACAAGGGATTTTAATCATGTGTTGCCATATGCTAGTAAAAAATAAAAAATGAAACACAACCACACTGTCATTCTTGGACTTTGAGTAATAATCTTTGTAAAGATAACTGTTAGTTTTCCAGAATAATCCATGTGGATATGATTAATCTCTAGATTGTCCTCATTGTGTATGAGATGAGGTTTATTTACACACATAATCGATACCCTTCGAGCCAATATTGTCAATAGCGAATCTAGAAAAATAGTAGTTTGTTCAAATTCTGCTACACAATAGTGTTATAGTGCCGTTATTTGACAATACTTTGTTCTAAATAGCATATTGCAAAACAACAACAATTTGTTCAAACTCCGCTAGATTATAGCACTATAGTGCCGCTATAGCTGCCATTTAACAACACTGCTTCTAGCTGCTATAAAAAGTGCATGTGCCTGTCTGTTAACCTTACGTAATTGTTATCTGCCTTTCTTGCAATGCTTTTTTTCCTATTTTTTTATATGAATTCAGTACCCCTCGTGACACGGTTTTCCTCCTTATTTCAGATAGTGAGCTTTCTGTTAAGCTATGCATCTATGAATGTTAATGCCATCAATAATCAGCAAGAAACAGCCTTGGACTTGGCTGATAAACTTCCATATGGAGATTCATCTTTGGAAATCAAGGAAGCCCTTTCAGAATGCGGTGCCAAGCACGCCAGACATATTGGCAAAGTGAACGAAGCAATGGAACTCAAAAGAGCTGTGAGCGATATAAAACACGAGGTGCGGTCACAACTCATACAGAATGAAAAAACTCGCAAACGAGTTTCCGGTATAGCTAAAGAATTGAGGAAGATTCATAGGGAAGCAATTCAAAACACCATCAATTCTGTCACGGTAGTTGCCGTCCTTTTTGCCTCAATAGCATTCATGGCTTTGTTCAGTTTGCCCGGTCAATATAGAAAGAGACAGCCAGAGGCAGGGAAGGCAAACATAGCGAACGACGTTGCCTTCAGTGCTTTCTGCCTTTTGAATGCTACGTCGCTTTTCATTTCTCTTGCTGTTGTTGTTGTTCAAATCACTTTGGTAGCTTGGGACACAAGGGCTCAAAGGCAGGTTGTGTCGGTGATTAACAAGCTAATGTGGGCTGCTTGTGCTTGTACTTGTGGAGCTTTTCTTGCAATAGCTTTTGTGGTTGTTGGACAGCAAAAATGGCTGGCTACTACTGTCACCCTTTTGGGAACACCAATTTTAGTCGGGACTCTAGCATACTTATGCTACTTTGTGTTTCGGCGACGTTTTGGATTCCTAAGTGATTCTCAGAGGTTAGTTAAGAGACCAAGTGGCAGCAAATCGGTCTCGTGGTCTCACTCTGCAAATATATCAGACGTGGAGGAATATAATTCTGATGTTGAGAAGATTTATGCTTTGTGAGTCAAGTGTGTTACTATTGAACATCGTTGTTTCGACCTTCTAAACGTAAAAGTATATTCTCTCAAGATTTCGGATGCCACGGAAACATGCATCATCCTCTACAGTTGTTGTATAGCACAGTGAGATCCTCCGTAGCCTCTCCTGCATCTGTAGCGAAATCTCGATTGTTGGATTAAACTAACGACCAAGAGATCAACACCTTCGATCGTTAGACTAATCCAACACGAATGAAGGGATTGAAGAAGATCCAAAATCTTGAGATGACCTTGTAAAGTGAAAACTATCTCTCTTTTGGATAATAAATAAGTGGATGCTATCAACATTTATATATGATAGGAGAGATAGACCAAATTCTCATGTGCCAAAATCATGTAAAATTTTAACTGAGTATTTATTATTATTCCCTTTTTCACAAGAATTTAGCTGCTTAATTTGCAGCTAACCCATAATCTGAAGTCTCATGTTGATTTATGTATATAAAAAAATATACAAATAAATTTCTACCAAGTTTGTACCTTGCTCTGGAATCATAAGAAGTGTTCTGCATAATATGGTTAGTGTACTTAGGTTTAGCCCTTAATTATCAAGTGTGGCTAGTAAGTAGTAACACACATACACACCCTTTATTATTGGTTTATTTTAAAAAAATGCCAATTTTAGTTGTCTCACAGGTTACTTTTTAAGAGTAAAATGAAGCAATGACAAAGGTGGCGTTACAAAAGTGTTGCATGCAAACAATACATATCTCTAATATTTACAAGTTGATAAATATTAGCAATAACTAAAAAATACATCGAGAAGAGAGTTTTCTTTTTTTTTTTTTCTAATCTTAATCGAGAAGAGAGTTTTATTAGTATTCTTTGTAGGAGTATGCGAATATAACATTATAAATTCATTGCATTTTTTCATATTAAGTTGCTAATGTAATTTTAAGAATAACATCCAATACAGCACTTTCTGGGTGGTTTTATAAGTTTTTTGGTCTTCTTTTTGTTGTACCTCTTTTGCACTATTTATAGACTTTGGTCCATCAATTAACAGATTTCAAGTAGGTGAATGATTTCAATACAATGGGGCTTTATTGGAGACCATGGACACCATTTGTTTATCTTGGAGAAAAATGTATTGATAGTGGAAGTTGGTGATTAAGTTATAGTTTTACTCAACTTAGTTAAACTCTCAACTTTACAATTCTAAGTTATGAAAATTAGTAACTCGTATGTAAACTCTTTTCATGATAAACTCTTATGAGTTTAAGAAAACTCTGATAAAATTAATAAACTTTCAATTTTATTAGTGTTTTTAGGAGTTTACGATTCTATATAGTTTATCTTAAAATGTAAAATGTTGATTAATATTAACTAATATCCGATTTAAGTATGTATGTGTTGTAATATCTATTGATTTTAAAAAGTAAATTTATTTATGTTTTAAGTGTTATTTTTAGAGACAATTATTATGTCTCGATATGAATTTGTTGTTTTTCAACCATTTTATTATGATCTATCATAAACATTTACCTGTTTAAAAATATTTTTAATTTATGATGAAGATGATATGTTGAATTATTATTATTATTTTAATGATATTATTTCTATATATGTTATTTTAATTTTAATATTAGGTAAACTCTTACGAATTTACAAATCAGTTTTATGTAAGCTATACGAATTTATCTAAACTATCGAGTTTCACATAGACTTTTACGCTCAATGTTTATGGTTTTATGTTGTTTGTATACTACATCTTAAATTCTTAATGTGAAATTTATTTATCATGATTGTGTTACGTTACAATTAGAAGTACATGTGGTTACAAGAAAGATGGGTTAGGGCAAAGCAACTAAAAAAAATAAACTAATATTAAAATTAATTATGCATATATTTAAAATTAAAATAGATCTCTGCTGGTGTAAAATTTTAAATTGTTGTTTTACCATCAGAGTCTAAGAACAAGTGGTTGATAGGCAGTGTATATCAGTGTCATCAACCCTAAAATACCAAGTTCAATTTCTACTCATAAAATAGATTAAACTGAATATATATTTTAACATAACAGTGGAAGGAGTGTAACTTTGCTATTTTCCATGAGTGTAATTTACTCTAAATAAAAAGAAATTTTCCCAGATAGAATAACCCATCTAGCCCACATGGTTTTTAAACAAAAATAACATAACCACGTGGGCTTCACGTTTTACATGGTCAAAAGAATAGCCCAGAAAACCCCCAAGCTTCATCTTGATTCCAAAACCCCAATCTTCACCATCCCAACCTCTATAACAAATAGAATAAAACGAGCTACAATGATTTACAATTTTACAAATCATACCCGACCCCATTCATAGTTCACATGCACTAGATTAGACTCGAGATATAGGTAGAAATAACATTAGAATTATAGTTGTAGTTGCCCTGAATTTCTCCTTGATCTTGAAGGAGGAACATATATTTCAGTAGACTGAGGTTTCTGTGGCTCTTCCTCTTTTTGTGCCTCCTGCATTTATTGAAATATTGACATCAGAAAACAGAATTCGACTCAGATGCATGTCTGAAATCAGGCCGTCTTCCCAAGAGAAATGATAAGAAAATTTGACAACAATTTAGATGGTTAACGTTATTTAAATATATGGTTAATTACATTCACTTGATGGTTAATGAATATAACAATGTGTGACAACTCATTAACTGATCATAATTAACCATAAAAATATACATGATTATGAATGGCACTAACCATAAAAAAGTATTCAAAAAATACTTAATATCCATTATAATTATCCAAATTATGTTCAAATATACATGATTTTCAATTTCATGTTTTTAAAATGTTCAAATATTCACCTAAAAATCATGGTTAATGACTTCAAAATTGTGATTAGTTGTGTTACTCGGATGGTTAATGAGTTGTTTGTGAAACCTTGTTATATTCATTAACCATGTATATTAACTAGACGTAATTAACCATGTATTTAAACTGCATTAACCATCCAAATTATTGTCAAATTTTGTAGCCCCATTTTGTGTCAAAAGAATACAAATCTAAATTTGATAAACCACCAACTAATAATTTATGCAAAACATTTTATAATAACTTCAATAATAATAAACAATCAACACAGCAGAATGAAGAGGCCAACAACCTTTGGTAATGAAATGGACACACTGCGTGACTTTGTTCGTGATTTAGTGTGTACCCGGTGCTGCTTCTGCATTTGCTGAAACTGTTGTAACCTCGCAGCAAAGTTTATTCCATTATATGGGCTCCCATCATCTTCAGTTACATCACCATCCTCATTGGTTTGATATCCATCGGCCATCTGATGAGGAAATTGATTGGGATCCCCAGAAGGCACTCTATTCAGTTGTCCACGATTGAAAGAATATGACGGCACAGCTTTTAAACGAGTTTTTAGTATCTTAAAGGCTGCACTTTGCTGCATGGTGGTATAAAATTAAGAGTCAAGATGTAAACATCAAACCACTATTTCAAAACTTCTACAAGTAGATTCTGAACAACAACATAAATACTAGGTATGTCGTTAAATGCATATATGTATGTTTTCTCGTTAACCTAAATGTGTTCAGAAAGTGTAACAGCTAGATTGAATAGTTCTTCATTTACAGGCGTAACCTACTATACCCGAATATTAAATGTCTTGCAAAGTAAAAGGAGTGCAAAGGGATGGGAATGCATAATATATACTGCAACCCTTCCTCTAAAATAATATTTATAATATAACTGCATTGAAATAAGAAATGTATCCATTTTAAGAATGGGGTAATATACACCAGTAAACAGGGTAATAATATCAAGCAAAATGTCACTACTAACTGACGCTAAAGTTTAAAAAATCGTCTTCTACCAAGAAAGAATGTTGGAAGACACCCCACTCTTACAAGAGAATTAATGTGCTGACAACTATTTAATTGCAGATACCTGAGGAAGCAACATCAGAAGACCATACAATGCTTTGAATAGCCATAAATATCTCGCAGGATCGAGAAGCTGCAAAAGTGATGTTCTAGTACATGAGGAAAAGCCATTTAAAAATAAAACTATACTTCAGCCTTAACATCTCCATATTAATCATATTTTACCAGACTGAAGAATAAAAATGTTATTACAAAACTTGAACATACACATCGATGAAAAATGGTCTGTTTTAATTAAGCACCTGCAGTCTAAGATAAGCAAAGATTGGAGTTTCCAGCAAGCGAATCAATTTATCCAGTTGGACCAAAAACTTGACATTTATATCCTCCTCTACCAGAGATTGAATCACAGTACTTGAATGTTGGTAAGTCTGTTGAGGAAGATGCAAAATATATATTACACAAATGGGGGCGTGTTAATATCCAAATAAAGCTATAGCTAGATCCACAGATAAAGATTGTTTACTATGTGTGCATCCAATTGCACACATGTGCTAGAGAAAGAATTAAAATGGAAATAAATGGGCACAACCAAGTTATAGAAATATACCTGAGCTAAAAAGCAGAGACTTATAATTGCCATTGGAGAATGACACCAAGAGGCATACAAAGAAACATACAAGTCCTTCCCAGCAGGATTTACCAGTGATTGCTTCAAAAGATCTCGAATCTCAGACAATTCTGATGATGTAAGCAAGATCAA
This sequence comes from Cicer yamashitae, assembly GCA_037974755.1. NCBI lineage: Eukaryota > Viridiplantae > Streptophyta > Magnoliopsida > Fabales > Fabaceae > Cicer > Cicer yamashitae. Next base: position 45,017,898 of record JBBPBQ010020324.1, on the reverse strand, counting down.
ATTCAAAGCCTGAAAAAAAAATTTAAAGAGAAGAAAAATATATACAGTGAATACTGTTTCGCTACATAGGGTTGTCAGAGTTTCAGACTCGTGAAAAACAATTAGAAATATAACAATGAAGCAGAGGCAACAAAATGATGATATATCCAATAGGGTTCCAGGAATGCTGTCCCCAAAATCATCTAGGCTAGATCTATTAAAGATAAAGGCATTAACTTATCTCCGGTTCTATAAAATTGATTGTAGCCATCAATAGAGGACCATGCCGCATATTACTATTAAGTCAACAACAAAAACAAATTTCCATAAAATAGCAGTGGCAATCTTGCACTTCCAATTCTATTGAAGTACAAGTTAAGTTTGCTAATATGTTGGTCCCCCAAATATTATGATTTTATCATTTAGTCCCTCATTTTCAATTTTTTTCTCACAAGTCCAACATAAACTATTTTTGCTTACCAAATATTCTCTCCATTACATTTCACCATTACCTAATAACCATTAATTATGTTTTCGGTCCTTAAAAATATCACGATGACTTCAACAAGTCTTCAGTAGAATATTTTTGTTTACCAAATGCTTTATCTATCTGTATGCCACCTGTGCACCTAACTATGGAATGCAACGGAATACTGATAGAGAGATCGTTTGGTAAACATAATCACTTATGGAGGACTCATTGCAATAAAAAAAATTAGGGAGGCAGATGGGAAAATAGCAATAGTTTGGGACCAAAAAAATATGTATTAAATAACAATTTTTAAAACATGATATGAATGTATCCACAACACTCAACAGCTACAATGAAAGAGTTAGCCAGTTGTGTTATAAGAAAAGGGCGAAAACCAAATTCTTCCCATTAATGCAAATAGTTCTATCTCTGCCATCCACGTAACACAGCATATTAATGAAACAGCAACATGAAAGTCCAAAGCAGACTTTTAATTAGCTCTGGGAAAAGTCAAACAAACCTGAACCATAATTGATGCAAAATCCAAATCAGATTCTCCTTCTAATATTGTAGAAAGTTCACGGTAGACTCTCTCAGCATTCAAAAGCACACAAAGGCGGCGGATTATCAAAGCACCACGCCTGGAGTTTATTGTATTAAATGAAATTTTAATGGAAGGGTAATAATATAACTAGAAGAATACATAGGATGAAGAAAAATAGCTTACTTCTCCAAAAGAGAATAATCAAGCCTGAAATTGTGCACAAGGAAAACAACAAGCTGCCGGAAGTGCTGAGGATCTCTTGCAATGCATGCATGAACATCAAGAACTAAAAGAACAACCTATTTGATATTAAAGAATTCAGATGATTAATGACAATTCATGTGAATGATTTCCAGTTTCCACAATTAAAAAATATAGCATGCAAGGAAATCCTCAAAAATATCACCTCTTTATTCAGTTAGCAAAGAGCAATGTTTAAATACCAAATCAGAGAATAAACAGATGAGATCTCAAGGTCACCATTTAATCGGTTAAACCAATTAGATTTGAGGTTGAATCCCTGATTGAACAGTGGTTGACCATGATAATTTTCAAACCAGAGTCATAGTCAGATCATGGTCCCAACTGGTATCCAGTTATTACAACAATGTTTAATAGTCAAGAAGGCATGATTAAGAAATCGATATGGTCTCTAACCATTGGCATCAATCCAAGATTACAACATGGAGTGGGCAATTCCAATGATGCAATAGGAGGACAATGGATAGTGAGACAATGAGAAAAAATATGTAATTTATCCTCTAAACATAAATGATCAAAATGTTTATAAAAAAAGAATATCCAAAATCATAGACATATCTTCATTATCAATCGAAAGTCATAGTCTAGCACACAATCATTATTAATCTATGGCATAATTATCAAATAAATAACAAGAGACTGAGGGCTGAGGTGCAGTGTTGGGCTGGTTACAACTGAGATGATGCCATGGCTGAATCAAAGAGGGGATGGAATTAACAACCAACAGCAAAAAGAGACAGAAAAGAGGATGTGACTCACAACAAAGAAGATATTGAGGATGGAAGCAGGAACGAAGCAAAAACCAATGGCAGACCTGCAAGTATGAACCATGAAAAGTCTGGAAGAAACGGCAGACTCAATAGAGGTTAAGGGGCTGCCAGAAAAACATTTTGGAGTTGCCAGAATTATGCTAGGTGGCTAGAAAAGCAAGAGCTCACCATGAAACACCACCTTCCAGAGATAGGTGGTGGCATTGCCAGCCGGAGATAATTGTTGTAAAACTCGGAGGTTAACACAAAGAACTTGCCAGTACATAGAACTTTTGGATTTGACTCAATTGGCCATTGATAATAGTTTCAGAATTATAGAACAGAAATGAGCTTTTGTGAGATTGATTTGTTAGACAAAAGAAATAAGTACTGAAAAGGTAAGAAGTCTTCCTAATCTGGGGGGTGAGCCAATGTGGCTCAAAGAAAAATAAACCTCACCAATCTCTTCCCATGTCATCTAATATAAGAACAAGTTGAAACCTTTTACCTGTGATCAGAAATACAAACTCTGTAGCACCGGCACTTATAATCGAAGGCATGTCCCATTGTCTGACACGTGTCGGTTTCTGACACCGATTTGTCACCAAAACATTGATCACATTCAATTAATACATTTTCTCAAACTATTACCGGTGTCAATGTGTCAGTGTCCAGTGTTTGTGTCAATATACCATGCTTCACAGAATAGAAATCCCAAGACACTCACCTACTCCACATTCCCAAACACCATACTTGGTATTGCAACTACTTGTCGAGGCACTTTGGTATGTATATATTTAGACATTTTCAAGATATTTAGAGATAAATTATTTGATTTAATAAAAAATAATGGGGAAAATAGTATTAGTTTAAATTACCTCATCAGATGGATCTGAAAGTGCTTTGAGTAGGGTGTCAAATATGTCATTCAGGTATGTCAAAACCTGATTCAGTTTCAGACAAGAAATCAGTTGTGAGACATTGTCACCAAAATCTCTATCATATGGACAAAAAGGAGATAGCACCTTAACAAAACATTTCATATAAAGTGAAAAAAGTGATTACTCGGAGAAGGGTTTGACAATTAGAAAATAAAGTTTTACACTGAAAAGGAAAAGAAAGCCAAACAATAAATTGGTAGCCAAATTGTATGTTATTCAATCTTCATGACCAAACAATAAATTGAAGTGTCCATGTTTCATTGGCTCTTGGACTGATGGTGAACCTATAATCAAAAACCTATACATAGGGCATAAACAACAGAATGTTTCCAGAGACAGTAATGTCCAAATGGGCATGCCATTGGGCTCTATGATATAGACATCGAGAAGGATATTAATAGAGCAGCCATAATATATCAAAATGGAAGATGAAAATAATCTAGTCACCTCAATACGATGTCTGTCTAAAAGGATTGATATCCACTGCAAAGCTTCGATTCGAGTAGCCTCCCATTCACTAGATAGTTGCCTGGCCAAGCAAACCATTCCCAAAATCATTTCACAGATTAACGAGTGCAAACTACAGTTGATTAAACAAAACGGATCCTCATGATCATTTCCCAGTAGCCTGACTGGTGCTCACCACTGTAAAAATCATTTTTTTTCAGTTACAAGTTTTTTGAAATTCAAACCTAGCCTTTTTCCCAGGTAAGAAAAACTACACCTCCTTGCAATGGAGAGAATTGCTCCTACTTCAAATGCTTCAGCTGGATCAGCATTGATTGCTCGCAGCTCTTCATTGGTTTCCCGAGCAACCTTACAAAAGAGCCAGAAATTATTTTAAAAATTCATAGTTGTGCATGCCAGGCAACACTAAAATATGGGACAAAATGGAGACTTTAAACAAATAAACTGTAAAAAACCGTGAGAAGGAAACATACCACTCTAATTTTCTCTTCTTTATCGGATATGCAAGGCAAAATGGCTCCAAGAATGTCAGCATAGTATGGAACAAGCTGATCTCCACCAAGTTTGACAAACTCATTTATCTGTTGAAACCAAAATAGAGACATTATTTGAGAAAAATAATGGACAACAAAACAAAAACTAATAATTTTCACAAGATGCCAACACTATGCAATACTCTGTTGACACCAGGCTTGTTTAACAAGTCAAAACATTGCAATGCCACTTACCCATGTAATAGCTGTTAACCTTGTAAATTCATCTGGAGAACCAGCCCTCTGTACCAGTATTTCAGCCATTCGACCATAATCTACAGACTTCAAGAGTAGCACTGCTTGAGTCAGAAAATGACAAATGAACAAAACATGTTGCTTTTGCTTCAAAATAGTGTGTGAAAATGATGCACAGCATAGTTAATCAACACAAAATGCACCAAAAAAGAGTAGTTGGCAAATAGATGAATCCTTATACATGGGAAACCCATCAATGGATAAAAGCTGCAGTTAAATCTTTCCCAAAGAGCTAACAGGGAAAAACAATGAAATAAAAGCAGAACTAGCATCTGAATAAATCCAAAAGGCTTGCTACTCAAACAAAATGTAAAAATATATTAGCAGAAACCTTACTGGGGAGTTCTTTATCTCTTGAAGAAACTCAGAGAGAGCTGAATCAGCTTGTTGACGTATTTCATGACTTGAATCACTCAACATATTAAACAAACCTGAGGCATTTATAAATGATTAGGTGGTTTACATTGACTTTGTACAAAAATGTCGGGGGAAAACTCGTTCTTCAATTGATACACTTACCATCAAGAAAATCAGGAAGAAATCCCAGCATATCAATATCTGGAACACTATCCAATACAGTAATCCATCCTACCAAAAACTGGCGGACATATGGATTCAGTACATTCATGCGCTCCCTCAATAATGGTATAAATTCTTCAATACTGAATATCAAGAAATGAAAGTGGAGGGGCATGAAGCAGTATAAGTTACATTCAGAGATCCACATATCAACAAGTCTCTTTGAAACACAAGGTAGTCATACAGAGAAGCATATAGCTTAATTGTGAGAAGAGAGTGCACCTGAACTGATCACTTTCGGTCACAATATCCTGTGATAATAGATTAAAGTATAATCATTAGTTTAATCTAAAAAAGGATTTGAATCATTAATTGTTTAATCTCTAATTCAGAGAATATCTGATGTATGAACGCATGAAGAACTTCTAAAAGGCTTGTTGGAGTTCAGGAGAAACTTATTATACCTTCACAAGTCGATCTAACAGATGTGCAGCACTTTGTACATTGGCATCTGAGTCTGCAGAAAGCTTGCATAAGGCATCAAAGATCTGGTTGAAGAATACAATAAAATCTCCTCTCACAACCTAGCATCAAAACATAATTCACATTGGATGATTGTATATTATCGTATTGAAGCTTTATATAGGTAAGCATAAGTTAACTCCTCACCTTAGCAATGTTATATAGTGCTTCACAAGCATAATAACGAACTCTGCTATCTTGATCAGAGAAAGAATTTAACACAGGAGGCACAATTTGCTATCAAACAAAAGAAATGTAGGTAAGAAGAACAAAAATGATAAAAACACAAACACACATGATATACACATAACACATGCTCTCGCTTAGCACATGCCCTCACGCACACACGTGTGGAGACATGTCAATTAAGCTCTTAATAAAATAAAAGGATAACAGTAATGGTAGTAGACTAATAGTAGCAGTAGCAGCAGCAGTAATACATGCTTGCGACAAATTCAACTATGAAGAAAAAAATTTAACTAAATAATAGATATACCCTAGCTTGATAAAAATTCACACATTTCAATTTTATCCCTTGAGGTTAAAATTTGTGTTTCTCAATGTTCATCCAAAGGGAGCCTGATAAAAGTTTAAATGGAAAGCAGTCCAAATACTTTTACTGTATGAGATAAAGTGAGGGTATTTGAAAGTTTGAAATTGAATCAAGATACTTTCTTATATTGTTGTCTACATACGATACGTAAGTGATTCATCAAAGCATTCCTCTCACCCTCAACAGAGAGTTGCTTGAGAAACCTCTCATTTTATGCCGATGCAACACAAATTAATCCAAAGTCCAAACAGTTATGAAATAATGATAGGCGCCTAAGTCCCACATCAAGTGGTAAGGGATACTCGGCGGAGTACTTAATTGGCTGGGTTCTACACAATAGATATATAGCTTTTAAGGGAGGATTTCCCAAGTGCTTGGATACTCACCAATTATAGAGGAGATGACTGGAAAGGCCGAGTAATAGCCGCCAGGACGTAAGCACTCAAGGGTGATGCTATGTTAGAGACTTTGGTATCATAGGGTGTCTAAGTTCCACGTCGAATAATATGAGATGTTTGGTGTATGTAGTACTTAGTGGTATCTTCCCCTTGGGTGATGCTATGTTAGAGAGTTGGTATTATAGGGTGTCTTGTCTAAGTCCCACATCGAGTAATATGAGATGTTTGGTGTAGTACTTAAGCAGTATCTTCTCCTTGATACCTAGCTTTTAAGGGAGCATTCTCCAAGTGATTGGGTACTCGTCAATTATCATATAACAAACACAACCACCGCTCTCTCTCTCAAACAAATATTCTCTTACAGTAGACCCAATGTCAACTACAAAGTACACCATAATAAACTTTGCATAATTTCACAAGTGGTAAGAGTTTAAAATACAATCCATGCCACACACAAAACACACATACACTTGCATATATATATTATATAGATAACCCTCACCTCGAGATGCTGAGCAGCTTCATTAGTTAACCCAACAGTAGCAGCAGCTAAGCTTATCAACCCTCCCTTCATTAAATAAAAAATAATTATAACATGCTCAAATTATTAAAACATAAACAAGAATCAATACCAAAAAATTAAATAAACATAAAGTTTGAACTACCTTGCGATGATTTGCTTGTGGTGAATAAGTGAATTCCGTAGTCAACAAAGTGATCACAGCAGTTATCTTATCATGATCCCCAGCAGAAGCAAGCTGCTTCACAATCCCCTCAACCTATTTCCACAAAAAATCATCCAAATTCAACCAAATTGCAATAACTAACAAAAAATCACAATGAGAGAGAGAAGAAAACCTCAAGAGCAGCATTTTTGCGCTTCTCATAAAGCTTATCGGCGAGATTACGAAGCACGGCAGCCGGAATCACCGTTAGAGCATCCGCCATAGAAACAGCTTCGAAATCAAAAAACACAAACGAAGGAAGGAAAATTTTGAAATCAAATTCGCTTGCGGATCTTTTCCTGCTCGAAACGAAACATAGTGGAAACTTGCAAATTAGCGAGGTTTTCTTGGAGAATTGACGCGGAAATGCGATTGAGTTGGGGGAATCGAAAATCAGATCTAGGGAGAGAGAAGATTTTGGAATTGAAACCTAGAAAATTGATGTTGTTGTTGTGTTTCAATTTTTGTTGGAGGATTTTTCCGTTTGTGTGAAAATTTAGTTGAAATTGAAGTTAAATGAAATTTGGAGTTTCTTTTTTAAGATTTAAGATAATAATGATAATAATTAAGCTGTGAGTGGAGTCAGTGAACGCTTCTGTTTCGAACAAACTGTTTAGCTGGAAGAGAGAGAAAATCACGGAACTCTTTTTGTTTGCCAAATCACGGAAGTCTTCATTATTTATTTATTTTACTAAATTTTTATTTTTTATGGGTAATAATAATATATCATCAATTTGTTTTTAAAATATAGTATATGATAATCTTTCAGATATTAAACTGGTATTTATTTCTTAACATTAAATTTTTTTTGTAGAAAATAAAATAAACTTTAAATAAAATTTTAATTTCTATAAAATTTTAATATTTTGTTTTTAATCCTTATAAAAAAAAATTTTAGTCTTTAGAGAATTTCTTAATTTTATTTATGGTATCTGTTTATTCAACTCATGTTTATTATTTATATTTTTAAATAATATTTTTTATGTATATTTAAAACCTTATAAGAATATCTCTCACAAAAATTTAGAATTTTTTAAAAAGATATTTATTAAATATAAATTTCTAAGTGTCAAAATTTGAAATTTTCATATTTAATTGATCATTTATTTGTAAGAGATATTCTTATAATGTTCTAAACATGCATAAAAAAAATCATTCAAAAATTTGAATGACAAATATATATTGACTTAAAAATAAGGACCAAAAGTACAACTGGAAAAAAAATTTATAGACTAAAGATTAATTTTTTTTACAAGACTAAAAGAAAAACATTGAAATTTTATAAGAACTAAAAACTTATTTAACCCTATAAATAATATATAATTTTTTGGCAAAATATATATAAAAAAACTTTAAGAGTTTAATTTTATGCACGGTATAAAAAGTTTTAGACGGTCGAGAAATCATGACCAATTATATGAATAAATTTATAAGCAGTTATGGCAAAAGTCAAATATTTAATGATCTAATAATTACAATTGATTGATAATGTAAAAAGTATTTACACCAACAATATATATAACTTAAATTTTAACTTTATTATTTTTACTTCATCATACAAAAATGTTATATAAACACAAAAATTCAACACAAATGGAACACATGTATTGTATTTGTATTTATTATATGTAAATATATATTCCACGTAACTCTCACACTCTCTCTCTTCTTATATATATAATAAATATAAATAAAATATACGTGTTTAATTTGTGTATTTTTATATTCATAATATTTCTTATTTATATATTATGTCAATAAAACAAGTCTGACTCATATCACATGTCAATTACATTATTCTTCTGACCTTAGTGAATTTCAAGACCCAACTCATGTAAATTTTTTATTATAGAAAAATAAAGTTATTTTATTTTACATTATATTGTTTTAAAAATGTATAGTTTAAGGTATGTTTTAGAAAGAAAAGTGATACCACCAATTTCTTTTTGGCTTTGTTTGGAGTTTGGACATGAAACAAAACAAGTAGATAAAAATAAAGGAAGGAAGGAAACAAAAAAAGAGAGAGAGAAAAAGAGAAAGATAATTTAGAGGATTTGAATATTTTTAGTTGTAGAAATAAATTTAGAATATCTTCATCTTATATAGATGGATAAAAAAAATTAGGATATTTTCTAGTTTATTTTTAATAAAGTGGATAGTCAATTTAGTAGTTGAAAAGTTAAACAACTTTTTTTATAAATCGTTTGCCTCTATCTAAATCGGTAATTTAAACTCTTCTTAGTTATGTTGTGCAATATGTCAGTCTTCTCCACTCTAGATGCGATATTGATAAAAAATGTCGCAATTTTCTTTGGGGCGTTTCAGAGTCTAGTAAGAAGGTTCACTTGGAATAATAGATTAAAATTTGTAATCCCAAGCATTTTGGTGGCATTGATCTTCGTTGTGCTCACGATTTTAATTTTACTTGTATGCTCAAAGCTAGTTGGGATTTTTGTTCTCAATTGAAGATCATTGGATAAAAGTTGTGTGTCACAACTATATTTTAGGTACTTCATATGTATAGGTTATTGTGTTGACTAAACCTAACTCTAATTTCTTTAAGGGTCTAGTTTCAATATGGGATGCATTAAAGGAAAATTTGGACTCAAGAGTTGGTAGTGGTATTCATATGAATTTATGGGCGGATCGTTGAGCGTCTTAACTAGTTCATCTCACTAATCATATGTTGAGCAGTATTCCGCAAGATGAGATTGGTAAACATGTCAGGTGTTAATTTAATGTGGGTAACAATTCTTATCAATCGCATTAATGCTTTGTTTGTCCTAACTACTATGGTTGTATCTCATGTTTTAGTTTGTTGTGGACAGTCTGATAGAACATTTTCTTCTAATTCTACGTATGTTACACCAAGAAGGGTGGATCAGACATCTATAAATGAGCACTACTGGACTATTTGGGGTTGGAATGGCCCTTAAAGACTATAGGTGTTGATGTGGAAGATTGCTCGTAATTGTCTTCTTACTAATGACAACTGCGTCCACCATAGAATGATCAATGACTCAATTTACGTCTTTGTCTAATTTGTGTTTCTCTTAATGAATCATTATCTCATGTTCCCAGGGATTGTTAGAGGAGCATGGAGATTTTGCATTGTCTATATACGTGGAGCCTTGATTCCTTTAGGATTATGGTTGCATAACATCATTACTTGGTTGTTGAATAACTTAAAGACTCTTTATTGTTCAAAATGTGATGTTTGGTTGACTATGTATGTAGTAACCCTTGTTTGGTTGGGTCAAGGAGATTACTCAACAACAGGTTTCAATCATGCAGTTCTTAGCCATAAGGATGTTTCCCTACTCATCATTTAGAATCTCGCTGTTTTTGGCAGCGAACATTAATAGAGGTGGTGTTATGACTAATCTTGGAGCTACGACAACATGTGGAGGTGTGAATCAAAATCATAATGGAAATTTTTTGTTTAGCTTCAATTTTTTTTGGAACGTGCACTATTACGATGATTCATTTCAAGTGGGGTTTCAAATCAATTGATATTAATTCAGATTCTAAGGTGGTTGTGGGTTTGGTGTTAGATGGGTGCAATACTAGAAATCCTTGTTACTTGCTTGTTAATCAAATTCGTGATTCCTTGTGGCAGTTGGATCATTACTCTTTGAATCATGTTTTTCGTGAAACTAATACCAACACTTTTGTTAAGTATGATTTATAGATGAATAATTATGATAGAACATTTGATGTTCTTCATGATTTTGCTTCCTTCGTCTTAGCTAATAATTTTTAGCCTTTTCTTCTTCTTCTATTTTTGTTGCCGGGGCTTAGTCCTTTTTATCCCACCCAAAAAGAAAAATCAAATGCTTCTCACTCCAAATGAAATTGTTAAATACGTTTTTTTGAGAAAAAAAAATTAATTGTTTGGACCTATTTTTTCCTCAAAACAACAAACTTTCATCAAATAATGTTTTCTTTTGTCTTTTGTCTGTAGACGAAATGGTAAATAAACTTGCACACAACGGCGAAATTCCGAACCCGAGACATGATATTCAACCTAACAATATCAATATTTACAGTTGAATTAGGCCTTACGGATAATCACCTTAATGTTTTAAAGCATAAAATTATACATTCTTTGTTTTTTTTAAGAAAATACATTATCAGTTAAAATTAATGTTATAGAAGCCAAACCGAATTAATTAATTCAACAGTGGATCAACTAGCTTGTCAATTGGTTCATTACCATTTAAATTGTAGTTTGATTGAATTCAATTGAACTAGAGTTGAATTCAACCAATTTTTATTTTGTATTTTTATTTATTAGTTTATTATTAACTAGTTCAAGTATAGTTGAATTCATGACTTAAATGTCTCACCGGTTCAATCGGAGTATGATTTTTAAAATATATGTTAGAACAACAACTATTAATCCTTTAAAAATAGACTATTGACATGCATGCCAATGAAAACAATATCTAAAAACTAAAAAAAATATTCGTCTTAATTATAGTGATAACAAAAAATGAGTTTTTTTTTAAATAATAGATATAATTTCAGAATTGTATTTTTCAGAAGGGGTATTTCTGAAAAAATATAAAAAAAAATAAAGGAAGTAAAAGAAAAAAAAAATGGAAAGCAAAAAATAACCTTTTTCATTGTGTAGCCTAACAATAACAATGGTTCTTGTCAAAGATAAAGATTTAAAAAAAAAACACACACACACACAATAACTGATCTGGTTGACTATTATTAGAAATGTCGAGAGAGTGATGGATTCATCACTTTGAGAAGAGAGAAACAGACTCAAAAATGTAAATTCTATTGTTGATCAAATGAAATCTATTTACAATATGTATATAGGTAGGGAATCCTAGAGAGTTAGTTATGATTGGTGCTGACTCAGTACCAGTTAGTTACAACTTACAACTGAATGAGTTTAGTTTGTAAAATTTGTAGAGTTAACTATGTACTGTTAGTGTTAGCTCTGTACTACTTGTGCTACTTCAATTTACAGCTTGTATTTTACAACTTATTCATTATTCCCTATTATTTCCCCTCAAGCCAAGGAGCTTTTGTCAACCACCTTGAGCCTCACTCGTAGAGTCAGAAACTTGAGTGGGGACAAAGGCTTGGTCAGCAAGTCTGCATACTGATCAATAGCAGGAATGTGTTTTACTATGAGGCTTTTGTTGATCATTTTTTTTCCTGAGAAAGATGTCCAGCTCCATGTGCTTTGTCCTGGCATGGAGGACTGGATTGTGTGATAGTGCCACTGTACAGAAATGATCACATAATAAAATAGGAGTGTTAAAGGGAACTGTAAGCTCAATCAGAAGTGACTATAGCAAAAGGACTTCTGCAGCAATGTTGGCCAAGTTTCTGTACTGAACCTGGCCACTAGATTTTGCTTCTTAGACCACCAAGATACTAGATTTGGGCCTAAATATATGCAAAAACCAGAGGTAGACTTTCTAACCGTTTGTATTTTATAACTTATTCATTATTTTCTATTAACTATGATGGCTGACATTTTGGTGCTCAAGTCTCATGGTTGTCGGGTTAGGTGTTGGTTCAATGGACTGTGGTGGTCAGCTCAGGGTTGAGCCGATTCATTTTAATTTTAAACAAATAACTAACGATTAATATAAAATTTGCAGAAATGATATCATCAACAATCACTTGACGATAAAGAGAGGCGAAAAAATAGATAATTCCACTTCAATTCATGGAATTAAGTGCAGTGACAAACAAATAAATGACCTTGAGTTGGACGAAAAGGTCCAATTTCTAACTTTATTAAATCATAGTGAGAATATCTCAAAAAGCAGGAATGATGAACCTCCTACGGATCCAAACACGGGTAATGTCATCCTCGTTTTATTTGTTTTGTTTTATTTGGTACATCGAAAAGTACAAGAAATTTAAGATAATGTTCTCAAGGGATACAAATTAAAGAAGAGAAGGATATAAATAATCATTTAGAAGGTTTAGCTAATAGTAAATGATTTTCAGGAGAAATACTTGATGAAACATATCTGACAAGCTTTGCATCTAGTCCATGTTCTCTTAACCACATCAACCTCCCTATGTCAATAATCCACTTGCATTTGAATCCCAGTGCAGCTCGTTTTGTTGCTTCCATTTCTGAGAGAATTTTTTCAACTCCATCAGTGTATCCATTACCTTGCTCCTTTCTGCAACAAAAACACAGTTTTAAAGATATACCATTTTTAACGAGGTCTCAATATCTATATAGCACTGACACTTCAAATGGAAAATGTGTCTGGTGTCTAACATATATCGGTTTTCGACACCGACAAATGTAGTACACTCAATCAACTTCTATTGTCTTAAATTATTATCGGTATCTATATGTTAGTGTCAATGTTCGGGTGTTTGTGTCTGTGTTGGTGCTTCATAATCAATAACTGATTTGACTCTTCTAAAGGGAGTACATAGTAAAGTAATCTTAATCATTAATGCGAAAACCAATCATTGACATTTCAACATACTAATGAGTTTCACGTAATGTCAATCATCGATTCATTCATCAATAGTTGACATTACTTACTTTACACTCTAGAGTCAAAATCTTTAATAACACGGCTTGAAATACTAATTGACAGGTAGCATGAATTTTGATGTCAATTTAATGATTAAAGAATGGAAGGATTACATTGATTGCAAATGCGATATACAATTAGTAATATCAGGAAGATCTGAACCATGATTAGCATCTACCGCCCAGCTGGTAAACCATGTAATGGCATGAAATTCTTCCTTTCTCATTCCCAAATCTAAGAAAAACCTTTTATCTGAAAGGTCACAATAACAGTTAGCTTAGAAACCAGAAGTTATCAAGAGAGGTTTAAATATACAAAACTAGTGTTCACAAGCAAAGAAGAAGGTGTGATTACTTGTGTAGTGTTTCCACTGGCAAAGATGGTGGCAACATGTTGCTATAGCTAAACCTCCAAAATTAATATTAGCAATGTTCTGTTCACTGCTATTTTTTCTATGTTGAGGAAAGCAGCATCTCAGAGTCAAATCTGAGGGAAAAAAGTGGATCAATTTTTTTAATTAGAAAAATTGCACAATCATTTTTATGTTTTCATCAATAAAAGAATCATCGTGAATTTCATCAGAATGCATATTTAAATTGCAAAAATCACCTGTTGCAGCTCCACATAGATGTTTGCCTGTGGCCAGAAATGGAACTCCTTGCAAAGACTCAACAGCATTCAAATTTAAATCTTCAACTGCAAAGTTGGATTTTCGAATTTTATCAGGCTTAAAATTATAAAGGACAGATAATACAGAAAAAATTAAAAATAAAGCAGCAGAAGAAATAAAAAAGGAAGGAATATGAATAGAGGCAGAGCATATTGTATCAGGGATTATGCCTTCAGCTTAAAACTGATGAAAAGTTGGAGAGCATAAAGACCAAAATCTAAACAAATAAAAAAAATGCAAATGTCGTGTGCATATAGCAATCAAAATTAGCAGTAAACACAGCTCAATCACATATTTCTTTTTAACTTCTAAAAATAAGCTTTCCAAAGATGTTGAAAGTCATTCATTGCATTGCATAAAGATTGACACATGTTTAATAACAAGTTCAGAAAATATCTTCTACATCAAGAATACTGAAGACCCTTACTGTCAATTCTCAAACGCTCTAACGTCAAGCTCTCATTCTGTCGCAAGGATCGATCAGCCTAGAAATAGCATTGGCATGATGTAAATAACAAATTAGAGATCACAGCAAGTCCAAACAGTTCAGGAACATCTCCAAATATGATCATTATGATTAAGAACTTAGTACAAGCAGTTCCAGGTCTAAATCTAAAGTACCACCTTCAACTTGTACGCCTTTCGCTCAACGAGGAAGACTCTATTGATTCCATAACAATCTGCCAGCATTTGTGTCAAATACCCTCTACCAGCTCCAAACTCAATCACTGTAGTGACACTGTCCTCTTTCCCCTCATCTGGTTCTTCACATTTTGATGGTTTTTTTGTAAGAGAATTCTTCAATACACCAAAGTCTTCCAAATTTCCCACAATAGATGCCTGCTGCATTATATGTTTCTCCTGAAATGGCAATTTCCTGCAGAAAACTCAAGTTGGAAACAGAAACCAAACCCAAAAACAAAGGGTTAAATTCAGTTTGCCTTGAAACCATGCAAAATTGACTGTCACACACACTGCTCCATGTGTTTAGTTCCATGAACACGAGTAATTAAAGTAAGCTTTGTGATAAACAAAGTAAGCGAAAGGGGCACTAGGCTGATGAAACTAACTACTGGAATAAAGCAACAAATCAGAGTCACTGATAAAATGATTTTGATGTAAATTATTTGGGACAACCTGAATTTAGCCCTAAAATAATTTTGAATCTCTTGGAAATAGCTACCTTTCTTCTTCTTTGCTTTTAATCCAAAGGCTGCAAACCTCTGGCATCTGAAACGAGTCTTGAATATCTTTACACAATGAATCGTGAATAGATTCAATCTTCTCAATCAAATTGCAAAATTCAGGAACACTCATCCTATGAAGGGCATTCCTCTTCATTTCCGAAGAAACAGTTGTAGTGGGCAATCTTGAATCATTAATCCTTGAAGTTTCCTCCTCTTGTTGTTCTCCATCAGAACCAGCATTGATACCTTTTTGATAGAAAGGTTGGTCGGACAGAGATTGAACCTGTTTCAGCAATGGGCACCGCTTAACATGCCAACTGAGATTTTGCTCAAGTACCGAGCTGTCAAATGATGAAAGGACATTCACCAAATCAAAAAGAGCTAAAAGATCAAAGACTAGACATGGTTTTATAATCTAGGTAGCACCAACACTTCACATCAAAGGCATGTCCGACACCAACACATGTAGTTACATTTAACTTTCGTTTCTCAAATTATTACAGGTGTCGACATGTCAGTGTTGTGGCCGGTGTTCATGTCTGTGTCAGTTCTTCATAGATAATAATAGTTTCAGAGAGAGAGAGAGAATAAGTACTGGGATGGATCTAGGGGGCATGGGATCCACTGGCCTTCGGACCTTGAGATATGATTACCACAGAATCTGTGTCCATAGAATTGAGAGAGACTCTAAAGTGAGTGAAATGAATGAATAAAATAATAGATAGAAATAAAAATACTAAAACTTACAAAGAACCATTGAGAAGGGTGTTTGCACAAAATCTGTTTTTGTTGGGAAGCCAGAAATTGCAGCGCTTAGTCTCCATATTACTTCCAAGGTAGCTTCTTTACCGCTCAAAAAGCTTACAGCCTCAAATTATGGTTTTGGGCATATTTTTTCATAGTTGTATAACCAAAGGTCAGCCAAATCGACAGGGAAAACTCAATGAATTAGCAATCTAACCGCCAGAAAAGTGGTCAAATAAGAAAATCTGGATAAAGAAAAAACAGAAAGAAAAATGTATTAAATACATAAATCCAATGCCCCTTTACTTGTGTATAAGACATTGAGATTCTAAAATAGCAAGTAAATACAATGCTGAATGTTTCAAACTATATCTCCATCCTGGTTTAAAAAATCCAACTACAACATACATCCTTAACCCTTAATTAAGCTTGATTGTATAACCATGACATGAAATCAATCAATCTTTGGTGCTCAAACAGTTCATATATCATACTATAGGTTTTTGAATTTCATATTTTACTTAGCGATAGACTACTCAAATGTTTTGGATGTAAAGAATGTAATGTGTAATATTAAAATATAAAAAAAGTACATATGTGATTAAGAGCCATAGGTCAGTAGTCAGTCATTGGCATTTGTTTGTTGTGTAGCACCAACATTTCAGATTGAAGGTGTGTAAGGTGTCTGACGGGTGTTGGTGTCTAATACCTACATGACACTGACACTGGTGGTTACATTCAATCACTTCTATTTTCTTATATTATTACATGTCAATATCATGGCCAGGGTCAATGCTTCATAGTTTGTTTGATTAAAATGGATTTTCCATTTCAAGTCACAAAAACAACTCGTTGGGTTCATTTTTTCTAATTGATTTTGGAATAGACGTCAATAATGCTGCCATCAAGATTTGAATAAAGCAGCACAACCCAGTAAAATATTTAAATTAAAAAAAAAAAAAAAAAAAAAAAACGTTGGTTTCAGCAGTTTCTGACAATCTAAGCTACACACACACTTAACCATTTGATTTATTCAGAAGAAAAAAAATACAGCAAAACAATTATTTTAACGAAATAAATCAATATAATGTTCACGTTGGGGAATAGTCTAGTTCAGCTAACTAATTGTTTAGACTCAAGTGGTTAAGTAATTTAAGTTAAGGTCAAATTGATCTGCAATAAATACTGAGTTCAAACTTTACTTATTTTTGGACCGAACTTCAAATATTTGGGGTCTCTTTCTCGTGAGAATCGAAGAGTTGAGACAAAAAATATAGTCTAGTTCAGCTTCATTTTTTTGTTCAGACAATTAACCAAACATAACAAAAACATCACTCATTAATCAGCTAATTAATCAATTAAAAGCATAGATTACCATAAACTAATCAATTACGGATTTGAATTTTCACATAGAATGTAACAAATGCACTGAAAATCAGCATTGCACGAAAGCTATATACCTAAGAAAGCGGGAGTAAGAACTAGAAGGAAGACGAGACAAGTACCTTGGCAATAGGAGTTTTCCACACACAGTGTTGTAGTTGGAGTTTTGGCCTGAAACACAAGGACGACGATTTGGACTCTGCAGAATACACGCCTCGCACAAACCAACCTAGTACTACATTACTTAGGGCGCGTTTGGCTGAATGTTATATTTTAGCATTTGATTTTCAAATTTCACATGTAAAATTTGAAAACAAAATATAATGTAAAGTTTCCTTGTGGTTACTTAACAATTATTCTACAGTCCTTGTTAAACATTATTTTAAAAGTTTGATTTTTTTTTTAAATAGTCTTAGTAGTAAAACTCGCACATCAAAAATGGAGATAGAGGAGTATCTTAAATTCAAACTCGTGTCTCAGCATATTAAATATATTTGCCGTTATTATTTGAACTTTAGTTATGGGACTAAAATTTTAATTTATATGGACGGTATATCAATATAAAAGAAATTATACATTCATTTAATAATGTGTTATATGTCTTCGTAATGATAAAAAACAAAAGACTTCGAAATTCATTTAGGCGTCCTTTTTATATCAAAGAGTTTCTAAGCAATCTCATCTATTATTCTCTATAAAATGAGGAAAAAAAACTAATAAATTTGAATGATACTTCTTTATCTTATTATGCAAATAACTCATTTTTCAGCGTTGATTAGCGATGATGATAATAGGCTTCGTGGAAATTTTATTTGGGGTAGCTCTTGGCAACACATTAAGCTTGGATGGGAGACTAATTGTATAAGACAAAGCAAGATTTTTAGATTTCAAGATCTTATAACCTTTAATTGGGCTTATATGCTAAATTTAGTTTGGCAATTTTTGGAGCTATTGTTGCAAATCCTAAAAGCAAATTATGGTTCCAATAAATTGTGTTGTGTATTGAACTCTTTTTCTATTTGAAGAAAGACTTAAATATTTTTGTCTATTATGTCTCTCACTTATTTAAGTGAAGAAATGTCAGATTAAGGTTGTAGAAGAGAGTAATTTGAATCGGAGAATGATAGTGTTTTAACAAGTGTACTGAATCGTTGCAAGTAATAATAAAACGATAGTACCGAGTGTCGAACTCAAGGATTGCGTTTTACTATCGAATTATATTTAATTACTAAAATTGAACAAAAAGTTCCCAAATTGATTGAATTAATATTTAAAATTAACAACAGTAATAAAATTGATCCTTTATAATGAGAAAAATGTCAGGGATGAGTTTCACTTCGAATCCTTGGTGTCTAATTTGATCCTAGTTACTGAATTCCTTTATTGATTTATTACCGAATTCTCATTATTATTCTTGCCCTAACGTCTTAGTGACAGAACCTTTAATTCCAAAGTAACCCCTAATTCCTTAGTGGATTTAAGATTAGAATTAAGCTTTACCGTACAAGAATTCTCTTGTTAAACTACTGCCTTTGCAACTAATTTAATTGGTTTCATGACCTACATCTATCCCTATACTACAAATTCATGAATTTCTCATCTCAAGCATTCGTAAAGTCCACTTCCGTTTCAAAATACGAATCGTGGAACATTTTAATGTTGATCAAGCAATAAAAAGCATTAAGCACAGAGATGAGAAAAATAATTCAATAAACTCATTCATGTAAGTAGAAATCAAATCAGAAAAATAAGGGTTTCATCTTGTTTCACTCATCCCTAACAAATAGGGTTTAGTTACTCATGACAGAGATAGAAAAGATAGAGACTAGAGAAGAATTACAAGAAAGATTCATGAATAATTCTCGATAAAACTGCTCCAATGGTGTTAGCAACGGTCGTCTTTGAGTTTTTCTGCGAGGGCACAAGTCTCCCAACTTCCCAATAGTAAAAAAGATACCTCAAAAGTCAGAAAAACGAGTTTTAATATGTTCTTCTGTGCGTCGCGCGCTTTAGGCACGCAACAATAGTGGCATCAGCGCGAAATGCGCTTCTAGCGCACAAGATCTTCTGTCTGGCGTTTAGTGCATTTTTCTCCTATTTTGAGTTCGAATTTGGTTTTGATGTCTTCATGAAAGTTGTAGCTATGGATCTTAGCTTTCATTTTCACTTGGTTTGACTCCAATTGGACATCTACAACTTCAAATATGACTGAAATACTCCACATATGTCATGTTGATTTCTCACCAAAATTTAGCACTGCACTAAAACAAAGAAACAACGCAAAACTACGAAAAATATCTACTTAATCAAGGAAATAAGAACATAAATATTTCATTAAATCAAATAACTAAAATCAACAAAATATATCAAATAACTCCTTAAATTAACTAATAAATAAAAGATAAATAAGACTAAAAACAATGAAAACTATACATATGATGAAGAGTCGTCATAGAACAACCACCAAAGAGAGTAAGAAGATAGAAAAGTCATTTTTATTATCTATGAACTTGTCATTGTAAGATTTTTTAACCGTTGGATTTTAACTAAAATTTTGACAATAGGTTCGAGACACATAGTACTTAGTTTTCAATGCTTGGATCGGCAAAAAGTGTTATGTGGCGAGTGTAATTCATATCAAATGGTAGTAGTAGGTTTTGGGTATTTATCATTTTCTCGTTCTCATTTATAAGCATTTGTGCTTTGTTGTTTTGGTTTATCATCGGCACGATTTGCACATTGTGTTAAGACTCTCTTGTATCTTTGTTTGATTATAGTGGAATTATTTATTTGGTCTGGATGATCCGTGTTTTTACCTGTACTTTTAGGGTTTTTCATATCAAAAATCGTTTGAGCTTTTGATTTGTTATGTTTGTTGTCATATATTTATTTTTGCTCCTCAGATGTTCTTGCAAGTTGGAGCAATTTTATAAAATCTATTGGCTGTAGCTTTGCTATTGTGACTACATGTTTATTCTCCATCAAAGTGACATCATAGTTTTTGGTTATGGCTATTTAACTTGTCCGCCTATAACTTTGCAAGTTGTTGTCATATAAATATAAATATAAATATAGTATGTTTAAATGGTACTAATTACCATTTATGGAAAGACCGAATGAAAACTTTTATATTTATGAAAGAATAATCATCTAATCATCTTCATGTCTTTGGCACATAAATTTGCAAGCCACATAGAAGCGGTGAAAAATCTCTCTAGCAGAAGTTATTAAAGTTAACGATGATGGATCATATTATAAATCGTCTAGTAGTTTTTGGCTAACAATGCCTTAATTTGCATTCATGATGGAAAATGTTCTTATTTTTATTTTTAAATCTTATAATTTGGGATATTGCACTGCTAATTGGATAGAGTTATGAGCGTTATTTGAAGGTATCAAGCTTGCTAGAAGTTTGGAGCTCTTTGAATTATATTCTTTTATTGTGGTACTTATTACACTTGGTTTTATATTATCCTAGGTCCCTTCAATCGCTACTTAAGAATATTATTTCTTTACTTGATGTTTTAATTTGAGCAACTTTTTTAACTAATTATAATTATTATGACAAATTTTTAATTGATGGCATTAAACAGGTTGGAGTAGCCGATTGAAGCCGATCAACTGTCATCAAAACAAATTAATAAAATATAAAATTGAACTTTTAAAATTTGAAAAAGGCTTAGACAAGCCCACTCCTTATAGGTGGAGTCGTCTCGGCACAGTTGGCTGCTGACTTACATCACTGCAATGTCTGCTCTCAACGCTCTCCGATCCTCAAAACTTATCTCCTGGAAGCCCGTTCGTCCTCACTCTCTCTCTTATCCCCTGTTTGCTTCATTTTAAATTTTCAAATAAATCATTTATAACCAAACACACCCCAATTATCACGATCTATTTGTGCAGACCGGGAGGCTTCAACAAACCCTAGCAGGATGTGTGGAGCGGAAGGGAAACTCATTGCATTCAGGAAAACTTTCGAAGGTGAGATTGTGTCCTGGATTTGCAGGTCAAGGAAGGTACTTCCATTTTCGTTCCAATTCGATTCCTGCTTCGGTTGAATTTGCTCAGGTTTCTCCTCTATGTACTACTCTCTGTAAAGATGGTTTGAGAATTCGGACTGTGGAGCATTTGCTTTCTGCTTTGGAGGCTGCTGGGGTTGATAATTGTAGGATTGAGATAGAGAATTTGGATGATTGTGGTGATGATGTTGAGGTCAGAATATTGTTAAATGTTTATTTATTTATTTATTCATTCTGTTGGTGAATAGATGAAATATTAAAACTTTCATCAATAAAATTTACTACTAGCAACCAAGTTTGAGGCTAGACTCTTACAACGTGGTGAACTCGGATTTGAATTTCCGTCAAGAGAATTAGTGTCCGAGGATCTCAAATATGATTACCTTCGGTGGGGGCAAACGTTACCGCGAGCTCTGTCTAGGTGTTTTTTTTTTTTTTTTTAGCAATTTGCATTTTACAATTATATGGATGTTACTAGAATATCCTTTTGTTTACGGGTGCATTCAACTCCGATTCATCTCCCATGACAATTAGTAGTTTTATTTAGGGGTATTTTTGGAAAAATATCTAAATAGCAGAGTTGGACACATCTATACACAAAAGGGTATTTTAGTAACACTCGTACACAATCATCGTATTAAATGTAATATTTACTTTTATGATATATATAGTAAGTGTTTAAGCCATGATATACTATCTTTATTCTTAAAAATACGTCTCTTTGCAAAAAAACTTGTTCTAAAATATAAGTCTCATTTTAAATGATTAGATACATTTATCATTTTTTCCAAATATGCCTCTAATTAATAATTTTGATACTACTAAGTGTCTTAGAAGATGAGAAGAGTTGAACACATTCATATACAAAAATATTTTAGGAACATCCATATACAAAATGGACACATTAAATATACTATCTACTTTTCTAAATATATGTGAAAATTGCAACAAAAAAAAAACTTATAATAAAGGAAATAGGTAGTAATTAATAAGCCAAATAAGTTCAAAATGAACTCTTCCAAATAAGTGCCTTCACAAAATTATGAAATGAGTCAATATTATAATAGTAGTATGATAAGAAAAGGCCTTAGCAGTTTACCAGCAACCTCTAATAATTGCTGCTCCTTTGTGTTTGGTTCTATAAGAATAGTACAGTTTGTAATTTTTATATCAATTCTCCTAGGCTCCGCACTTCATCAAGATAAAGAGAGTATTTGCAATTTTGTGGAAAGAAAAGAATCTGCAATTAAATTTTCACCCTTTCCTTCTGTCCTCTACATTTTAGTTCTTGGAATAAATATATTGTACTCAAATAGTATTATTTTCCATAATTTCTAGCACAGCTTCCTATATTTGACGGGTCGGCAAGGGAATGGGTGGCAGCCTTGGAAGAAGTTGGTTTAGAGATAGCAACTGATGTTGATGGAAAAAGCTGCGAGAAAATAGCTCCACATGTGAATGAACCAGTGCATGTTTGGAAGAATGATTCTTTTGTTGCTGCATTTCCTTCGGAAGTGGTTCAAGTAACTTATGGCATAAACTTTCCACAGGTAAGGATAGGTTGATGCATTGGATTCAGAATATCGATCAAGATTTTTCTTAGCATATGCCATTAAGATATTTCTATTTTCTTTCAGTTTTCTTCAATACACTATACTTGACTTTTATAAATGAAAAGTTTTGCTTGCTTTTCTTTTTATAGATCTTCACAAGTCACCTAATTTTCTATGGTTAAAAGAGCATAGTTGACATGTCTTTCAAAGGAGGAAGCACCGAGGAGAAGCAACCTAAAGTGTCACATTATTTTGTTCAAAAATGTCAAACTTAAAGCTTCCAACAAGAACAAAAACAAAAACCTTTTCCCACTAGGTGGGATTGGCCACATAAATCAAAAGATGCCATTTTATTATTGCAAAAACTAATGCACACTTCAGGCTGCGAAAGGAAAAGAATAAGAAATAGGAAACCAGATAGCAGTTTGACGCATTGTGTTATTTGACTAATAATCATTGCAAAATTGTTTTTATCTTCATTCTTCACCAGAGGATGTCTTTCGAAGAGCATATCAAATTTCTTAGTTTCGGGCATTTTTAGTGAATTTTTTTTATAAAAAACTAGTTGTAGTAATGATAGAAATGTTGGGCCTAAGACTAGTGTAAGGCCCAAACCTGTTGTGTGGAGAGTGTATGCCCGCAAGGGTAAAAAAGAGAAGAATCATTCTATTAATGAAATGGCAGGGGAACTCTGTGAATTATAGGAATTTCAGTTACACAGAGGGGAATAAATTAAGGAGGGTAGTGCAGCATTGGTTATGCACAATTATTGTTATCATTGTAATAGGAGAGTATTATTTTCTTTGGAGGAGCTCTGCTCTGGTTTATACTTTTTAACAGAATTTTCCCTTCTTCCATAAATCAATAAATCCTCATTTCATCTATCATTTAATTATTTCATTGATTCCTACTTTATGTGAGCCTATTAAGTAACAATTTTTATCTAAGGTTGAGAATGCAATAGAATATGATAAGTTGTTTCCCCATCATGATTACCCTTGCATGAGAATCAAAACTTTTACCTTGTTCCAAGAGAATACTAGAGAACAAATCAGCTAAATTTTTTGCATTCAAAAGATTTTGTATAGCAAGGTTGCAACTACTAATATTTTAATCATTTGAAGGTTTGACATTGAATATTAGGCAAATACACCTTTCTTTTACAGGCACCTGCTATTGGCCTCAAGTGGTTTCCTACAATCCCCTTGGATGATTTGGTTTATTCCACGCAAATAGCTCCGTCAAGAACCTTCTGCATCTATGAGGAGGTTAGTCATAAGGTCCAGCAATTTGTAGTCTAGTTATTGGCTTGTTTCTGCTGCCATGTGTTATTTAGTGGATAACAGAATATTATTGATGTTACTTGTATGTGTTAGGCTGTATGTTTAACCAGATGTACAAAAACCTTGCTTTATTTCACTTTGTGAGGTCAACCAAATAGATATAACTGACACTTATTTTGTTCAATCAAAAACTAAATTGTATTGAGGAGATCCCGGATCGGTCTTCAGAGCTGTATTCTGGTTACCCCGACTGGAACTGTATCAATAAAATCCATCATTTGATTGATTGTTCATCTTTTCAGTCTCTTCTTTGTTCTTACTTGTTGAATCTATTAGCTAGGTTGAACGTATTTAATGGCATGCAACTGGATACCCTGCTTTAAAATTTTTTGCAGGTTGAGCAAATGCGCAATGCTGGACTTATCAAAGGGGGCTCTCTGGAAAATGCCATTGTGTGCAGGTATTTACTTTGCTATAAATTTGTATTAAAACCGTTCTTAATGCTCAGCTATGTGATAGCTAGAGATCAATTTTGATAGCTTATGATACTAAAGCACAGTTTATGCAGCCACATTGATTCATTATAATTTACCCAAAATTTCATGCTCGAAAAGCATAGGTCCATGTAATTAGGATCGTAAACCTTGGCACTAGATTCTTAAAGTAAGTCACTATTTCGTCAAAGTCTGGCATTATTGGTTTATGGTATTTATAACTTAGTTACAATTCTAGAGTTTTCATATGCGTTTAATTTCTTAGGTAAGACGTAGGTTTCATGATTCCTTTGCAAGACTCGAAATTAGAAATTTATACCTTAATCTCAAATTATAATATCAGTAATCAGTTGAGATCAGAGAAATTCATTTCCATTAGTACACTGAATTATGTTCTATTGTTGGTACATATCATTGTATAATTGTTACTGCTTTCTTTTGCAGTACAAGCAAAGGTTGGTTGAATCCACCTCTTCGTTTCAGTGATGAACCATGTCGTCACAAGATTTTAGATCTTATTGGTGATCTCTCCCTGTTTGCTCAGTTTGGAAATCAAGGACTCCCAGTGGCACACATCGTAGCTTACAAGGTTTGTGTCTTTCGTTCTCCTCCCTCCCTATACTCGATTTTTAATGTGTCACAAATGCTGATTTTGTATCTTGTGCAACCTGAGACAACATGATTTTTAATGCAAATGATTCTTATGTATTGCTTGATGCAGGGTGGCCATGCATTGCATGTAGATTTGGCACGCCGACTGATGGGAATGACGTGAAATGCTGGCATATTTCCTCTGATAACCAAGAACCTATTGCAAATTTTGGTGAATTGTTGCTGAAGTTCAATCTTATGCTTTTGAGCTCCTCAGCGGCCATGGTGGGATACTGAAATGCATAGTCTCTCTTTAAGAACCTGCAGAGAGGATAAGAAGGCCAAGTCCTCCCAAGTATTGCTGCCACCACTGCGTCTACTTATAATGAAAGCGTCCAAGCATAAATTTTGTAAAAGAAAGTAGTTCAATTTCTTAATTATATGAATTTCGAATATTAAAGGAAAACAATTTAGCCAGAATCAGAATCAATAATGTTTCCATACCATTTGATAAAATGATAAAATGATTTATGTATCAGTCCTATCGTTACACTCAGTAGGGATTAATAATTAAGTTTCTTAATACCAATATACAGGCTAGAGGGGAGAAAGAATTGTGGATTGTGGAATTGCATGACCATGGAAACGCATTCCTGACAATAATTGTGTCATGCGGTTACTGATTTCAATTGTCGGATCTCAAATCAATGAAAGATGTTATGTAAAGCTAGTTTGGTGAAGGTGTAATGTAAATTGTTTGATCTCAAATCAATGACTGAAATGTTTACTATCTATATACATATATATGCATTTATCACTACAATCAAATTGATCCAAAACATTGATGCTAATGAATTTGTGCCTAAACATGGAAAATTTCCACAAGAACAACCAAACACTAGAATACACAATGTATAAGGAGAAAATTACTAGATTTCTAAAGGTAACTTCGGTGGATAATCTCAATTGAAACAATAACATATGGCTAGAGAATAGGGACTCAACTTGTTTCTTGAAATGTAAGCCAACATGTCCATTGGATATAAAACCAAGCTCAGGAATTATGAAAACTTTTGAGTGACGCTATGGATGATCACTTACGGTTTGTCTGATAAAAAAAATTTCTCACTTTGTTTGATCATACAAAAATGGTAGAGGTATAAATGTAAACATGGTGACAATAAAACATTATTTCAACAAGATCTAAAGTTTCGAGGTTTTAGAACTCTATCGATTTGGTCCAGTAGTCAAAAGAGACATTGAATCTATAGGTTGTGGGTTCAATTCTCGCTAATGCGATTGAAGGGAGATAAATGTAAATTCCTTTTAAATGTTCAGTGAATTCGAAATCTTTTCTAATTTGAACTGAAACACAATCCCCTCACCATAAATTAATGAGTCCAAAAGTTTTCCTTACATTGAAGTGAAGATCATCCTCTGACTCTAAATTTTATTTCATAAAAAAAAGGTTAATAAATTATTAGAGACAATAGTAAAGTTAGATAGTGACCAAAGAGCATAACTATCCTTCAAACATTTGTTCGATCATAAAAAAATAAAAATAAAAAATAAAAACCTTCAAACATTTGAATGGTAGTTAGGAAGAGACCAATGAGTCATGATAAAATATACTAATAGCAAAATAACTATATATGCATGCACATTTGATAAAGTGTAATAAGCGTGTTAACGAGTACGAGTTAATCTACAATTCGGTTATTTAAACCAACTCTACTCGCATTTTGACTCAATTCATTCAAGTTCAAGTCCAACTCATTTAAACTCAATAGTCAATAGTGTTTGATTTGAGTAGCGAATTTGACATTTTGAACTCGCAAACTCAATCTATTGACATAATATATATATATATATATATATATATATAGAGAGAGAGAGAGAGAGAGAGAGAGAGAGAGCATATCAAATGCGATAAGTTACAAAGAGAGTGAGATGATTAAATCTTGATTATACAACCATACATGGATGATCATGATTAAGAGTTATTTAAGTGACACATCATCACTTAAAAAAGTCACATGACTTTTTCTTCTTATTGACTTATATAATTTGAGGATTTATTATTAGTTTAATTGCATTATGTGTTTTGTTGTATTTGTGAATGTATTTGAAGTATTGAATGATGTGTTATGGAGAAATTTTGTGATTATTGATATCTTCGAGCATTAAAATTTAATTACATTATTTAAGAATTAAAAAAAATTATTTATAACTCACAAATCCAACTCATTCATTATCAAGTTGGTTTGGTTAGGGTTTTATATAAAAATTGTGAATTAAAATCTCAATTCAATCCAAATTAAATCATGAGTTTGAGTATTAAATGGATCATTATCATGGAGTACCTAAAGGTGATTTTAGAGACAGAATGCAAACAGGTTGTGGATGATGTCTGCAAATCGATTACAGAACACAAAATATGGTATTATTGTTAGGGAATAGATGCTTGTTGCGCTCTTGTAACAATTTAGATCGGGTGATCAACAAATGGTAGTCTTCACTGTTTTGTAGGAGTATCTATCTACAACACTCCTGATAGTACTTATTTTAATGTACTAAACTATATTTACTCTAGACTTAATTGCAGTTTTAGTCCCCTATTTATACTGATTCACGAAATTGGTCCCTTTATTTTAAGTTTTGGTCCCTCCCTCTGATTTTTTAGTTAAAAAATGATGACGTAAGATGTTTTAAATAACATGACATATGATACGATGATGTAGAGTGATTAACACCGATAAAATTGGAATAAAACGTCGTAAAAACTTAACTTTCAACTTCGAATTTTTTTCGTATTTTTAATTTAATTAATGACATATGAATAATTAATGGATCTAGATTGTTTTATATCATAGAATTGTATGTCACGTCATTTAAAATATATCAAATCGTCATTTTTTAGTTTAAAAATCTGATGGAGGGACCAAAACTGTCGACTTTTAAAATAGGGGGACCAATTTCGTGAATCAGTATAAATAGGAGAACTAAAATTGCAATTAAGCCTTCACTCTATTATTATGAATGAAATGGCGCAAGTTTATTTGAGTACAAAAATAATTTCTATAATTATTTTTAGTTTTTATATTTAATAGAAAGATGCATTGTGACCGTAAATAATTTTAGAGTATTAATGGATCACAAAATTATATGTGAGACTTTTAAAATTAATATGATTAAAATCATAAAATCTTAATGGTATAATATTTATGATTGATTTACAGTGTAGAAATACTTATACACTCAAAATTCATACCAACTACTAAATCCTTATAGTATAATACAATTGTGTTTAAGTTCTTAGTCTTTTTATTGATTATTTTTCAATAAAAAAACATACGATGCTTATATTTTTTATAAATCAATAATAAGCAAATGCACACGACCTTTAACTAGGCAAAACTATGTGACGCATAAATAGGATACATGGATAAACAAATGTTAGTGGTTAATAATTAGTTAGTGGGAGGGCAAAACTATTAATGCCAATAATCGAACTTTGAATTTTATTCATAAAACTCCTTCAATGTTTCAACTCTTACCACTAAGCTATACTTTATGGGACGATGAAACTCGATTTAATATGTGCACAAAGAGGAAACAACCACCAGTCCCACTTAATCGATAGTGGGAGGTTATCACATATTGAGAGATCAAGACCTATGAAGTCTATAAATAGAAAAAAGTGTTTTGCATTTAGGAGAAGATTCTCTATTCATTTTGATATACTCCAACCCTAGTTCGCAGTACTTTGCCAACTAGATCTATCTGAGTTCTATATCTGAAACAATACTAATTAAGTTTATATTTTACAAAGATGTAGGTTTAAATTTTGATGTGAAGATTTTACTCGTAAATAATATGAAAGGAATATTTGAAAATGTTTTGAATTTTGAATTTTGAGTAAACGAAAATATTTCCATGCGTTCGCGATATTTAAAAGATCGTTGAGAAAAATGGCGATCAATGAAACCTAAATATTTTGTGTAGTTGAAATTTTTTGCAGTTGCAAAGTCACAAATCAAATACTGTTGGATCAAAATCGAAGAGTTCACATTTCAATTATGTGATTTGAATCAAAATATACCATTGAAATATGAGTCTTTTAATCTTAATTGAATCATTGGTGCAAATAACTTTTAGAATTGTCTATTATCTTTATAAATCAACACAAATCTTTCCCACGTGATTAAGTTGAAATATTTATGATACGAGTGACCTAATTTTGTTTTGATAATAACATGTAGGTTTGTTATATATTATAAAACACTTAATATACAAATTGATCCATGAAATTGTAATCGTCGGTCAAATTAATCCCTGAGTTTTGTGAATCGATAAATACATCATTGGAACTGTAAAATATCAATCAAAATTGTTCATCTTTAAATTTTTGTCATTAGATATTTTGATGTGGCAGTGTAATTGAATACGTGATTTATCTACGTTAATCCCGCATTGATGTCATTTTCTCGAAGACAAATTTGTTGATGAAACTTTGTCATCTTAGAGATAAATTTATGAAGAATTGTCATTGTACATGAACTAATTATGGATAAAGTAGTTCACGAAAAATTTAAATTTTTTAGAAAAATTAATTCAGGTTGTAATAACATTTTTATGAGATCAACATGAAGAATCAAATATTCAATTAACATGTTATATCATAACCATTAAGGATGAAAATTTAAATATGAACTTCTTTTTATTACTATTTCACAATTTCAAGGATGTATTATCAATTTATAAAATTCAAACATTAGTTTGATTGACGCTTATAATTGAAATGACTAATTTGCATATTCACTTAATTATAAAAAAATGATTTTATTACTCAATAATTTACATATTATTTTTTAAAATATTTAAAGTTAAAACAAACGCTGTTTTGTATTTGTATGTCATAATAAAAATATTTTTAAAAAAAATATCAATTACAAAAAATAATTTTTTAGAAGTTATTAAAATTTATAGATTCTTTTACTTTAAAATTTAATCGTTTAGAAAACGCTATAATAAATGGATGAAAATTTTCGAAAATAATCATTTAAGAAAATGATATTTTTTTTTTCAAATAAACTTAACAAACAAGGTCAAAATATGGGAGTGAGAAAAAAAAAAAAAAAACTGATCATGGTTTAGCACGATATTGTACAATTCTAACAACCATATTTCGCTTCGATCCACCTTTCAACGCACCACACACTCACAACACTTCCTTCCTTCTTAAATTATTATGACTTCTTCTTAGTAATAACCCGCGCGCGATTCATAAAGCGCTTTTCCGAAATTTCCAATTTACCAATTTCTTCTTCTTCCGAAGGTTTCCTCTCTTTTTTCATTTAATATTTTTTTCCACCTTCCTTTCGCTTTTCAATTTCAATTATTATGCAAACGCGCGTTTTCTTTCTCTAGCTCAGCGATGTCTACACGGACCACCCCCGCAACAGAAGCACCGGAGTCCCACGCGCCTCTCCTCCGTTCACGCCATGAAGGCGGACGCGGTCCCACCCTCGCTTTCCTACTAGGACGCGCTGCCGGACGCCGAGGACCGTCGGTGCTTGTACGAGAAACGGCGGCGCGTGAACTCGAAGAGCGTCGTGCAGACTGGGGATACTCAAAGCCGGTGGTGGCGCTCGACATGTCGTGGAACATGGCCTTCGTTATAGTCTCGGCTGCGATACTGTTATGCACCGTTGACGAGCGTCCGAACACGCCGATCAGGGTTTGGATCGTAGGCTACGCGCTGCAGTGTTTCGTTCACGTTGTTCTGGTGTGGCTCGAGTACCACCGCCGTAACCGGAGGGATTCACGGCGGCGACAGAGAGCTAGTGATGCTGAAACTAGCTCCGACGGAAATGATAGCGACGACGGCGATGAGAACTCGTCTCAGTCCAGGTGAGTTTTACTAGATTTTGTAGAGGTTTGACTTGTTACTATTTGGAGCTCAACTAATTTTGCATGCTAGGGTTTTTGCATGTATTTAATTTTGTTAATTTTAGATATTAATTCTACATTGTATAAGTCCGTTGCAAAAAAAATTCTACATTATATACTGTATTGTGATTTTACTTTTTAAAAAAAAGTAAAATCATACAGAACTGAAGAGAGCTTGATGTTTTATGAGATTGCTTTCAATGAAGGATGAACAACATGAGATTACAGGAGATTGATTTCCTTGACTTTAGTTTTATGTTGTGGATTTATTGAAGAAATGGATGTCATATTCATGTTAATTAAGTTGTTGCAAGATTAGTTGATTGAGATTTTACCAAGATAACTAATAGATTGTTGCAGCTGTTCATTATTCACTCCCCAATGAAATATAAGCAAAATTTAACTCTCTTAGTTGTGACAAAATATAAGCAAATTGACTTTTTTTTTCCTCATATTTAAGGATAGTATACCAAAAATACCCTTATTTAATTTTTTATATGTGCAGTTTTCCACACGCACTACAGTTTTCTATATGTGCTATGTTGGTGTCTTTATTACGGTATGTTTGGATTGGTGATATGGGTGGAATGAAGTGGACTGGAATAGTCTAGTTAGATTTTAAAAAATGGATATCATCATCTCATTTCATTCCATTTCAGTCAATTCAATTGTACCCTATACCACAAATTCAAACATACCTTAGACTTCATATAACCTAGGATTGAACCCGAGTTCGAATCTTGGCTGGAACAATTATTGGTCAGGCTTTACTTACCTCGTGGCCAAACTCTGGATTACTAGGGCCCCTTTCCCCTAGAAATCATAGATTTTTTTTTAAAAAAAGGAAAGCATTATGTTATTAAAAAAAAGAATTGAAAGCATTATCGTGTAAGACAGCTGGACCGTGAAAGAAAAACATGAGAAGAGAAAGTGGACAAAAGAGATAGAAGAGGGAGACTAGAGTGGGGAAACTGCATCAGAAGGAAAAGTGAACAAAAGTGAGCAAACAATTGGAGGAAGGAAGCTTCCGAGGAAGAAAGCCCAAGGTGGTGATGGGGAAATGATTAGTGATGGCTTTAAAGTCACCGGCAAGCTTGGACGGAGGATGGTTTACTCTTGTCGGAAGCTGGGCTGTCCAGAGGAACTCCAAACAGCGAGCACCATTCATTTTGAAGCCCTTATTAGTTATTGGTCTTGAAATCCCTAAAATATCCCCATCCCCCTCTGGAATGTTTGTTTTAAGGGCAGTTTTGGATTTTTGGGTGTTCAACTCTCTTGCCCCTTTGTTGCGGGTTATGGCTGCACCTTGAAACTGTGACACGGTGTACATGAAAGTAGCTACCCATGTTTTGCGCCAATACAGCAGAGCATTATTTACAACTATGATTGGAAGTTTGACTATTTTGTAGTTTCATTATGATTTCAATAAATGGAATATTTTTGTTATAGATGCCATACCTCACATTATTCCATGTCCGCAGAAAAGGACTATGGTACACTTTGGAAAAGAAAAGAAAATATCCGTTCCTCTTCTAAATGACCATGCTGCTAATGCATGTTAATCTACCTTAGCTATAAGTATAGATGTGGTTTGGCTTATTATCATCTACTTCTTTGGACTGTATCTAGTAATTAAGATTTGTAGACACTTATTTTGGTTTTCTGTAAAACAGATTCACAAAGCGATGCGAATCAATAAATACTGGTGTTTCATTCTTTTGGTGGATGGTGGGCTTTTACTGGGTTGTCTCTGGTGGTGATATCCTTCTGCAAGGTGCTCCACGCTTGTACTGGTAAGCTTTTATTTTTAACATTTTAAGAATGATGGTTATAATTTATATATCACTTTTAATTTTTAATAGTATATATCTACTTAAGGTGCTTCAGGTGCCTGAAAATGCATATATGCATGTGTGTGTGTGTGTGTATATATATGTTGATTTTTTGGGGGTGTAGTGTATTTATTTATGAAAGACATACTCCTTTTCATTGGTTTGTTTTGGATAATAGAAAGACGGAGACTCCTTCAACACCCTTTGTTTATAGTAAGAGGATACCAATACACTTGGCAACTAATGGCTAGTTCTATTTAATTAAATTATATATATCCTTTTATACTTTTTTCTGATTCAGCAAAAAGTTTATTCAAACTAAAATAGAGCACCTGGGATGTTCAAAGTTAAAGTGACTTTACAACATATCATCTTTAACTATAATACATTCAATGCAATTCACACACCAATCAATGAAAACTATATGCGATGAAACAGTAAACACGTGATTAAGTATTAATCACTGCTTACTACAACAGAACCTAGAGGATTTTTGAAATTTGTAGCTTTCAAATGTACCAGGAAGGATTATTTTAATAAAAAATATCTCTAGATCGAAGGCCAATTTTAGTTGTTCATTTATAATTGCATTAATATAATCCTTCGAGTGACACCCAATCAATCCTTAAAAGAACAAAATCGGTTTCATTAATTGCTATTGAAGGACCAATTTGTTGACCCAAATAAATAGAGAACAAATTTGATACTGAGGATATTTATGGATGACCAAAATGGGCAGTTGCTCTATTTTTTCTATTAATAGATCGTATGAGTTTGTTGATACAATTAAAGGAATAATAATTTTTTTAATCTTTACAGGTTGGCTGTTGTCTTCCTGGCATTTGATGTCTTCTTTGCCATCTTCTGTGTTGTTTTGGCATGCTTGATTGGCATTGCTCTCTGTTGTTGTTTGCCCTGCATCATTGCTATTCTCTATGCAGTTGCAGGACAGGTATGAATAAAGGAACATCTTGGAATGACTGAACAATAACACGAGAACTGTCTAATTGTTCTTATTTTCTATAGGAAGGTGCGTCAGAAGCAGATCTTAGTATACTTCCAAAATACAGATTTCAAATAGTAAGCAATGAGGACAAGGCAAGTGGTGGAGCTGGATCAATGGTTCCCATAGAAACCACCAGTGGATACTTGGCCAATGAACGGATGCTTTTACCTGAGGATGCGGTATGGTTTCCTGAAACGTATAATTTATTTCACTTTTGTATATTTATTAGTTCTGAGAAATGGAAATCAATGATTCCCTGATTTTCTATTTTAGTCACTGCACACAAAGATTATTGCTTTAGCTCTGTGTGTTTGTATGCATGTGAACCTGGTCATCCAAAAGGGAATAACTAATGGATCAAATTTATGCATCTGACTACTGAAACTGCCATGCATACTTCACATAGTAGTTCAGGAATGAACCGCCAAAAGAAAAGTAGGGTTTATTTTTATTATTATATGCTGCTTTTCTTTTCAGGAATGCTGTATATGCCTTTGTCCATATGAGGATGGAGCAGAGCTCCATACTCTTCCTTGCAACCATCATTTCCATTCTTCATGCATAGTAAAATGGCTAAAGATGAATGCAACTTGTCCACTTTGTAAGTACAATATTCTCAAGGGAAACGAACAGGTATAACACCCTACTCGGTGTTTTCAGTGCTGTTGTGTATATGTAGATTTTAAAGACAAGAAATCGAACTTGCTCGGTTTTGATCGTTGTTTTGCCTATCTATTTATGTAGAGAAGATTAAGAGCATTTATTCATGAATAAGTTAGTGATGTTGCCAATTGAGTAAGTATTATTCTGTCCTTTGTTTTAGTCATTTGAAAGTTGTCCATTTTATAGATCGTAGCAGTTTTCTGTAAAATATGTTGTGTTTTAAAATGCCTCAAAACATTGAAAAGATGTAGGTTACCTGATTATGTTACCATATAGAACGCTTTCGTACAAATTTATATGTATCTCACTATCAAATTGTTCAAATTGAAAACTCGTGTTTAAGATAAAGGATTAAAAGTATGCATTGGTTGACATGCAATGAGAATCCATTATTGTGCCACATCACCCCCACATTTATCACTCTAACGTTTATGATTGAATTGAATTTAAAATTAGTGATATGACATAGTAAAATAGAGGTCGGTTTTTGTTGGATGTCGATGTAAAATTAATTTATGTTGATGGTGTATATATTCATTAAACTCGAAAAAACATTGCCTTTGGAAGTATTTAGATAAATAGAAAATTGTATCCGTCTTCCCTAAGGTACGTTTAAATCATACATACACTTAAATCCTATTATGTAAAAGACATTGACCTTCTCTTATTTTCACATGCATCCTCTCTTAGAGGCATGTGTGTGTCATTAATGTTTTAAAATGTCATATACTATATTTAGACCAACTTTAGATATAACATTTCCTACTTGATTGCTTCATTGAAAACGTGTCTATGTTGAACTTCACTCATAGCAGTTATAGAACGAATCTACCTCAATAATGAATATAGCAGAAACAACAAAGAATCACTTTCAACAATCAACTTTGTGAAGCTTCTTTGAATAGCAAGTTTAATCACATATAAAATTTCCCACAACTCAGCAACAACAGAAGAACCATTGCCAAGATTGCAAGCAAAAGTGTTGGAACATATTGTGTGAATTTAAAAATATGTTGAAGTCCCACGTTGGAAAGAATTTGTTTTTGTAAATTCAAGTGGAAAGAAACATGTTTTTTTCAAGTCCCACATTGGAAAGAAATTTTTTTGAACTCCCACATTGGAAAACTCTCCTATTTTGAGTATGCTAAAGTCCCACATTGATTAGAAATCAATTGTGAGTTTGCTTCCATCACTATATAATGAGTTTCAATCTATTGTGAGTAGCACACCAAAGTTGGATGCTTTTCCCAACTTTCTCTTTTCTCTCTCTTTTATTCTGCTCGCCTAATTTTCGAGCCACTTCTCCCCTTTTTTTCTGTCCCTTTCGGTTTTTAGAGCGGTTATTATGCTGCAGTTCCTTCGGTTTTTAGAGCGGCTGTTATGCCGTAGTCCCTTCGTTTTTAGAGCGGTTGTTTTGCCGTAGTCCTGTTGGTTTATGAGTGGTCATAGTACCATATTGCGAATGACTTTAATCGTCATATTGAGTGGCTTTAATCGCCATATTGAGGGTGTAATTCTAGAACGGTTTTCTACGGTGCAGTGGAACTCCGATACAGTGAATCTGGGCTGTTTTATCCTGGGGACTTCGTGGTTGATAGTCTGCCTTGCACAACTTGGGCAGTGCCGCGAAACGTCTTAGAGAGAGCGACCTAGTCCGCGACTCAACCCAGTAATATCTTCGGTGGCATAAATTGTGATTTTAAACAGTTTTTCGAAACTCAAAAACAATAATTTTAAGACGTTTCTTTCTACCATGTCAACCGAAGAGATTACTGGATTTGTTTCTGTTGCCTCTGATTTCAATAAACTATTTAAATTTGAGGCAAACAGAAAAGGATAAGAAAGCTAGAGAATTAACCCATGATAAGAATTATATTCTTAATAGACTTGCTGATGATCTGTATAACTACTACAGTTCCAGTAATACTGCTATAGATGTTTGAGATGCTCTGAATAAGTATGTTGTAAGCTGCTACTTAGAGTATCATATGACTGATGACATATCCGTGGAGGCTGAAGATAACTCATAAGATCATCTATTAAGGTACGTCACTCATGACATATTTAAATTAAATGTTGAAATTTAATATGTCTCATTCTGTTTGAATAGTGAAATCAATAAAATGTCTCTTGCTTACATGTTGTATGATTTTAGTTTTTGATATGCTAGACTCTGTGATGTGAACACATCTAATTTCAAATTTAAGTAACTTAGGTTTAATTCTAAAGTTATTTTTAAATAATTTTGAAAAATGTGATTTTTGTAGTCAAGTTAAAATAACAAAGAGTTCACATAAATCTGTAGTTAGATAATCTGAGTCTTTAGATTTATTACACTATGATATATGTGAACTTGATGAGACATTAACCAGAAATGAAAAACGTTAATTCATTACTTTTATTGATGATTGTTCTGACTATACTTTTGTATATCAAATGAAAAATAAAAGTGAAATGTTTGACATGTTAAGGATCTTTGTAACTGAAATTGAAAATCAATTTAGTAGAAAGATTAAGAGGTTCTAAGTATGACTCTAGTTTGTTTAATAAATTTTATAAATTGTCTGGAATTATACTTGGAACAACTGCACCATAATTGCTTGAAGTTAATGGTAATGTTGTAAGAAAGAATAGAACTCTTATTGAACTAGTTGTTGCTAGTATGCTTAACTCTAGTGCTGCATCTCATTGGTGTGAAAGAAAAATATATTGCTTATTTGCTATGTTTTGAATAGAGTTCATAAATCTAAAAACAAAACATCTCCTTATGAGATAGTGAAGAAAAGACAATTGAACTTGTCTTATTTTCGAACTTGGGGTTGTCTGGCTTATGTCAGAATCCCCGATCCCTAGCGAATTAAACTCGCCAGTAGAGCCTATGAATGTGTATTCATTGGTTATGCAGTAAAGAACAAAGCGTATAGGTTTTATGACCTAAATGCAAAAGTGATCATAGAGTCAAATGATGTTGACTTCTATGAAAATAAATTCCCTTTCAAATGGAGAAATAGTGGGGGCACCGAACCAAGTCAAGTTCCTGTGACAAGAAGCACTGAAAGCAACAAACAAGGCGAAATAGAAACTCGAATGAGTAAGAGAGTAAGAGTTACTAAAGATTATGGACCTGAATATATGGCCTATAATTTAGAAGAGAATCCTACAAATCTTAAAGAAGCTTTGTCATCATTGGTTGCAGATTTATGGCAAGAAGCTATAAACGATGAAATGGATTCTCTAGAGTCTAACAAGACCTGACATTTAGTAGACTTGCTTCATGGTTGTAAATCAACAAGTTGTAAATTGATTTTGAAAAAGAAACTAAAACCCGATAGATCTATTGATAAGTACAAGGCACGCCTTGTAGCCAAGGGTTTTAGACAAAGAGAAAATATAGATTTCTTCGACACTTTTTCACCTGTCACTAGAATAACATCCATCAGGGTGCTCATATCACTTGCGGCTATTCATAACCTGGTGATACACCAGATGGATGTAAAAACAACTTTTTTAAATGGTGACCTGGAAGAAGAAATCTATATGGAACAACCTGAAGGTTTTGTGATATATGGGCAAGAAGACAAAGTCTGTAAGTTAGATAAGTCTCTGTATGGTCTTAAACAAGCTCCTAAGCAATGACATGAAAAATTTGACAACTTGATTTTGTCGAATGAGTTTAAAGTGAATGAAAGTGACAAATGTATTTATTACAAATTTGAAAATGGCATTTGCACTATCATATGTCTCTATGTAGATGACTTACTCATATTTGGTTAAACCATTCATGCCGTCAACAATGTAAAATCACTGTTGAGTAACAACTTTGATATGAAAGACCTCGGAGAAGCGAGTGTAATCCTTGGAATAAAGATTACTAGGTCAGAAAAGGGAATTTCTTTGGATCAACCTCACTATATTGAAAAGATTCTAAAGAATTATAATTACTTTGACTGTAAACCTGCTTGTACACCATATGATCCAAGTGTGAAACTTTTCAAGAACACTGGTGAAAGTGTTAGACAAACTGAATATGCGAGCATCATTGGCAGCCTCAGGTATGCCACTGATTGTACTAGACCCGACATTGCCTACGTCGTGGGATTGTTGTGTTGGTTTACTAGTAGACCTAGTATGGAGCATTGGCACGCTATCGAAAGAGTCATGAGATACCTAAAAAGGACCATGAGTCTCGGATTACATTATCGAAGATTTCCTGCCGTCTTGAAGGATACAGTGATGCTGATTGGAACTCCTTATCAGATGACTCCAAAGCAACCAGTTGCTATATTTTTAGTATAGCCGGTGGTGTTGTATCTTGGAAATCGAAGAACAGACGATATTGGCTCAGTCCACTATCGAGTCTGAAATGATAGCACTAGCTACTACTAGTGAAAAAGTGAGTTGATTGAGATGTTTGCTAGTTGAGATCCCTTTATGGGAAAAACCTATGACAGATGTGTTGATCCACTGCGATAGTACCGTGGCTATTGCGAAGATTGAGAATCGTTATTACAACGATAAGAGATGACAAATTCGTCGTAAGCACAACGCTGTTAGAGAGTTACTTTCTACAGGAGTTGTTATAGTGGATCATGTACGCACTGATGAAAAATTTGGTAGATCCTTTGACGAAAGGATTAGCTAGAGAGAAAGTCATAAATACATCCAAAAAGATGGGACTAATGCCTATAAAGTCACTCATGATGGTAACCCGACCTAAAAGACTGGAGATCTCAAGAATTAGGTTCAATGGGTAATAACAAGTTGTGAAGTGATATGAGATGAACATGCTATTATAAATCAGAGAAGCATGATTCCTGAAGCGATAATAGGATGAGATAATAGAAACTCTTAATCAGATATATGCTCTATGTGGAGGGAGTACCTAGCTACAGGAGTACTCTTGATAGACTCACCTATGTGAATGTGGAAGTTGGGCCGCTTCCTATGGAATTTTGAGGCAGAATTCCTAGAGCGTTCACTATACTGGGATACACGTGCAGGGCCATTAATGCACGGGCTTCTGAGAATACACCCTATGAAAAGATTGTGTGTGGGTTTGATGTCAGAGATAGAGTTCAAGACTACGAGTCACTCTTGTTGAATTTGAATCTTACTTACTATGCAGAGGTTCAAGTCAAGAGACACCTTTGTTTATGCACGATCTTATAGAAGCGTTTGACGCTACTTCTAAAACATTTTTTTAATTCAAGTGGGGGATTGTTGGAACATATTGTGTGAATTTAAAAATATGTTGAAGTCCCACATTGGAAAGAATTTGTTTTTGTAAATTCAAGTGGAAAGAAACATGTTTTTTTCAAGTCCCACATTGGAAAGAAATTTTTTTGAACTCCCACATTGGAAAACTCTCCTATTTTGAGTATGCTAAAGTCCCACATTGATTAGAAATCAATTGTGAGTTTGCTTCCATCACTATATAATGAGTTTCAATCTATTGTGAATAGCACACCAAAGTTGGATGCTTTTCCCAACTTTCTCTTTTCTCTCTCTTTTATTCTGCTCGCCTAATTTTCGAGCCACTTCTCCCCTTTCTTTCTGTCCCTTTCGGTTTTTAGAGTGGTTATTATGCCGCAGTCCCTTCGGTTTTTAGAGCGGCTGTTATGTCGTAGTCCCTTCGTTTTTAGAGTGGTTGTTATGTCGTAGTCCTGTTGGTTTATGAGTGGTCATAGTACCATATTGCGAATGACTTTAATCGTCATATTGAGTGGCTTTAACCGCCATATTGAGGGTGTAATTCTAGAACGGTTTTCTACGGTGCAGTGGAACTCCGATACAGTGAATCTGGGCTGTTTTATCCTGGGGACTTCGTGGTTGATAGTCTGCCTTGCACAACTTGGGCAGTGCCGCGAAACGTCTTAAAAAGAGCGACCTAGTCCGCGACTCAACCCAGTAATATCTTCGATGGCATAAATTGTGATTTTAAACAGTTTTTCGAAACTCAAAAACAACAAAAAGGCACCATAAAATTGCCATTATTGTCTTGGATGATCCCACCACAACTCGCATTTTCTCAAGGCATGAAAAACTTCTCCATCAGCATTAATCTTAACTCGATTATTAAGAGGGGAAAACCACCTAATTGGTGACTGTTACAGTAAATTGTGAGTTTGTAAGTATATAAAATTGTGACAAATAATTAATTGAAAACGAAAATTGATTATGATTTTCTATTGTTTTATGTTCTCTTTAATAAGTTAAACAGTTAGTTTACAGTGGAGAATGGACTTTGCAAAACAAAAACAATAGTGGATAAATATATAGTAGAGGTTAGAGCAAAACTTAGTCATTTTCCATAGAACTCATTCAGCATCTCAACCCTCATCACTATAACGTTTGAACTTATCGTTTTATAATGCATTATTTTTTCTTGTTTTCACTTATATTATTTTACTTTGATTCTTCTTTACTTTCTTTCAAATTAAACGAAATAAAAGGTTAGTTATCCAAGTAGTGTCTCTCACGCCTCAAGATTGATGAAACAAAATAAGGATATGTTGTTTTTTTTTTCTTTCTATTGGTGTATTATTTGGTTAGAGAATCATATTCCTTGATTTTACTATTTTTATTGTAAATAAATGATTTTTAGGAGTTTAATAGAGATCTAACGTTAATGTAAATTAGTTTTTGACATCCAACAAAAATTTATCACATTGTGACATAAGCTCACTTTATAGTCACATTTATAAATAAGTTTAAAATATTGATTTTCATTAGAGGTAATGTAATTTATTTTTTTTTAAAGGATAGGTGATGTAAGTTTAAACTTTGCGGTGTATGTGTTTTCGTTGACTTTAATTATTTGACTAGAATCTATTAACAACCTCAACAAATAAATGTTTAGTGTTAGATTTTTGAACAATTTAAAAAGTATGGATTTTTTTAAATAAAATAATAGATTTATATTTTTTATAACATACATATATCTTATTAACTTTTAGTGTTGAGTGGACACGGTACCGTCTGTCTTTTTTATTATGCTAAATGTATTTATATTTATTGAATATCTTTATATACCATTTATTATACCTTTTTAAATAAATTTGTTGTTGAATATTGCTTAAATACAATAAGAAAATTAATAGAAAAAGAATTAAACGATAAAAAGAAAAAAAAAATGGTAGAAAGATAACTCAATTGTAGTTTTTAGAAGTTAAA
>JBBPBQ010020324.1:44920918-44939947 GCA_037974755.1 Cicer yamashitae | reverse complement strand
TAAAATAATCTAATTCTTTATGAATTGAACAACTATACCATTTTTTCTTATCATTTTTCCATGAAAATGATGTTTCTATATAAATTATATTTAGTAAAATTAAATATGACCACAGGATATATGAGTTAATATACTACTATACTCATAACAATTTATTTCACAATTTTTAAGAATAATAAAGATCATAAAATAGAAGGAAAAAAATCATAACCACAAATCATTTTTATGAAATTTTTATCACTTTCACATATATTTTATAAATACCACGTAAATTATAATTTCTACTACATGAATTATCATAATCAGATACAACAATTATTTCTTTTACATAAATATTACAATCATTTTTAAAAAAGATAAATAAATAGTATAAATTATTTACTTATAGGAATAAAGTCCAATATATCAATCCACCAAATATTCATAATGTCTTTTTTTTTTGTTCTTTATTATAATTATTTTCGCCAACCCTTACAATTAGTCCTCTGATCTACATCTATCGCTAGTGCCTATATTTTTATTAATATCCCAAATTGTATTCATGATATTATTATTAATAAAATGCTATAAACACTTTTGAGTCCAAAAAAAAAATTAAAAAGTCAAGAGCGTAGCCCTAAACAAATGTCACCAAATTTGCATTCGGACCCTACTACTAGTACTACACATCTTGACAATTGAATGAAGATAAAATGATTCATGTTTTAAGGCATATTTAGTTATTTTTTTAAAACAAAATTTTTTATCTTAAAATTTGAATTGAAATGGTGTGGCAGCGTGTAGTTACAAATTTGTGACCACATACAACACCAATCTTACGTTTAGATAATGTAATTTTGTTTTTTTTAAATATGAAGTACCTTGAAATTAAGTTAGTTCTTGA
This sequence comes from Cicer yamashitae, assembly GCA_037974755.1. NCBI lineage: Eukaryota > Viridiplantae > Streptophyta > Magnoliopsida > Fabales > Fabaceae > Cicer > Cicer yamashitae. The sequence continues at coordinate 44,939,064 of JBBPBQ010020324.1, read as the reverse complement.
ATTATCAAAAACTCAATAAAAACTCAAAGTCCCAAACTCAATCTAAAACTCATCAAAAATTAGTCACTCACTCAATCAAGAATTCAAATTAATTATTGAATAATCAAAATAGTATCTAAAAGATACAATTTACTATCATAATTTTTTTTAAAGACTTAACTTACTATCAAAACAATATTTTACCATTATAAGGATAACGACTAAACTAACTAACGTTTTAATGATTTGATAACTAATTTGACAACGTACTACACTTTTAAATACTAAAATTGTAATTTAATAAAAAAAAACAAAATTAAAAATATTTTGGTCTATTTAAAATCAAACGTGGGAAAGTTATACTCCATATCTTACAATTATAACCCTCACTAAATCTTTTAATATTTCAAATTAGTCCCTTATTCTTATAAAAATTGAAATTTTCTCCTTCCTCTCACAAAATTCAAAATATAGTTTTGAAAACTTATCATCGAGTAGGGGAGACTTTAAATTTTGTTTGCTTGTTTATAGAAAATCCGTGATTCGGGGTAGGAATATGGAGTATAATTTTCTGATATTTTTAATCAATTACATAAAAATCCGAAAATACTCTCCACATTATTAAAATAAAAAAGCCCAAAACTACGCTAAGAACAAGCCCAATATCGAAACAACCCTCCACGTCATCATCATATATCACCAAAAAAAAAAACCCTACAAAACACCAACCTCGTCACTTCTCTCTCCCCTCTCTGCAATTCTAGGGTTTCTTCTCTCTTCACCGCCGCACACACACTCTCTCTCTCAACTCAACCAACAATGGCAGAACGCGGAGGCGGTGACCGAGGTGGTTTCGGAAGAGGCTTCGGAGGAGGCCGCGGAGGAGGCCGAGGCGGCGACAGAGGCAGAGGCCGCCGCAGATCCGGAGGCCGTCGCGAAGAAGAAGAAAAATGGGTCCCAGTAACCAAACTCGGACGCCTCGTGAAAGAAGGCAAAATCCGGAGCCTAGAACACATCTACCTTCACTCACTCCCAATCAAAGAACACCAAATCATCGACATACTTGTGGGCCCCACACTCAAAGACGAAGTGATGAAAATCATGCCGGTTCAGAAACAAACCCGAGCCGGTCAACGAACCCGGTTCAAAGCCTTTGTTGTCGTAGGTGACAGCAACGGTCACGTTGGGTTGGGTGTTAAGTGTAGTAAGGAGGTTGCTACCGCGATTCGAGGTGCGATTATTCTTGCGAAGCTTTCTGTGATTCCTGTGAGAAGAGGTTATTGGGGTAATAAGATTGGGAAACCGCATACTGTTCCTTGTAAAGTTACGGGGAAATGTGGATCTGTTACTGTTAGAATGGTTCCTGCTCCTCGTGGTTCAGGTATTGTTGCTGCTAGGGTTCCTAAAAAGGTTTTGCAGTTTGCTGGAATTGATGATGTTTTTACTTCTTCTAGAGGATCTACTAAGACTCTTGGAAATTTCGTCAAGGTTTGTCTTTTTTTTCTTCTTTTTTTTTATTTTAATTTGTTTTATTATTCTTTATCTGTGTTTGTTTATTATTAGTTCAGTCTTAAATTAGTGTTTGCAATTGCTTTTTCTTTTGATTTTTAATTCGTATATTTAAATGATTTTATTGTTATGCATCAAATCGTATGTCATGTTGATTAATGAGATCTACTAACGGATGAAAATTAGAATTTTGACTGGGACAATTATATGTTAGTTTTTACTTACCTCACTGGTCTGAATGGAAGGAATTTGGAAGGAAAAAAACCATATTTCGTTTCTATTGCGGGACATGTAATATTTTTATTGAAAGATCTACTTGGTTGAATGTAAACTGATTTATGAAAGTTTAAATTGAAGTAAAAAAAATTATGTGCTGATATTTCAACCAATCTATCATTGATTTATTCATCAATATGTCAATGGAACGGATTACTCACTTTACACTTTGGAACTGATTTGTCCAGTTTGGAGTAGTGAAATCCTAAAATTGAACATATCAAATGAAAGTAAGGGACTCTTTTTTAATGTGAAATGTAAAATTATATCGTCAAAGCTTGAAAGAACTGGATTCATTTTCATTTTATCTATAATTTTTGAGCAAGAGCCTTTGAAGAATGTGTTGAATTTTTGTGGTTTATGATTATTAAATTCTTTTTTGTTTGTATAGTTGAACATTAAAATAGTATTGTACATTTTCTGGATGAAATGTATGAGACAGTGTTTGGTGGCTAGTTTCTTTGTGTTTTTTGTGTTGGTTTGGTTTTTTAGTTTGTTGTGTGTTGTGTTTTTATTCATGCAATTGAATTTGTGAAGGTCTGGAAGTTAAAAAAAATCAGCAACTCTTGTTTGTATGTCATCATCCTTGCTTTAAAAATGGGTATTAATGCTAATTATTTTTGCAGGCTACATTTGACTGTCTGCTGAAAACCTATGGTTTCCTGACACCTGAATTCTGGAAGGAGACTCGCTTCAGCAAACCTCCATACCAAGAGTACACAGATCTTTTGGCAAAGCCAACAGGAAAGGCCTTAATCTTGGAGGAAGAAAGGGTGGAAGCTTGAGTTTTACCAGTTTTGGTTTTATGATAAAAACTATGTTAAGAATGTTAGGTTTCATACTTTGTTGCTTTTGTGGTTTACTTTCTTTTTGACGGACGGATTATCTCTTTATATTGCATTTGGTTTAATCAACTATTTATATTTTAATGGATTATCTCTTTATATTGCATTTGGTTTAATCAACTATTTATATTTTAATTGATTATCTCTCTATATTGCATTTGGTTTAATCAACTATTTATATTTTAATTGAATGGATATTCGTTTGAGTTTTGAAAGAAATAGTTTTCTACCTAGAATATGACAAATCACTATTACCCTGCAATATGCTATTTAATACAAAATGTTAGACAAATAACTGCTATTGCGACACCTATAACCCATGATATATGTATGATCTTCTACCAAAAGTGAAAGTAAAATTGATCACGAGTTAATGATTAGATGGTTTCATAGACAAGATTCAGAAAGGAAAGCTGTCCTTTCCCGTTGTAAATCACTGCATGTTTGTCTCTTTAAGTAGTCGCCTATGTTTGTTATCGTAGTGAAAACACGGTGGATACATGTTAAGCCTGAAGCTACAATTTGAATGCAGAATTATACATACAAATGGTATTATGAAGTTCCACACAACCGGTTCTTTGGTGCGATCTTGTAATATTCATTTTTTTCAAGTAATAATGACATGGAACATGCTATTGGCAGCCCTATGAAAGCTTGTGGGAGGGTTTGAGTCCATGAATTTGGATTAGGTGCAGTTGTGGTTCGGTGCAGTCAGGTAGAATTAGCATTATAAACTGTCTAATGAAAGTTGAACAATTTAAATTTTAAGACAGCTTGAAACTTGTGTTGTCAGTGACTTTGATTGAACAACTTAAATTTTAAGACAGCTTGAAACTTGTGTAGTCAGTGACTTTGATTGCACTGAAGCTGGATCCATTAAGTCAATGCTTATACAAAGGATTGATGAGAGTTAATGCTTATACACAAAGGATTGATGGAAATGATTGATAAAAAGGGACATTCTTGGATTTGTTTATTGTCCTTGTTGAAATGAAATCCCTTCTTTTCAACTTGTATTTGAGTAACAAACTCTTATCTCTTTGGACTTTCTCTAAATTTGAATTTCTTGCCTGACCAAACAATATTACACTATTTGAAAAGACAATGTGTAACCTCTCATCACGCAGTACCTCAACTCTTCACATGATAGCTTCACCCCAACCATACAGTATCATCGTCAGAAAGACAAAACCAAATAAGTGGTCATGCATGAAATTCAAATTTGAAGAAAGCATAGAGACAACTAGTTTATAACTCTTCAGAGCAAGTGATTGAAAATTAACGAGAAAATTTTATTGGAAAAAAATCTTAACAATTGACATTGGTAAAATCAAACATTCTACATTTCTGTCTTAATTCTCTGCTTGTTATTGAAAGTCCTCCTTACTAAACTTTGATATCTGTACATATCATAGATGTTCAATTAGTCTAGTTATATGGTACACTTGCCCTTAAGTGTATTCAACTCATTCATTGGATCACTCCTCTCAGTCGGGTATGTATTCTAGCAGTAGCAACCTGACTAGTTGCACTCAATGATATTCTACTATGTAGAGTCATATTTTTAGGAGACAAATATTACTGCGGATTACGAGTTTAAGGAATATCTTATTCGATTATTTCCTTTTGCATATTTTCCTATCGTGTTTGATGCGGATTACGAGTTTAAGAGACAAATATTACAAACGCAACATTGTTATATTGTGTAAAGCAAGCAGTGTCATATTCTTTGATCATAAATCATGTTTAATAATGAACCATTTTACTCAACCTTAAGTTCTGCATAAAGAAGCAGGTATTCAGCCATTGTGTAATTCAAATCAAAATAGTATAATTTCCATTAGTATTCATCCATTTGATCTTACCCTCTTTAGTTAAACTTCAACAAGTGGCAATCTTTTTAAACAAAAAAATAAAACCAAACTGAACTGCAATTCATTGAAAACAGTATGACTATCAATAATTCTTGACTTATTCCAATTAAATATCTAAAAATAATTACTAAAAAATTATATAGAACTCGAAAATGATCAAATTATAGCAGAATTTCCTTTCTCCAACATCATAAAACACTGGAGCCTAAATTATGAGCACATAGTCTCTGAATCTTGCTAATCCCAAACAGCAAGAAATTATCAAATGCTCCATGTTATTGTAGCACATGCCTATTTATGCAACTCATGTATAATGATTCCAACTCATGCTGTTCCGTTTAACTGCCTCTTTCCATCTGGTGTTCTGTTGGTCATTTACATGATTCAGAGCTCTGACATAAACGTGGGCCATCTATTTATGCTCTACAATGCTGAAATTAGTTTCCTTGCAAAATTTCTTTTTCACTGCTGAACAAATGTAGAAGCAATATACTGCTTTGATTGTACTTTGGAAGATTTCCTTCCTAAAACATTCATACTTCAGAAGAGAGATGCGCAAAATTACTAGATTTGCATATATTCTCCAAAATATTGATTGTTTCCTCCAGATCAGTTAACCACAAAGCTTTGAATGTAAGAACATAAGCCAAGGGCTCAGTTAAGCAATCTATTGAGTCACCACCATTCAGCGATATGTAAACTAAACCTCGTGCTTCTTTTCGTCCAACATGAGCAAAAGTTCATCTCGGTTTACTATCTTTGCCTTTTTGCTTTTCTCCATGACCAAAACTCCATCTGCTACTCTTTCATCTTCAACTTGAAGTTCGGGCGTTACATTTTTCTCTATCATAGTAGAGTTGCACGTGTCCTCTGAACTGCATTTCTGAAACTGGAAGTTTGGATTCAAGCAGTTTCGGATGAAAGTACCAGAGGCTTCTGCATTTACATATTGAGTTGAAGGAATGCATACGGTTTCATTGTTTGCAGGATTATAACATTGAATCCCCAATTCAGAATGAATTCTTTCTTTTAGAGAAGCCATCTTAGGCTTCTCACCATGCACTAGTATAACATGCTTTGGGGAGAGAAACTTTACAAGATCCATTATCCCTTTAGAATCAGTATGAGGACTAAAAGCCAACTGATGAATCTGTCAATTTAATACAAAATTCAAAATTATTCGAGAAACTAAATGAACTGATTCGATTTCCTTGCATGTTAGTTTGTACTATACATTTTCAGTTTGAAGTTTATATATATATATATATATATATATATATATATGATTCAGAGTAAGGCCCAGAATAGATCTCCAAATGATTAGTGTCGCCACATTAGTCTTCTAAATATTTTCCTCAGATTGAATGATATAAAATAGTTACTTAATTAGTCCTTGTATCATCACTTAGTTATCCATATGGACAAATTTTGTAACTACAGTGTATTTTCAGGTGGATTAGTTTGTTGAAAAAAATTATTCAAAAGGACCAACATGGTGACGCTTCAATCTTTAAGGGACTAATTTGGTGACAACAATATCTAAATGACTAAAATGGAGATATCTTGATCTTAGAACAATAAACAAATTGATGGCTTACTCTAAAACTTACTTTCAAACTATATGCATTTCTTAATTCGCAGGATTCATGCATTTCGTGATTAGACAAAAAATTAATTTCAATGGTATTACAATGTATCTTGCTCTTAATGCAAAAGCACACAAGTATTATAACAAATTCTGTAACTAATAGAGAGCTTGGGTAAGCGACACAAGCATTAGTTGGCTGGAGCACAAACTTCTTAAGAATATATTATCACCCCGTACTCCAATGTCAACTCAAACAATAGAGGTTTGTGTTTTATTTATCCAAGAGAGGTTTGTTCTCAAGTCATGTCAATTGCAAACTCATTGCACCAAACTCAAGAACTTCAGATTATTATTATTATAAACTGAAAGTAAAGAGGTAGTAGTATTTCTTTCCTGCTTTTTAATACACATATTTTGATAACTAGGTCAATTTATTTATTTGTATATGCTGCTGACACTTATTTTCCTGCTGAATTGACAGAAGACATATTTCCCTGTAAATAAAAGGCTAGGAGATAAAATGTACCTGGCAACGCACGTCAATCTGTGTGTCGGGATCTGTATCAATTTTGGTCAGCTTACCCGACGTTAATTTATGTCCTACAGTTCCAGCCACACAATACCTGCAAATGTAACACAACTGAATTTATAGAGAACAACTGAAAGTATATCGAAATAAGATGAATGTGCAAATAAAAGAAAAATGATACTAGGGAAAAGACAGAAAATGGAATGGGGAAAGGGAGCATCGCTGTGCACACAATATATGTTGTGACATAGTGTAGAAAATATCAAGAGAGAACAAACCAAGTTTGCATTTAGCTTTTGTCATTGGCAGCCAATAACATCGACACCAATGATGCATCCATACATATTTTTCTTAAAAAGGAAAATAATGCTAGTATCAAAGAAAAAGAACTGCGGAAAAGGAGCATCTTCATGCACACAGTGTTGTGACAGTGTAGACAGATCAAGAGAGAACGAACCAAGTAAGTCTTCATTTAGGTTTTTATAATGGGCAACCAATAACAACCACAACAATGATGTATTTAAGCCCCAACAAAACCCTAATTACCAGACTAATAACGAAAGCCCCTATTCCGGAAAGGCAGAAACTTACAAATCATAACAACTTTTCAAGTGCGAATGAAGGCCTATCAACTAAGTTGCCACAAAATGAGCAAACAATCCAAACCAACTCATCAAGCAACGGAACAATATATATACAATTGACTACTAGGTGATAGGTTTATAATAGTTTGATTTCCATATACTTATAAATGTGATAAAACAATTGTGGGAGACATTTATCTGCATTTAGCAACTCTAAAAATTAAAAGGGAAGGAAGTAAAGAAAAAGAATATATATATAAGGGAGTACCCAGGCAAAGTGACAAGATTATTTTCTGACGGTGCCCAGTGCTTAAAAACTTCAAGTGAAAATCCACCACTTATCATCCCAGGAGTGGCAAAGAGAACACAAGGACCAATAGCATCTATCATAGACCTCTCAAATTTGTGAACTGCAACATCCAAAGCAGGTGAGTGAGGCATAGAACCTTATCAGAAGATACACATTTACGCAACAAAGCATACCTCCTTTCTCAGCTTTTGTAAAATGCGTTAAAAAATTTCAGTATGACTAGATTTGATTACGTTTTTTTTCTTTTAAAGTAAATTTAATTTGGAGCACAATTTCACATATTCTCCATTAGAACTTGTAGTATTTTTTCTTCAATTTCCCACCACCGGACCTCGAAACCCTAATACATGTTTGATTAGATATGAAAGACCATAGCTTTATATGACAAAGAACTCTGAATTTTTTCTGCCTACTCTTCATCTTGTTCATCAAAGTTAGAGGACACACCGCACATCACTATATCCATATTTAAACACACAAAATAAATCATCTCCCCCAAAATAGCCCAATTTCCTAAAGTTTTTTTTTTTCTACATATTTAAAATTTTCGGCAGCAGATATCAAAATATTCAACATTCTGTACCAGATCTAGCCTTTGTAAAAAAGTGGAATATAGATGACATGACTAATGATCGGTTGTAGACATACTTCCTTTCTTCCAATTTTATAAACTCTGTAATGTATCCATTCAGCTCTGGCCTTCTAGAGTACTACTATTCACAGCTGCCAGTCAACTATCTTTATTTTAGCTGTAAAGTCTACTCCTTTACCCCACAACATTTAAATTAAACCCTTCGCCTGCATCCATAATTATCAATTTTTCAAATCTTTAAAATTCAACCAGCCCCAAAATCCTCGCTTTTGTGCTGTTTGAAATTTGTGTTTTCACCTTAAATCTCATAATCATTTAGCAAAATAATTTATTTATGCCAACTAATTATAATGGATATTGAATATAAAAGGCATCTATAACCACGGGAATCCTATTACACAAGGCTCTGTATCACAAGACAAAGGAATTCTTGTATTTGTTGGTTTCTTAAAAAATGGAATTGCATGCAAAAATGATAGGGAATTATGACATTGTTTGATCATGCATGATGAGACTTCACATGTGAAATAAAATTTTGAAATTTCTGAGGACTTTAGAAATAAAAATATCACCATTCTTAAAATCAAATGCATTATGCGTGGAGTAGGTATCTTTAATCTTCTGGCTTGTCCAACCAATAAGCGTCTTGTAATACATATTAGCTTGAATAGTTAATCCTGAAACAAATACATATTCAAGTAGTTAGAATTTTATGTAGCAGAAATGCCAATAAATAATGAGAGGTACACCAATAGGAAGATAGACTGCTCAAGAAGTCACATATACAAAGCTGAATTGTATTATATCTTTCCAAACTAGTCTATTTGAGATAACTGCAATTATAAATTGTATTATGAATTGTATTATTTATTCATTGCTGTTAAGCATGGAACTGAAAAGAAAAGCTGGAAAAAATATCATTATAAATTGCAAAGTTTGAAAACCATGAGTACTTACAAGATAGTATCTTATGACAGATTTCACAACAACGGAACATATTAGTTACTCCATACGAAGTTGACGCCACAAATTTGCAGCATATTATGCATACATCAATTTGATAATTTTTGCTTTTAAAGATTTTCTTTAGGTATCTTCATGAGAAATCATGTCATGTTGATAGTTAATTTTGAATATTTTCTCATTTTAGTTTTCCTTTTTATATCAGCAGCATAATGACGTTCAACAATCTTACTTATAAGATATATAACAAAAACCATTCATGTGCTTTCTTCACCTAACATCTATAGCTTTAGTTGGTTAATGACATGGGATTGTAATACAATTGAACAACGACCAGCAATCCATTTAAGCAATATAGTAGCTCCCCACAGTAGATTCAAAAGTATAGGATTTGACAGGTTGGACTGTTTAATTGACTTCAATGGTGTTATAATTTATCAGCTAACCATTAAATGGAAACCATAACTTTATGGCTATGTCTGAGCCTAAATATACTGTAAACAGGTGCATATGATGAAAATTAAAAATTCCTAGGCGTGAATGTAGATTTGTCCCTTTTATAAATTTAGGTTCTTCAAAGAAAGGTATGTTACATGTAGTTAGTATCATAATAGCCCTACACTTCTTTCTTTAATTTTTTGAAAATTGAAGCAGCTTTTTTATTCCATACACTATTTATAAAATGTCTGATGTCATACATAGGCATTCCTTTGTTGCATTGCATCAGAACACAATTCAATTTCAAACACCAGATAATCTCCTACAGTAAAATTTCAGTGTAGGATTCGAATGTGACAGATCAAAAAGCAAGTGATTATATTTGGCATAAATAAGTATATCTGTAAATCAGGGAGACTAGCTGATTCAAACCTGCAGAGAAGTAGATAGGAACCTTCAAATTCATGCGCTCCCAGTAGTCATCCAACAAAATGCATAGTTCCTACATATCATAATAACTTAGTAAATATACGACAACCTTATCACATCTTGATCAATGTTTGTAAATTTTCGTAGTTAAACTGGTCACTGCACCAGAATTGTAATAGTTCACTTTGTGGTTCATTAATCCAACCTTGGTCAAAATGGATTTATGTAAAATGTCTCTTAGATAAATACATAAAAGCAAGTGCTTTTTGTCCCTAATAAGAACTAAAAACACGCCATTTTGTTAAATATAATGATTTAAAATGAAAAAAGAAAGGAAGATTAACTTCAAAAATATCATATCTCCCAGGATTGAAAAATATCAATGTCTATTTTAATTTTATTTAGTTAATTTAGTAACTTATTTTTAGAAATATGTCAACAGATAAAAAAACATAATTACATATTTTAAATATTAAAATTGCTATTTTGTTGCCTAGAACCTGAGATTGATGGAAATGCTAAGATAGTGAATGGGCAATTCAAGGTATGGACATACAAGATAAGATTAGCAATGAATGTAACAACAACCACCAAGTTTTAAATTTGTTATGTGGGTTCGGCTACATGGATCAAACGACGCCACAATGCTCTATCATTTATCATATCTTTATCCAAGTCATTGACCCCTATGTCTTTCTTGATATTTTCTCCTATAGTTTTTCTTGGTCTTCCTGTAGCAATTGGACTACCCTCCATTTGATCTACTCTCCTTACTACAAAATCTACATGTCTTGTTAGCACATGCCCAAACCACCTAAGTCAAGATTCAACAATCTTTTTTGCATTGAAACTACCTCGACTCTCTCTCTAGTGCTATCATTCATAATCTCATCTCATCTAGTATTTCCACACATCCAATGTAACATTCTCATCTTTACTACACTGAGCTTACTATCATATTGGCACTTCATCTCTCAATATTTCATTCCATACAACATCGTTGATCTAATAGTTGTACGACAAAAATTTCCCTTTAGCCTGAGCTATAGTTGCTATACCTTTTTTATCACATAAAACCCCCTAAGGCTCTCCCTTATTTCATATACCCCGCTTGAAAGTGATGGTTTACATCTTCCTCTATTTCACAGTTGTTTTGTATAATGGGCCTAAGATATTTAAATCATGTGACTTGTGGTATGGTATAGTCTCTGACTTTCACCTCCAAACTTGGTGTGCTTTGCATTTTACTAAACTTATATTTCTTATATTACGTTTCACTTCTACTCAAATGAATGCCGTATGCTCCTAAAGCTTGTCACCAAGTCTCCAATCTCTTATTTATTTCCTCTAGCATCTCTCCAAGTAGGACTGTATCATCTGCCAAAAAAATATACATCACAGTTTTGGCTCTTGAATGTGCTCCATAAATACATCCAAGAGTAAGGTAAAAAGACAGGGGTTTAAAATTTGACACTTGGTGCAGCCCTATTGTTATAGGAAAATCCTTTGTGGCTCCCCTTGCATTCTCACACCGTGGCCCCCTCATTCATATAGCCCAGATATCATAAATCTGAACCCCTTTCTTTTCTAGGCCATTTTCTCATTGAATGAAATCCAAGAGAAAATTGAATAGCCCCACCCTGCCCCCCAGTGGAGAAGATGACAAAAAGAAACCTAAGGTAATTTGGTCAAATAAAACCAACAGAGATTCAAGGATAAGTAGAAGATCCAAGGGGTCCCATGGAAACATCATAAATGATGAACCATGGAAACAATATCTTGCCAGCAATCTAGCATCTCCACAATGTAAGTTAACCACGAAATTTGAAACTACAGAGCCCATAAATGCACACAGTAAAAGAAGTAAAACTAATCTTTCGCTCCCTCCCCCCCCCCCTCTCATCTTGTCTCTTTAAAGAGTTAAGAGAGTTTAGGAGTGGGAAGGGGAGAAGTTCAACATGGAATCATTATACTGAGAAAAGTGCCATAATTACTTCTATAGTCATTAGCTAAAACAAACAGAAAAATAAATTACAATAACGAGATGAATGGCCATTTTTAGCAGAATACCTGAGCTCTTCCAAGGGCAAATGTTGGAATAAGCACCTTTCCTCCACCAGAAACACATTTATGAACCTGAATCAATTAATTTGAAACTTTGTAACCAACATAAAAGTAACAATAGATCAGGTGCGCCTGGGTCAAAAGTAAAGCATAAAGTAAAAGCAACACAGGCGAAAAATTCAAAAAGCAAAAATAAATAATTGAAATTTGTAACTTGATTATATGCTAATCGAAGCTAACAGAGCAATGATGTATCCTTCTTTCTTTCAAATAAACACAAGGACTCTTCATTTAAAAACAAAGAAATGCTAATGATGTCTAGATATCTAACATAGAAATTAATTTTAAACAAAGATCTGCAGTCTATATTGTAATCAAGGGATATTTTTCCCTAATTCTTTGTAATAAAATACTGGTGCCTATCAAATGCACCATATAGGAGCAAAGTAACACAAATCCACAAAACCTTGGCTTCTTGACTTCAGTCAAAATCTCGTAACCTGGTTAACAAAACTGATCCATGCTAAGAGCACACACCAAGAATTCTAAAAATTCAAAAATACTAAAGGGCCTACTTCAAATATAACCAAGTGAATGTAGAATGCAAACGGCAAAAGTAAGGCATGATGAACCCAAAAAAAAAGGGGACTGAGAAAGGGACATCAACAATGCTTCTATTTAATAGATGTCTTAGAGAAAATAAGGCACCAAATTAAATAAACACTTCTAGTTCACAGTTTCTTCAAAGTAAGTTTTACAAATACTTACGGCTTTGAGGAATTCCCTTTCTCGAGCATATTTTGAATCACGTATTGTAGTTGCATATGTAGACCTGTAATGAGATTTTTAAAGTCATAACAAAAGTGAGTCCTAGAAATCCTTCTTATAACTATAAGCAGTGAGAGCAAAACAGGTACTTGCATTTTAAACCATATTAAATCATTATTCAATAGAGATAAAACACCTTCCAAAATGCATATGAATGTAGCTGCAACTTGTAAACATAACAAAATGACAGTATAATTTGCAAAATTTGGCACTCCTATGCTCAATAGCATAAGGTGGCAAAAAACATTTGACCAGAAAACTGAAATTGGTTACATAAAAAAAAAGAGGGTAACAACAAATTATCTAACCACTTGGTCATGTAGGAGTGATAAAGTGGTTTGGGGGTAGGGACAGAGGGGTTGAAGTAATAAGGAGGTCATCGGTTTAACTTGCTCCACTGACAAAATAACAACTAACATTTGTCATTCAAAAGAACAAAAATAATCACTCAGTCATATATGTTTGAGACCATGTACGGACCAACTTCCCCAAAATCTAGCCAGTTAGGTGCCTGCAAAGGATTGGTTTCTGTTTCTAACTACAAAAATCATTGAATATGAACTAAATTAATATACCCTAAAAACAATAAACAAGTAAAAAATATCATTTATAGCCCTCACTACAATGTTGATGACGTCATATTAAGATGAATTTACACAACCAATGATGTTCTTACTCAGTTATAAGAAGATCAAGTCGCAGTCGATCAATTTGAGCTGCTCCTAGGTGTCTATCTGGTGTCATATTGTAGTCTCCTGTATAAACCATTTCTGCGTCTCCTACTTTTACATAGAACATCGCGGCTCCAATAACCTTAACAATTTATAATAAGCTGAATGATCAAATGAGAGTACTATAAAATTAATTCAAGGTATAGAAAGAACAGAAACCTATTCAGTCTTGCAGCACTACTGAAAGGAAACCTTGGTGCAACAGTTGAAATTGTCACCATGTCACTGAAAAGTCACAAGTTCAACAAGTGGATCAACCTCTTGCAAATACAAGGTAAGATCACCTTGTACCCGAATCTTACAAATAGGAGTTTTACAGACCCAAGTTCCCTTTGGTAGTTATAGTATTACTAGGTGCAAAATCAAAAGATCTCCCAACTGGACTAACTCAGGAAATCAATCTTTCAAGGCTAGTTTGCATTGTTCTTGTTCTTCTGTTATCTAAGATTATCTAAAACCTAATCTTGAATGCTACTAGACACATTCATTTAGAATTTTGAGAATCCTACCTCTTCTAGACTTCCAACCAGACTCTTTCAGTTTATTCTGATTATGTTATGTATGGTTTCTGATTTACCAGTTTTGGGGCATCTCATTCTCTATCTTATATGCACACAATTAAACAAGAGCTTCGATGTTGGCAAAGTGTTAAATCAAATTAAAATACTGAAAAAACTGCATGTCTTACATGTCCTGCATAATATGCACGTATCTGCAGGTCTTCATCTACTTGCACAGTCTGCTTCAGATCTACAGCAATAACTGTTTACAGGAACCAAATCAAATTAAAATAAGTATAATAAAGATATAAAGTTGAGATGTTAATGTCAGAGATGTGGGGATTTTGGATGGGAACCTCTATTTCCAACAGTCCAAAACACACATCAAACACTGATTGAGCATGGCAGAATCTTCTTTTAAATTCACACAAAAATGTAAACCATGTCATTTTAATTTGTTGACACTGATATGACATATATAGATCGAAAAAATAACATTTATCATTCATTAAAATCCTTGTGACACAGTAGCTACATTGAATTCTAACTTAATCATATTCATAAGTAAATCTGTCAGCTAAATAGTCGTTTAACTTAAACCAACATATAGATACATCGTAAAGGAAAAAAGGATCCTACATTACCTTTCTTCATGCACTCGGCAATATGATCAGAAGTGAATTGTTCTTCCTCACCCCGACGATCAACCATCACTTTCCGATAGTCTTCCAACATCAAAGGAGACAAAGCTTTTGTTGGGTACTGCTTATAATCAAATAATATAAGTCAAGATAAATTGATCACAACCAAGGAGCCAGTGCTTGAACATTCAAAGCACCTCAAGCCTAGTCTTAGAACTTGGATTGGGTCTACTAACTCAACCCAAAACAAAAACCACATCTTTCACATTCAGGAAACATTGCATAAAATATTCACATTCTTTCTCATGTTAAAAATGTCTAATAAAGGGTGTGTGCATCTATTTCATTTTCAGTTTTCATTGTTGGTCTTTATGTTTTTAGTAACACTGGTAGTAATAGCAATTAGTAAGACAATTTAAACAATCTTAGTCAAGATTTTGTTATTTTCAAATTTCCATTCACATAATCCTATAAACATACAAAAAACAAAGTATTATTTTGATCGCAATTAGTACAACCATGATGCTATTTAGTACAAAAAAAATAGTCACAAACTTGAAAATAAAATAAATAATGCATAAACAATATCATGCACTCGAGTAATTTGTATAGCATCCATGATTTTTTTAGAAAAAAGCATTTTTCTTAGTGAAAACATGGACAAAACTTAGGTGCCCTTCCTTTTATCCTCATGTACTATCTTCACTGTTCTACAATAACAATTCCACACATGCATTGTGTGTCCAATAGTATAAACATAACCATTTAAATTTAACTAAAAAAGTAATCCACATGGCATGTTATAATTGGCTAAACAGCACAAACATCTCCATAACACCAAAGTTTTGTCCTAAAAAAATGAAAAAATAGAAGATGTACTAATATCCAATGAATATCTTGAATTCCGCCAAATTACCAAGACATTATTAGTGCATGTCCATTAAACTCAAAAAACATATCAACTGCACATAAATAAAAAACAAGCAGCATCACATCATATTGAGTCAAACATTTCATCAAACAGGTGATGGGCGAAAATAGGAGTCACCGTCATGTAAACCGGGCCGCGATACCCGCAAACTTCAGTGAAGTAAACCAACGCTCCAACATGATCCAAGTGACTGCACAATTTAATTTCACAAACAAATAAACAACAACAACATCAATCTCAAAAAAAAAAAACTATAAATTAAACACACACACAAAAAAAAGATAAATAAAGGAATGAATGAACGATGAAGTTACAAGTGAGTGATAATGATGCAAGAAAGAGCATCATCGAAATTTCCAGAAGGCGAAATGAGAGAGAAATCAGGGAATCGACGATGGTCAGTGTAACCCATATGCATGCCACAATCGAACATGATTCTCTTTCCATTGATGTTCACCACTACGCAGCTTTTCCCAACCTCTTGACCAGCGCCTTCACGAATTAATAACAGTGTAAGAGAGATTCAAAGACGAAACGACAAGTCGTTCAACTTGCATTGTACAAGACGGTTAATGAAATAAGTAAAATATACCTAAAACTAGAGTTTCGATGGCCATGGATGCTGTTGTTTACTCTGATTTTTGCACTTGCGGTAGTAGTTGTATTATTATTATTGGAGTAATGTGAAGCTACTGTATTAATTAATCAATACTATATCTATTCATTAATCAGTGTGTATTATATTATGACTTGTGCAACTGTTACTCTCAATCAACTCGAGAGGAAGCTCTCCTTGTTGAGAAGGGAAAGGATGGACAATGGCGTCGTCTTTGAATTCAGGACCTCCCTGCCGCTGAAAACAGAATGACCATTGTGTGAGGCCGTCTGTTATAAAATATTTTTTTAAATTATTGTCTCCAAGAAAAAAAAAAAAAGTATACATCTTTAAAATTAGTGCCCGTTTGATGGACCGGATAGGATAGACACATGATAGGAGCACGATAGAGACAGCATAGGATAAGGATAGGATAAGAGTTATCATGATATCTTGTGTTTGATGTGCACATGATAACAAACTTGATAAAATTAGTTTATCTTATTCAGTGTTTGATACACAACGGATAACAAGATGATATGATTTATATTTTGATAAAATGACACATTTGTCCTTATAATCTATTTAATTTTTTTTCTTTCAAAATAACATTCATATAATTTTTTATAAATAAGCAAAAATGCTAAAAAATATAAATAATTTATGAAATAATTTTATATACTTGAAAAATTTGTGATTTCTCTATCCATCACAATTGAAGAATGACTTACTATCATAAAAATTGTGATTTCTCTATCTATCACAATTGAAGAATGACTTACTATCATAAAAAGGTAAATAATTTATGAAGTAATTTTATATACTTGAAAAAATTGTGATTTCTCTATCTATCACAATTGAAGAATGACTTAGAGTTTGTTTGATTCAAATCCCAAAAACTCTATTTTAGTATTTTAAAATTTAAAAACTAAACAATTTGTTTGGATTACTTGTTTTTAAAAACTATTTTGTAAAATTATTTTTAATATTATACTTTTTAAAACTAAAAAAGCAAAACAGATAAATGGTGTTTTACTTTTTATTTTTCAGTTTTTTTAATTCTCTAGTCAAATACTGTTTTAAAAATTAAAGTTAGCAAACAAATTTTTTTAAATTTTATTTTTAAAAACATTTTTTTTAAATTTATTTATAAAATAGTTTTCAAAAACTAAAAAGTAAAACACAATCAAACAAGCCCTTACTATCATAACATTATCTCGAAAAGGTTGAGATTAGAGGAAGAGAGAAACGCGAACGATAATATTGAGAACGGATTATTTTAACCCGCCTCAAATTAAGGATAAGATAATGCGGCTGCAACCTGATTATTTAAAAATTTTGATTACCGTATCATATCATATCAGATGGATGCATCAAACAAAGGATTAGGGAAGGAATATGATACGTTTATCATATCTCTTTATCCTGTCCATCAAATGAGCCCTAAAAGTGTAGGCACTTGTCTCTAGCAAAAAATTTAAATTAATGAGTTATTAAAATAAATTTTGAAAAATATAATTTACTATAATAGAAGTACATGAAAACAGTACACTTTATTGTTAAAATAAATTACGATTATTATAGAATTAAAGTGAATAACATTTTAATAATTCCAAAACTAATCTAAGATTTTTTGCTAGATCAAAATGATAGCATTATATATTTTCAAACATTAAAATAGTGGTTTATACAAGAAAAATATTTTAATATTTTATAATTTAAAAATTATCTTTAATTTTAAAAAAAAAAAAATGAGAAGCCCTCTTATATTTGTGTATTGTAATAAAAAAACTAATTTTTGTAGAGAAAATAAATTATAAAAATTAATTTTTTAACAAGCTACTATAAACAACTTTTTATTTTAAACAATTTTTATATTATTTTCAAATTTTTATTTTTATTTTTAAATATAATAAACAAATACAAACTTTCAAAAAAAT
>JBBPBQ010020324.1:44880960-44920466 GCA_037974755.1 Cicer yamashitae | reverse complement strand
AAATAAGATTTTTTTTTATAATATAATTTGAGAAAATTTGTTTATTCATTATAATCAATTGATTATGAATATTTTAAATTAAAAATAATATGAAAAACACCGAAAAAAAGGCACTCAAAATTTTATTTTTTTTAAATATTTTACTTGTGAGATATCAAATTATGTATGATGTTATGTTTAGTTAATTTTTATTTATTTAACTTTATGAGTGATAATTTAGAATTCAGCTGGAAAATAAATAAAATTTAATTAATAATTATTTAACTAGAATTCGAACTTGACTTCTTTAGTTATTGATACCAAATAATTATATAATGCAATAATGTGATTTGCTGTTAAACATCATTCTTAACCAACCATTAGAACATGTTATATTTTGTAACTAAGGCACATTTGTATCTTTCTAAATTTGAATTTGAGGAAATAACGAGCGGTTGAATGTTTTAAATTACGACTAATGCGAAAAACACTTAAAAATATTCACTTATAATTTTATCTCTTTTAAATATCTTACTTATGGGATAAATCAAACTATGTACAATATTATGTTTAGTTATTGATACAAAACAATTATATAATGTAATATTTGTGATTTGTTATTGTTAGAACAGTAACATAGTCTTAAAATAATAATGAAGACGAAATTGCAAATAAAAACTCAAGATATTTGATAATGAAGTTTAATCAAGTTAATGATGCTTACGCCTCTGACTACAAAACAACTATAGTTCCTTTTGTTAGAGAAATGAATTAGAGTTTATATAAGTTGTATATAAATAGTAATAATAAGATTTATATTACAACAATACTTATCTATCATACCTAGAAGAACTTTACCTCATCAACAATCAATTAGGGCAAACCACCCAATTGATACTACTTATAAAACACACTCAACAATTATATTTTATAAGTAAGACATTTATATTTAGGAATTTTCCTATTACAATACCAGCTATAAAAAGGTATGACTTTTTTAGTCATTAAATCAAAATAGTAACCTAGCCACATCTTCCTTAACCTCCCTTTTGTTTTCTTTTTCTACACGCGGTAGAGATATTTATGACCAACTTTTAGTATAGAATCATTTTCTTAAATCGTTTTCTTCTTCTTCTTCTTTATTATTTAACTAAGTGATTTCTATATATTTTTTTTGTTATTTTATCATCTTAGTGTGATATTACTTTTAATTTTTCGTTTTGGTGTGACATTGTTTTTTATTTTCTGTCTTGTTGCAGTTTTATTATTGACAGATTAATTTTGATAAAATGAGACTAAATCAACAACTTTGAAGTCTTTAACGTTACATATGAATATTTTATACACTTCAATTTTGTCATATTTATAGACTTTGTCACATTTATATACATTTTGCCATTTTATACTACTCATATAAATACTGTAAATTTATTTACATATTTATTTTTTTAATTTTAATTATTTTCAATTGTATTGTTCTCTATTAATATAATTATGTTATTTTATAACAAATGAATATCAATTTTAGTAAAAATAAATCAAAAGAGTAATCATAAGCCAATTTTCCGTCCTACAACGCGACGAAACTTATTTAACGTAGGACCGACACAAAATTTTCCATTCCCTTGTCTCCGATGGTTATTCCAAACGGTAGAAGGAGGTTGGGAAACTCACTTTCTTTCCTCCTTCAATCATTCATTCACGTTTCTTCCGACCCAAACACAGGCTTCGTCCTAACCCATTGTACAAAATTACTATAATGAAAAGAGTGTAACCAAAAAAAGTGTGTTTACTGTGCAGTATTGCTCACACAAACTCACTCAGTCACTCACTCTAAGTCTCTAACATCACACTCACTCACTAATCATTTATTAACTTAAATCAGCAAAACCTCTTCACAACCCAAAGCGCTAATACTACATTTTTTATTCATTCAATCAATTCGTTAATCTAGAGAGAGAAACATTCAAAACAAAATAAAGAAGAAATTTAGAAACAAACAATTCTCTTTCTCTCTCTAAATCCACCACTTTCAACGTCTCATTCTCTCTCTCTCTCTCTCTCTCTCTATACGTGTGGTGTATTCAATCTCTGTTTTGTTCTCTCTGTGCGCGTGCGTGATTTCAAATCTCGTCTCGCGAGCATTTGGATGCAAGAGTGAGGGTTTTGGTTCGGCACTGGTTAGATCGGCGATGGAGGAAGTTTTCAATGACCTAGGAGGAGTGGCCACTCCGGCGCTGCTTTCGGTGTCGGGATCGTTCAGGGAAGCGAGAGGCTCGTCGAGGACGCGCGGCTCCGCTAGACAGCCGAGTATGGACGCCGACGAGTTCATGAACTTGTTGCACGGTTCGGATCCGGTGAAGGTGGAGCTTAATCGTCTTGAGAATGAAGTTCGAGGTGCGAAAATGCTGCTCGATCTGAAGTGTTCTTCAGCTGATTTTATTTTATTTTATTTTTTTTTTTGTATATTTTTTAAAATTTTAATTTAAACTTTGAATTCATATTAGTTGATTTTTCGTGTGTGCAGATAAGGATAGGGAATTATCAGAAGCACGAGCTGAGATCAAAGCTTTGAGGCATTCTGAACGGCTCAGAGAAAAAGCCGTTGAAGAGGTCACTTCTAATTTCTTAATTGCTCAATTGTTGTTATTTTGGTGTAATTGTTATTTGTTCAATTCAAGTTTGTTACTATAACTTATCCATTTGTTTACTATGTTGTTATATTAATTAATTAATTACTAGTAATTGCTAAACATGTTGGTCATTGTTTGGGAGTAAATATGGTAATACTATTATTTTATTAACTAGTGGGATCATATTATTGGTGTGGTTACCATGTTTGAACAAGTTGCAGCAGAAAAATGGATTGAAAATTTTCCATTTATTTGTCTGTAAGTGATGAGGGAATGTATATATTGGAGAAGAAGCCCCTTTTGGCCTTTTACTAACTTTCACATTTTTGTGCAATTTCTTTATCAGTTTCTTTTTTTACTTTTGAAAGAAACTGTCTCAGTTAAATTGGGAACTCTCACTCTGAAGTCATTGTGAATTGTGATAGACTCTTTGCTGTGTTGACTTGACCATATAAGGAAAATTGCTTAGTAATTTTTTTAAGTAAAGCCATTATCCAATAATTGATATACCAAAGGTTGGGATGTTGTAATGCATATAATTTTCGTTTTTAATTTATTTGATATTTTTCATTTTTTTAATTAGTTCTCTTTGGGAAATTCTATATTTTGTTACACCCTCATTTTCTTTTTATCTTAAACTTTATATTTTTTCTGTTTTATTTTATTCGCCAATTTAAAGAACCACATCAAATGAAGCATTAATTAGACTTTTCTATCTTTACACTTGATATTAATAAGTGAAAAAAATATTATTAAAGTCCTATTATATTGAGGTAACTTTTCATTCTTTGTTTCTCCGTTGTTTACATGGCATTGCATTCTATGAATTCACTCTTAATTCTAGGTTTGTGTTGATTTCTTGATAAAATCGATTTTGCTTTTGATGTTTTTGTTGTCTACTATAAATGAAGTCTAGGGATTCAGTAGCTTAAGAACAAAAGGTGGTGGTACAAAAATGATTTCCCCATAACTATAGGCTTGCATCAAGGGTCTACTTTGAGCCATAATCTTTTTGTATTGGTTCTAGCTTCTAGGTGTGCTAATTATACATATCTAAGAGACAATGTCACAAAGCATATTTTTGTGGATAATATAGTCTTAGAGAGCATAGAGAAGAAATAAATGAAAAGTTAGGACATGGACACGAGGTTTCTGGAGCACGTTACTTTTGCTCAAATTCAAAGTAAAAGTAAAAGTAAAGGAGAGTGTACGGAATGTAAGTTTATCAAGGGATAGACTAATCCTAGTTCAGAGGTGAAAATTGGAGAACAGATCATACCACACGCCTCTCAGTTTAAATACCTTTTCTCAATTATACCAAATGATAGAGATAGAACGAGATGTTAATCATAAGATATAAGCAGGGTTGATGAAATGTATAAAAAAATGCTTTGATATTTGAGAGAAAAGTACCACTCCAACTTACAAAAAAAATTTACTGCACAAATATAGAAAGTTGGGATATTATATGTTGTTGAATGTTGGGTGGTAAAAGAGCTAATAAAAGAGTAAGCTTAATGCTATAGATGAAAATGTTATGATGGATAAGTGGTTACACAAGACAAGAAAGGATTATGAATGAAATCATTAAAGAGAAAGTTGGGATAATTTCAACTCTAAAAAGATGACAAAGTTTCGTCTTAGGTGGTTTGGGCATGTGTAGTGGAGACTTGTAAAAGCACCGGCAAGGTTAGACCAATTGGAGGATTAAATTTAGTACATGTTTGGATTGACGGCGAGTTTGGCAGAATCGTGGCGTTCTACCGTGACTTTGGCAAAAGCTACACTTAGGAGCTTCAACAAAATCACAGTGCCACCGTTTTTTTTCTTTCAAAATCGTCGTGACTCTAAACATGCACTTTAGTGGTCTATCATTGAACTTGATTCATGGCAAGACATTATGGTGTTGTTTGATCTAGTAATTGACTTCATCTTGCAGGAAAAGACTTAGGTTACGTATTTTCTCTACTAACATGCATACCCCTCAGTTTTGTTTTGTTTTGTTTTTATTAGTTTTCGAGGATACTGTATCTTTGTCCTGTTTTTCTTTTCTCTCTTGTTTATTGGTATTCTGTACGCACACTTAGTTCTTGATAGGTACTAGAATTTCTTCTAAGAAGTAAGAATTATGGAGTATAGCTCCTTACAATATGAGATTAAGCTAAAATGCTACAAATAAAAGAGAGATAAAACCTGCAGACTTAGAGAGTCTATAACCTCCCGAGCTAAATTCCTCCAAATCCTTACCCAATAAATTGCCTATCCCTCTCTCCCCTGCCCCCCTATGTATAACTGTTCCATATTCCCACTCTAATTACATGGCCATCCTCTCAGCTTCCCTACGTGGTCTATCTAGATAAGAGGTCTATCAGTTCTACTTTTGTGTTGATTTCTTTTTGATAATATCAGTGTTGTCTTTAATAGTTTGGTTGTCTCCTATAGGTGAAGTCATGAGATGTAAATTTGTCGTTGTCTAATATGATTACTTTATACTTTTATGCACAATGCAGCAATTATATTTTTCCTACTGAATTGCTTGGTTCCTTTGTTTTGTTTTATTTTTAGGGTCTTGCTAACATGTTCCCTAAGGGCACATGTTAAGGAATCCAAAAATAGAAGTTTTGTGCTTAAAAAAATAATGTTTAAACATTCAAGAAACTAAATACACAATTTCCAAGACAATATTTCTAAATATGGTTTCTTAACATGTGCCTTTAGGGCACATACTAGCATTTGTCTTATTTTTATTAACTCTTGAGGATTCGGTCGACTCATCCTATTGTACTTATTTTCTTATAATATTTGTTCTATAAAATAAAATTATATTTTCACTGTTGGTAGTGATTTTTGAGTGGGTTATGTATTTATCCTAGTTGTTATGATGACTTCCTTTTCTTTTAATCAGTTTAATCACATTGAAACAAATCATGAAACAAATCATAATAAATATGTAAGTAACACGGAAAGTGGAAACTAATCCCAAGAAAGAATCTAAGATACTCTCAGATTATAAACTAATCTTGGGAATGAACTAAGATACTCTGTCATAACATCAAAGATATACTGAGATATTTCATATTCTAACAATCGTTTTTTACGTTGTTTCATATCTTGTTATTTGACATTGAAGCTTTGGCCTCTATTATGTGCTAACTTTATATTGTTTTGTTGCATGCTTTATGTCAACTTGAAATGTAACTTACCTTTCTTCTTTTTGTTTCTATTTTAGCTGTCTGAAGAATTGTCGAAGGTTGATGGGAAGCTAAAATTAACCGAGTCTCTACTAGAAAGCAAAGTATTGCTTTGAGCCTTTACAAACTTTAGTGATGATTTGTTTTCCTAGGTTGCATTATTTATAAAACTAAATTGAATATTTTTGACAGAATCTTGAAATAAAGAAAATCAACGATGAAAAGAAAGCATCAATGGCAGCTCAGTTTGCAGCAGAAGCTACTCTTCGAAGGGTCCATGCTGCTCAGAAGGATGATGACATGCCTCCAATAGAAGCAATTCTTGCTCCTTTGGAGGCTGAACTAAAGCTTGCTAGACAAGAGGTATTTTCTTGTTTTTGGGAGTTTATATTACCTGGGGAGAAAGAATCGATGGAGGGATTGCAACTGGCATATAGCTAATGATTTTTGGCTTTATTTTCTTCTGTATATTCCTTGCAGATTGCTAAACTACAAGATGACAACAAAGCTTTAGACCGTCTTACTAAATCCAAAGAAGCAGCACTACTTGAAGCTGAAAAGACTGTTCAGGTTGCCATGATTAAGGCCTCCATGGTGGATGATCTCCAAAACAAAAATCAAGAGCTGATGAAACAGATTGAGATTTGCCAAGTATTGCACAATCTTGAATGATTTTTTTTTCTTTCCCAATACATTAGAACTATAAATATGTAACTCTTAACTCTGGTTTCATCATCACTTCTGTCAGGAAGAAAACAAAATTTTGGACAAAATGCATAGACAAAAGGTGGCAGAGGTTGAAAAGCTCACCCAAACTGTGAGGGAGCTAGAAGAGACAGTCCTTGCAGGTGGTGCAGCAGCAAATGCAGTGAGAGATTATCAACGGAAAGTTCAAGAAATGAATGTAATGTGTTAAATAAAATCTTTAGCTTCAATCTCCAAGTTGCTTTATTGATCATAGCATTTATTTGTACATGGTTTATTTCACATTCATTAGGAAGAAAGAAAAACTCTTGATAGGGAGTTGGCCCGTGTCAAGGTAACAGCAAACAGAGTAGCTGTTGTGGTTGCAAATGAATGGAAAGATGCTAATGATAAAGTGATGCCTGTCAAACAATGGCTTGACGAACGACGACTCATGCACGTAATATTATTTTGTTTTACTTTGCTTATTTTCTCTAGTGGCTGTGTTGTGCTTTGATTACTATCTCATGGCTTCCTCTTTTGTCTTTTGATATAAACTTTCCTGCATTTGTCTTCACTTTAAACAGTTTACACTTATTATTGAACTACATTCTTATAGGGGGAAATGCAGCAACTTCGTGATAAACTTGCTAAAGTTGAGCGCACTGCAAAGTCTGAAGCACAGTTGAAAGTAATAATCTGGTTCCTATCCGTTAACCTAGGAGATCAGTTCTTAGATTATTAATATTTTTAATAATTTTCAGGAAAAATATCAATTACGGCTTAAAGTGCTAGAGGAGAGTTTGCGGGGCAATTCTAATGGCAGTAATCGCAGCACCTCAGAGGGAAGAAGTATGAACAATGGCTCTTCTCGTCGCCTATCTCTAGGTGGAGCTGATAATATCTCTAAACTAACCTCTAATGGGTTTTTGCCTAAGAGAACACCATCCTCTCAACTGAGGTCATCCCTATCATCTTGCACAGTATTGAGACATGCGAAAGGAACATCTAAATCTTTTGATGGTGGCACAAGGACACTGGAAAGGAGTAAAACGCTGCTGAGTGGAGCACCTCAAAGCTACTCGTTCAACCAATCTCTTGATGAAACCAAAGAGAGAGAGGGAGATGATAATTGGAAAGGAAATTCAGGTGATAAGTCAAATGACTTGCCGCCGGTGGATACAGAGGGTAGTATTCCAAGTGTTTTATATGATGTCTTGCAGAAAGAGGTCATTGCCTTGAGGAAAGCTGGTCAGGAGAAAGATCAAAGCCTAAAAGACAAAGATGATGCCATTGAGGTTAGTGTTTAGTTTATTAATTGTTTTTTGGATATGAATCCCTGATATCTTATTTATAACTGATAATTGTTAATTGTTTGCAATGGTCATTATCTTCAGATGTTAGCAAAGAAAGTAGATACATTGACCAAAGCCATGGAAGTTGAGGCAAAGAAGATGAGAAGGGAAGTAGCTGCCATGGAAAAGGAGGTAGCTGCTATGCGTGTTGATAAAGAACAAGAGAACAGAGCAAAGAGGTTCAGTAATATAAAGGGCCCTGTAAACAGTGCTCAGAGTCAGCTAATTTCTGGAAGGTAATTATTATTATTGGGGTCTCTTTACCTTCATATGTAGATATTGGCATATTACTCATTTTTCATGGTTTTTTCTAAAACTGGTTTTTTGGAAGAAAAAAAATATAAAACATTGTCTATCAGGTAGTAGGTTGGTAGGGACATTAAACAAAAGTACATCCTGGGGCTTAATATCCAGCAAAATGAAATTTGTTAATATCCATTATGAAATACTCCTTTAAAGTAGCAGTAGTAAAGCAAGGAATAGAATAACACATAAGGTTAAAATCCCCAGCCTAATCTGGATCTCATATTTTGGAGATTGAAGTTGAATGGAAAATCTCTTGGCAAAAGCAACAGAGACGTTTGTGTATTGCGCAGTTTTCATTAACATAAAAATTGTGTGCAAATCTACTTGGTCTTGCATGATTAGTTCACACTTCATACTCCCCATGTCTGTCCCAATTAGGCAACTCGGTTGGTGAGTTGAGAGACTCAGTTATAAGTGGGAGGTGTAGAGTTCAAACCCTGAAAATAAATTAACCACTAACTTAGTAACATTTTCTTATTAAAAACTCCCCATATCACATATAACCAAGACAAAAAGATAGATCAATTTTATGGTTGCAATGGGTAGTACTCTAAGATCACTCATCTTTCCTGATTTCTTCTTTGAATTATCTACATTTTGGCATTCACAAATACTTGGCAAAATGATTATTTCTATATCATTGTGTAATCTTTTGTTTTGTTGACTAGTTAAATTAGCATCTATTTCAACCAAGACAATAATGACTCACAATATACTAATGGTTTTGCTTTCTTTTGTCTTCTCCTTTGCATTTTTGTGATTTCCCCCTCGTAATAGTCTTTCATTTATATTTGCACAGAAATGTGACACGAGGAGGATTAACGCGCAGCACCCAATAACAATGAGTTTATTATGGCGGCCCATGGGAGAATTAAGTAAACTTTCACCGGCATCATTCTTCTGCCCTTCTCCATTTTTATCCTTTTGTTTTTCAAGTCCAATTGATTACAAGATGTAGCATGCCGACAACCAGTTTCTGATGTTGCCCATGGATTGGGGATAAGAAAACAATTTTAGCTGAGTAAAAAAAAAAGAAAAAAATTCAGGAATTGATATGCATCTGACCTAGACTGTTGTATCCTCTGCTTAGAGATATTGGCTAAGAAGGCAGACAATTAACCGGGGTTAACCTTTCAGCTTTTCTTTTGAGTGGTTGTGTTTGTATAGGTAGCTTTCTCCCTTAACTCCTTTTTGCAGTTTATATTTGCAATACGCAGATTGTGTTATTGCGTTGGTTCAGGTTTCTTATTATATTTGTAATTAGATCAAGATCTAAGCGCATTTGGTTGTGTTATAACTTATAAGCTCTTAATTTCAAGTTGGTCGTAAATCTATATTTGAATATAGCAGGAAACCGCATATTGAGAACCTGTAATATAAATTATCAACAAAAAGTAGAAGTTAACCTCAAGTTTAGTTTGTAAACACAGGTGCATAACTCCAAACTGAAAATGGATCCCCATGGTTGATGACTTAAATGTATTTTAGAGGAAAATTGATGATTAAAAGCACTTGCAAGATGAATGAGAAAGTTTGCACTGGAAACTTATTATTTGTTCCTCAAGAGTTTACTTATGCTTAATGATTGAAGACAAGTCATATTATTTCGTCCTTAAATATATGATTATAAGAAATTCCGTCATTTTATATACAATTTTTTTAAGCTTTATTTTTTATCAACATATGTTTTTAATATTTTTATATTTTTTTTCTATAACTGGCAGTAAATATTATGTGTAGAAGATAACCAAATTGTTACTTTTAATTACTAAATTTAGAATAATATTAATTAACAAATTTAACATTGTTATTATCGTGTAAATATTACTTTATTTTTTTATTTCTGTAATTTAGTTTTTCTTTTTCAAAGGTAAAGGAACCCATATGAATCCTTGTTTAAGAAACCTGCAGCAAAACTCTCCACTGTGTGATCGAATAAGCGAAACTATCTGCTTTGTATTACAACCAATCCTATGAAAGTACTATAATACGATCCTCTTTGAATTGCAACCAACTCCATGAAAGTTAATATGATCTATAGTGGTTGGAAACTATCATAGTTCGTGTTTGAAATACTCCTTGATTCCTAAATGAAAGAAAACCATAATGTTAAGTAGTTCTCTTCCACAGCCCTCCCTCTTTTATTAATCCCACAAAATTGCTAAAGTGTGTTTTTGCCTTCATTATGGAAAGTCGTTTCCACACTCAACCAACATGCTAAATTACACCAAATTTTCGAAAACATCGTGCTTTGAAAAAAAGCTTTACCAATTCTTGACACCTGCAACTTGAAACATACCAATGATCTTCGCTACCAAGAATTCATTTCTTAAAAGATTTACTTTGGTAGCACTTGCCATGCAAACACCTCCACTTTCAAAGGTATAAATTTGTGTCATACTTTATTAATAACCTCCTCCATCGCTATATCAACTCTTTAGACTACATTCTCCCACTCATATTTCACTCCAAAATGATGTTTCTCTCCCATTTCCCATAACCTCTAAATTTATTTTCAAAATTGTCAAAATAATTTTTCCAAAAATAGTATTATTTTCTAAAAACATACTATTCGAGTCTTAAACTTAAATAAAATTAAGATCAAACAAAATCATATTTAGTTCAAAATTTAAACTAAATATATCAATTTTTTTTTTTTTTACCTTTTAAGACCGAAGGAAGTACTATTATTTTTTATAAGTTATTTATAGACTATAATGAAATGGTTAAATAGGAAAATTATAATTAGACTAGAATAAAACTCATTAACATGTGTATAATATTTTAATTTTAATATTTTAATTCTCTAATAGTTTTGTTTTTAACAATTTATCTCTAAATAAAATAAATGGTCAAAATTAAGAAAGACGTGTGAAAGTGAAAATTCGATTCCAGCATTAATTTATTCCTCAATCCGCGCCAAAAACCGTTTTTCAGTTATTATTATTATCTCTTCTCTTTTATTACACACACGTTATTCTTCATTTCCATTCTCTTCTGTGATTTGATTTCACATTTGATCTCATAATCAGATTCATTCTTTCACTCACTCTCATCTTGATTTGATCCCAAAATGGCGACCATGACGAGCTTGATCGGTCTCATCAACAAGATCCAACGTGCATGCACTGTCTTAGGTGACCATGGCGGCGAGGGTTTGTCACTCTGGGAGGCTCTCCCTTCCGTCGCAGTCGTTGGAGGACAGGTCTCTGTTTTTTCAATTTCTTATATTTTTTTTTTTTCATTTTTATAATTATCTAGGAAGCATTGATACTGACGAACATGTTTGAAAAATTGAATGTAGTCAATGTGTTGGTGCCTGCGGCACACCTTCGATTAGAAGTGGTGCTACATATTAATTGTTATCGTGTTTCATCTAGAACAATTTTACTTGTATTTTGTGTTTTTTATTTTTGGAAAATGGTTTTTGCTGATTGATTTTTGGGAATGTGGAAAATGATCCAAACCAGAGTTCAGGGAAATCGTCAGTGTTGGAGAGTGTTGTAGGAAGGGATTTTCTGCCACGTGGATCTGGTATTAACCGTCGCTTACTTGCTTAGCATTTTCTCATTTGTTTCTATTTTTTTTAATAATTATTATCTGCTAATCAATATCTAAAGCATGCATAGTAGTTAGGATTTAAAGGACATACTACAAGTATAAAATTGTTTGACTCTAACCCTCATTGTAAAACTTCTTTTATTTGATATGCTCTCTAAGCACTTATATCTAAACTATTTCTATAATCAATGCCTAAATCTGGTTAAAAAGTTTCATATCAGTTGTAAACTGTTTATAGAACGTCATGCGGATGAACTTATTGAAATGAGCTGAAAACTATCTATGCACGTTTTATAACTTATTTTTTCACAAGCTCTTCTAAACACTTACATATGTGCTTATGTCATAAGATAAACTTAAATAAAATGTAAGTTCTTACAAACACAGTCTTATATTTAATTGTTATTTCATTAGATTTCAAACTCATTTCATTATTTCATTCATGTGTGGAGAGTGGTTATATTTATTTATTTATCATTTTTATTCACTATTTGCAAGGTATTGTCACACGGAGGCCGTTAGTGTTGCAACTTCACAAGACAGATGATGGACAACAGGACTATGCTGAGTTTCTTCATGCACCTAGAAAGAGATTCACTGACTTTGGTAAATGAAGTTTCGATGAACATTTCTTTTAATATTTCAGTAAGATTTATATACTGCAATGATAAGCTGATGACATCAGGTAGCAAAGCCACTTTTGTAGCCTTAGATTAATAATGGTTGATTTAACCATGTACTGCAAATTTTGCTGCTTAATATTGTGTTAGGACTATAGATTAGTAGTTAGTTAATAATAATAGTTAGTTAATGAGTTAGTTAGTTGAGGTTGTTATAAGGCTATTTGTATAGATAGGGAGGTTAGAGAGTTAGAGAGAGATATCTTTGAATATTTGTAATAGTGAATAGAGTATTCTCTATTGTTAAGGGGAAACCCTTGGAGGAGAGATTTTTCTTCTAGTTCCCAATAAAAGTGTTCTTTCTTAGGAATCCAATTTTTAGGTTCTTAACATATTGATACAGAAACCCACCTGATTTACTAAAACTTGCAACATAAATAGTTTTCTTCAGAACCAACAATAAAATATAAAGGGCTAACCTGGAGAATAAAAACATGAAGGCATCTTTACACAAAGGAACCAAAGATACCTGAATATAAATAGATTTTGGATGGGGTGAATTTCATAGAGAATGATAGCTGTAGTAGATAAGGGAAATGCCTCTGAGGAAGGAATAATCCCCACACAAATTCCCTTTAAAGCTATGTTTGATATACATAACTGGTCTAAAAATACCTGTTATGCGTGTTGTATGTTAGATGCACATCTTTCTTTGATTTGCAGTTTGCGAAAGCCATATAGCCAACAAAGCAATGTTTTTGGATCTCAAACACTTTTCTAGACTGATGAAACCCCTTCACTCTTATGTTTGCTATAAACAACCTCCCATCTATAATTGTGATATTTTCTCTACTCTCTCCCAATAAGTCAAATAAATCATACATTTTATATCCCTCTCATTTTTAAATGCAAATATCTTTCCAGAAAAGAAAATGGTAGAATATTGAACATACTAAATTTTAAAAATTATGATGTGTTTTTGGAAATGTATTGGAATTGTAAATGATATTGACATTAAATATTGTTAAATATATAATATGAAAACTATCCATGCATATTCACTTAACAATTGCAACTTTTGGTTTTGGGTAATTGTTCATGATACTATAGTGGCAGACCTTCTTGACCGAGTGGTGTAGTGTTTAACCCTTGCTTTCCCCATTCTTTTTATAAAAAAGGGAGTTATTGAGTGCTTTATTCACATTACAATTCCAAAATGCTAGTGTTAGGGGGCTTATTAGCTATATAAATCAAAATCATTTAAGTAATATGTTTTTGGGATAGTTTGTTCATGACAAAGATATTAACCACAAATACCAAACTTTGATTTTCTTTTTTGTTCCGTGCAGCTTCTGTAAGGCAGGAAATTTCAGATGAAACAGATCGTATAACTGGGAAGTCAAAGCAAATTTCAAACATTCCAATTCAACTCAGTATATACTCTCCAAATGGTATTTACTTACATTACCCTATCATAACATGATAGGCGAAAATATTTATATTTTATGAAAGATTGTCTTGTGTGTCCTTTTTACCAGTTTTTCCCTTTTACAGAA
Organism: Cicer yamashitae; assembly: GCA_037974755.1. Lineage (NCBI taxonomy): Eukaryota > Viridiplantae > Streptophyta > Magnoliopsida > Fabales > Fabaceae > Cicer > Cicer yamashitae. Next base: position 44,906,581 of record JBBPBQ010020324.1, on the reverse strand, counting down.
CAATTTAAAGTAGAAATCGTTGGCAGAATGTTTTTAAAAGGAAAAAGTAAGGCTAATTATTGTAGATTAGTTGAATAATCTTCTCTTCTAAATCTTGAAGGAGTTTTTGTTAGACATGAGAACGAGCTACCTACAGGAACTAATAGAGCCCTGCAGGTTTATTTTATTAAGAAGCAGAAAATATGTCTATAAGGGATCAATTAAGCAGTTTTTTTTATAGAGAAATGTTAGTAAATTAGTGGTTATGTTAGTTTCCCGGGTTTGACCTGGGACCTCCTTCTTAAAACTCCTTCGGTGTCTCTTAGCTCACAAGTCGAGCTACCTACGCGGGACAACTTAGCAGTTAGGTTGCAGTTAGATTACTTAGGAAACAAACCAGTTTGTTAGTTTTTCCTTTCCGTAAATATCCCTCTAAACGAAGCATAAGGCGTGTATCTGAATGGCTAATTTTTGACTGGTTGATCCAGTGTGAAAGACGAGCTGTTGGATTTCTCTCTTTCCATAAATAATGTCCTCATTTGGTAGAACTTTAATATGAGTTGCATGATAATTGTGTGGTTTTGTCGGCAGTTGTGAACTTAACCCTCATAGATCTTCCTGGATTGACAAAGGTTGCTGTAGGTAAGGCTTCACACATTTCTTAACAGTTTCAGACAAATTTGTTGGTATTTTGAGAGGACTCGTCATAATGTTTGAATAACAGAATTTATGCTTCTTACACAGAGGGACAATCAGAAACTATTGTTCAAGATATTGAAAACATGGTTCGATCGTATGTTGAGAAGGTAATTATTATCTTGATGTAAGAATAAGTATATAAGATTGAAAATTGTAACAAAAAAAGCATGGTACAAGACAATAACTAAATCAAAGTTATTAAAGGAGGAAATTTAATTCCATATAGTACAAAGTCCCATTTAAAGAAGACACCATGTTCAAGTAAGCAATTATTAAACTTCAACAATGGAAATCATATGAAAGAAACTTAAAGAAGACACTCTGTTCTAGTAATCAACCTTTAATGATTTCATTAATAATTACAGAAGTGACATCTTGTTTTCAAATATTTGTTTTTACTGTTTTTAATACAAATATTTAAAAGAGAAAAAATTAAAACAAAATCACATTTATTTTATTAGTATTGGAAACAAAAAGTGATCTGATTGAGTCCTCTAATTGTGCAGCCCAACTGCATTATATTGGCCATCTCTCCTGCAAACCAAGATATTGCCACTTCAGATGCAATAAAAATTGCAAAAGAAGTTGATCCTTCAGGTTTATCATTTTATGTTTGAAGGAATTTGAAGTGTAGATACCGTTTCCTTTGATCAATCTCTCTCTTTGCCTTTCTGTTTTAGCCAAGATTTGTTTTGGAAAACAGTAGACATTTTATTAATGTTTCAGGTGAAAGAACATTTGGAGTGTTGACAAAACTTGATCTTATGGATAAAGGAACTAATGCCGTTGAGGTATAATTTCTCAAACAACTTCATGGTTATCTTCTGTTTTGATGTTCTACACCAAATTGAGCCGTGTTATTATGTGAATCTTAAAGGTTCTGGAAGGAAAGCATTACAGGTTGATGCATCCATGGGTTGGAATAGTTAACCGTTCACAAGCTGATATTAATAAAAACGTTGACATGATTATTGCTCGCAAGAAGGAGCGTGAATATTTTGAGACGAGCCCCGAATATGGACATCTGGCACATAAAATGGGTGCAGAATATCTTGCCAAGCTTCTATCTGAGGTATTCTCATCAAAATTATTTTACGTTATTTTCCTTAATGTTATGTCTATGTTACCGTTTCTCTAAGTGAATTTTAGACTTTAATTCATCAAGTGGGTAGTAATTTTCCTTCATTTCCTTTACTGGCATTTACCACTTCAGCATCTCGAGGTTGTCATTAGGCAGCGGATTCCCAGTATCATTGCCTTAATAAATAAAACCATTGATGAGCTTAATGCAGAGTTGGACCGTATTGGCAGGCCTATAGCTGTGGATTCAGGGGTCAGAACTCAGACCATTGCTGAAATCAATCTTCTTTAGATTTGAAACTAATTGATTTCTGCGTTCTAAGTAGTGTCACTTTTTTTCTTAGGCCCAACTATACACTATTTTAGAGATGTGTCGAGCATTCGACAAAGTATTTAAGGAACACATTGATGGAGGGTAAGTACATCTGTTGAGTTTTAGCATTAGCTACTAATAATAGTTGACTCAATTTTATATAGCTTCCCTTTTATTTAACGCCAATTTCCTTGTGGTAGAGTAACACAAAACATGATATTTAGCAATGATTGCTCATCTTTCTGGGTAACCTGGTTCATATACATATTTGCTAATCTGCTATAAATGTTAACCTAAGACTAGATTAACTATTTACGAATGCAATTGCATAATTACAGTGTACAATGGTGACGATTAATGACAGCAAATATGCACAAATAATGACAACAATCTGCTGAAAAAAATATGAAAAATAATGTCAAATAATTTTCCCGTCAATTCCATTGACACTTATGTGTGATAATTAGTCAACACTGTATCTTTCTTGAAACCCCGTCTTTCATGAGAGGACCAAAATATAGAAGTTGATTGCCACTTATCAAAGATAAGATCCTTTCGGTCATCATTAAAATAAAGTTCTATTAACTCACTTCAGAAGAAGAGTAATTGAATGTGAAAAAAATAACATTGAGTTTAATCTGATACACCTTTCCAGTATAGTATGTTATCATTTGATCATGAAATAATTTTATGCAACTATTTTTCCTCACCATGTTATTCTTATGGGGGGGTTAATATATTTGATCAAGTAACTGACTGCTATATTTCAGACGGCCAGGTGGGGACAAAATTTATGGCGTTTTTGATCACCAATTACCGGCTGCTTTGAAAAAGCTCCCCTTTGATCGTCATCTATCCTTAAAAAATGTCCAGCGAGTGGTTACAGAAGCCGATGGTTATCAACCCCATCTGATTGCTCCAGAGCAAGGCTACAGAAGACTTATTGAAGGATGTTTAAGCTATTTCAAAGGCCCAGCTGAGGCCTCGGTGGATGCTGTACTCCTCTTGACTCTTATGTTTTGTTTTAAATATCTGTTCTTAACTCCTCATGATGATCAATTTTGTTTAATATGGATGTGTGGCTGACAATGTACATCAATTTTTAAGTGGTGGTGTATTGACATATCAGTAGCTGTAATAATTAGAGTAACTTATGCAAGTGTTAAAGCAATGACTCAATGAGCATATCAGTATACCACTTAAAAATGGTGGGCCTTAAGTGCACCAAATGTTAATAAGCTCAAAAGCACTTTATACGAGTATATTTTTTTCCCATTTGATAAGCAACAAAATTTATTAAAGGGAGTACAAGGGGTACTCCAACCCATACATCAGAGAATAGCATGGACGGGTCCCAGCATCATAGCGAAACAAACACTAGCCACCTTTAACTTCCCATTTGGTATTGAAATAGTAAGAACAAGTTAGTCCAAAGAATGGTTTTCCTTTCAATGTTTATTTAACTAAGTGCTGTGCTTTTCTGAAAATAGCCTCCTTCTTCAATTTCTTCTATCCTTGTTGGCTCCACTTAGAAATTGTTTGTTGTCATCTACTTTCAGGTCCACCTTGTTTTAAAGGAACTCGTTCGGAAGGCAGTTGCAGCAACTGAGGTTAGCAAGTATAACTTTTTCACTAGGAAGTCTGAAAGAATGACCAGAAACAATTAACCTTTTGTCTTATTATCATATTATAAACTGTCATTACATGTATGGTGATTTGACATTACGACATTATCTAAAATGACCCCCTAATTCACTTAGAATTCAGGAAGTCAAAGGTAAAATCAATGATATTCTGTTATAAATCAATGGCATGCAGGAATTGAAGAGGTTTCCAACACTTAAATCTGAAATAGCACAAGCTGCAAATGATTCTTTGGAAAGATTCAGAGAAGAAAGTAAGAAGACAGTGACCCGGCTGGTTGATATGGAGTCTAGCTATCTAACAGCAGAATTTTTTCGAAAGATTCATCTTGAACAAGAAACCACCAACCCAGGACGGAGTAGTTCTACTCCTAATCCCAATCTGGACAATCACACAGATAATCACCTCAGGAAAATTGGTAAGTAAATAATTTTATAAAACCGTTCTCCTCACATGATCAACACATAAAACTCCACATTTTATGATATTTTACAATTTCTCACTTCCGGCTCCCACATCGGTTTTATATGTTCTTGGTTCTTTTAAATTTATAAAGTTCTTTGATAATTCATTTTTTTGAGTGTCATGCAAAAGTTGGTTTTGAATTTAAATGCTGTGGCATGAATGTTTGAATAGTGTTGTTAAGAGTAATTATAATAATTGGTTACTACGGTTTAGTCTTGAGTATATGGACTTGGCCCACATGTCTTTCTTAAATTATTAAGGTCACGACACATTGTGTAGTGTATCTCATTTCAGTATTCTCATGTCTCATCCTCTCTTTCCACAAGCGTGATATGAGATGTGTTAAATATATAAAGCAATAAAACCTATTTGTACTAACAACTAGGTCAAGAGTCGGTTTATTTCTTCAAGAGTTAGTTGCAGATTTGAAAAAAGACTAGATGGAGGGCAGTTAGAGAGAGAGAGAAACTGAAGAAAGCTATAGGTCCAAATATTAAGTGAGATCTGGATTTAAATGGTCTATCTATAGACGATGTCCATGGCATGATATTATGGTGTTGTTCCTACTTGGTGATTATTATTGTTCCAACTTGTCTTGGATTTTAACTATAAACTATTTACAAATCTGCAGAAATTGTAAATTCATGATTTTGAGATTTTCCTTTTTAAACTCTCAGAAATTCATTTTTGAATGTAATTTTTTTTGTGATATGTATTTCAGGATCAAATGTTAATGCCTATGTCAACATGATTTGTGACACACTTAAAAATTCTATACCAAAGGCCGTGGTTTATTGTCAAGTTAGAGAGGCGAAGAGATCATTGCTTAACCGCTTTTATGTTCAAGTTGGGAAAAAAGAGGTATGAATCTATATCTTTTTGTTTAGATATTTTAAATGTATCCAACTTTGGCCTCTTGGAAGGTGTTCTTTTCTTGTGAGTTACACTTGGTAGTATTTATATAAATTTCAACTAATAAAAGATAGTGTGTTATAAGAGTGTGTTGTTAGAACTTAGAATTTCTCATGTAACATATGTAAGTATATTTACTTTTATGCTTTCACTTTACCGAACTCTCGATGCAAATAATTTTTAGTGAGATCTTGTTTTTAACCACCTTGGTGGTAAAGTTAAAACAAAAAATGTGTGGTGTATGCAGAAAGAGCAAATGGGGGCCGTGTTGGATGAAGATCCTGCACTTATGGAAAAGAGATCACAGTTAGCTAAAAGGCTTGAATTGTACAAGCAAGCTAGGGATGACATTGATTCAGTGGCTTGGAAATAATACATTGCAAGAAATGTGAGTTCAATTTTGTCCATCAACCGTGTAAGCAAGAATTTTGTCCACCAATTTTGTCTCTTATTATTTTTATTGAATTGGAAAAATAAAAAATATAAGGATGATTTTATTATGTTATTGTTTTATTATTTTTGAAAATAATATATTCCATAAAAAAAAAAGGTTTTGGAACAAAATAAAACAACATTAGTGATGTTAATTTACACACAATGCTATAGATAAGAAAACAAATTTGATTGGATGAATTTGTGAATTTAATTTAATTTATATACGCGAACGGTGTAAAAAATATGAATCCAATAATGTGTTGCCAGATCATTTAATGATTTAAAAACACATGATTTGTTATATTCATTGAATGATATAACAACACCTTATTGGATGCATATGTAAAACTTTTTTACACGATGGTTTATATAAATTAAATCATAAATTTTATTTTGAGAACAAAATGTAGTAGGGGACATCAGCAATAGAAGGCGTCCTGGTGGTGGCCATGGGCGTTGAGCGAGCAAAATGGTGATTGAAGATGTCGGGTTATAGTAAGTGAAAGGTACAAGAAGTGACAAAAGTAATGGAAGGTACAGACCAAGACCAACAACAGTGAAGAGTGCTTACTAGTGGTAATGGTGGAGCATATTTGGGCATCAAATGTACTCATTGTGCCAAGTTTTTTTTTATGGTGACCTAGGTATCCCTCAGTCCAAAGTTAGACACTAATTTTTTGACGTATGAATATTCACTTAAGAAAATATTTTTCAGCAGGTGTGTTACCAACTGTGCCACACCATATTGATTTATTGCATCCAGTTTAGTTCAACTTTCGCGTTGCTAAATGACAAAGTCCTGATATCTCATTGGCTAAATATAAATGAATCCTAACAATATTTGGGAACCTAAATAGTAAATAACATTTCCATTGAAGAATTTCTCTCTTATTAATGTAGCTATAAAAATAAAATGAGCCACAAAGAAAAGATTTTGATTTTGATGCATTTTTATTGTAAAAGTTTACATTGTCAATACAAATCATCATATCATATATGCAACATTTAAGGTAGTTATAATTTAAGTCTAATATTTTTAACATCTGAGAGTTATAATTGATTGATAGTGTGAAATTTATTATAATAATAATGATACTAATTAAATCAGAATTTTTTTTTAAAAATAATTAAGAACCTAATTACATGTTATTTAAAGAAGATTTGTCTTGAATTCTTCCCATGCCACATCCTTCTGCAGATACTCTATATTGGCAGGGTCAAAAGGCCCTTTGATTCTATCTATAGAAGTTATCACTGCCCTGGCTGGAAGAATGCTTTTTGTTGGGTCAGGGGAGGTACTATAGCTCAAGCATGAAGAAAATCCCTGAAAAATGAAATGGTTTGTGACTAAATTTTTGTCAAGAAATATATTTTTAGAGTAATTAGCATAAAATTTGTAAAGCAAAAATTTGGTAAAATCACAAGACCTGCATGAGTGGAGGGTTAACAAAAATTTATCTAAACACAAGAATTGGCCAGCTACTTTATCAGTATTGGTTGAATATTTTCAATAAATGATTTAAACCAATCATTTTGTTTCAATTTTTTTATGATTGAAGCCGATTATTCAATCTTAATCTTAACCTCCCCCCACAAAAATAAAATAAAATAAAAAGGGTTGTTCTTTTCATAACTATAATTTCTTGCTCATCAAAGTCCACATAAATTTAGTTAGGAACTTGGGAAACAAACTAAATGCAATTTGGTATAATACATTACTGAACAATTCAAACTTTTAGGATAATTAAACCCTGCTTTATTGGTTATTGGAGAGCAAGACTCTTGAAAGCAATTATTGGCATATATATGACAAACTTACTTTGAAGATAAGCACCTCTACTTCATTTTGGTCCACAAGTGCATGAACAATGAGTGCTTCTCCTCTAGCTGATTGACTATAGGACTCCAACTTTGAAATCTTCTCATTGTGCCCATCCTCATCATCTCTATCTTCATCCTCATCTTGGTATCTTACTTGCCTCCTTGCTGCACACCAAAGGCTTGTACCTCTTTGGTTGCTCAAATCTAGTACTTTAAAGTCACAACACAAGTTTACATTGTGAGTTGGAATGTTGTCAATGGAAAATGGTGTAGGCAGCCTAGGCCATGGCATCATTGTCCATCTGACCATACCCTTAGGAAGTGTAGTAGGATGCATATTGTATAGTAGTATACTATATGATAGCTCTTGTGTTTTGTTAAATGATTGCCTTGTTTGCTTAACAACGAAAGGGAGGGAGAAACTTGGAAATGCCCTGAGGATAAGGTTGGGATAGGTGCTTTGGGAAGTATATAAAAGCTGGGGAATTACCCTTTTGGGCTCATAAACTAGCTAGTTTGTTTGAAAACACTCCTTTTCTAAAACAAAACAAAACCAAACTAAGATATATGCAGAAGTGACAAAACGGTTGAACCCAAATGTGTCAGCTTGTTTAATCCATTATTTTAGGTGGTGCGAGTTGAGATTTTGAATCCTACCACACAAGTTGATCTGCCATTGAAAAAGAATATGGATTGCTTCGTCGTTTTAGTTTAAAAATCATTTCTTCAATTCTTTATTTACTAGTTGCCATTGAATTTTAGTGGCCAATTTTGACGTTTTTTCTTGTTTTGACCGACTAATTTGCCTAAAAATCAATTTATTTTATTTATTTTTAATTGTGTTTTGTCGGTCAATCTACTAGACGCAGGTGGAAATTTCAACTCACCTATTTAATTGATCCACCTGTCCGCCCTAAATTAAACGGGTTAGTGGTGGAGGCGGACAAAATAGGGCAGGTCGGTTCGTTTGATAGGACCTTGGTGGGTTTATGTGAAGCTTGTGTTTTGTTGAGTTGTGTGGGTTGCATATTAAGCGAAGGATATTGTGGGCTTCATCTATTTACTTGTGTGTATTAATTTGATTCAGGAATACATTATGAGAATGACCAATTCGTCAATGATAGTTTTTTTTCTACGGACAAAATTTCACTTCATTTCATTCTCAATAAAAATTGCAATACAAGGAGAAACATATTCATAAAAATGAGGACTAAGTTTAGACATGGCTACTCGTGCAAGGGAATAAGTCTCCATGATTTGAAAATTCTATAGTAGTTTGTCAGGGTAGGGTACAAAAATATGTTAAATATGAAAAACTCAACAAAATATAATCTATAGTGACTTTTGCAATACTATGCAACACAATTTGAAAACAAAATGAATCACTTTTTATTGAAACACAATTACAATCAAACAAAATCACAATAAAATTTGCTTATATAATTGGGAGTATATAAAACTCCCTCGAAACTCTAACGACAATCGACTACACTTTTCAAAAATATAATTTAACGTCTCTACTCGTTTTTACGGGTGAGACAATGATTCTATCGATGTTAGTTTGAAAAAAATAAGAAAAAATAAGCGTGTATCTCAAAACTCAACTCGTCTCAAAGCGACACTAATTAGATAACTGTCACAATCATAAAAATAAGTGCAGCTGTTAAATTATATTTTCGAAGAGCCGTTAAATTATATTTCTAAAGAATATTATCGATCATCATTAAAAAGTTTCAGACAATTTTTACACATTGATCCATAATGGTAGACCATTTATCAAGGTGGTCCACAGTAGAATTTCCTTATAAGTTTATTCATATGTCATGTATATTCTTAGTTGGATATGAACTTAGATCTCTTAAAACAACTGCATGATACAATAGCCGTGTGACCTACTAGATCTAGAGAGATAAGTTTCTATGACTAGATCTAGCAGTTCCTACTATTGCTATATCATGCATATGCTATGGGAATCCGTACACCCATAAAGAACTCAATATAAATATAAATGAACAAAGAAGGAATTCTTTTACTAACGAGTAACTCATTTGTAATTTGTTGATTGAAATGTAATTTTATTTACTTTTTTCAATTGTACTATTTAATTAATACTACATGCATCATTCTCAATTCACTATCTTCCACTACACATTCGTAGTAATGTTGAATACACCATTAATTAATAAATGTGATTTAGTTTATTATCTCTTTCAATCAAACTTTTTCGATGTGAGACGGAGATACCGCATATTATGTACTACTTATCGTCAAAAAAATCTATTATAATACATTAAAATAGACTCTCAAATACTATTGTGACACATCGTTTAATATTGTGTCATTCCATTCAAATATTAACACCTCAACAAAAATCTCATGTGACACATCTAAAAGGTACTCTTTTATCCTCTATCTTTCATTCTCTTTATTATTCCACAATCAACATCATCACAAAAACCACATTGAAGAATCACTCACAATCATAAAAATTGCTAAACAAAGTCAAACCATCTTTTAAACCATTTGCTCTAACATTAGGTATATCATCACATCATTTTGTACTTGTGAACTCATATTTACCTATGTATAAAAGTATTATTATTATTATTATTATTATTATTATTATTATTATTATTATTATTATCCATCAACGCAAAATAGAATATCAATAAATCATAACACATACTATAGATGGCATAGGAAAGTAATTATTATTATTCATCAATTTTTTTTAAACATCAATCAAAGTTTATTATTAGTAACTATATAAAAAAACAATAAACATAAAACTCAAACTTCAAAGGTGATAGAGAAAAAAAAGGGTAAATATGAACAAAGTAAACAATTAGAGATCCTTTGAATCAAAGTTTATTTTTTCAACATTTCAATATGAATACAGTCAGAAAACAATCATAACTTTTATCATGTTGTAAAATAAAATAAATCAGATAACAACCCGAAAACATCGGGGCAAATATGAAAAGAAAATCAACCCAACATCAGCAGAAAACAATCACAAAATCAAATGAATAAATTCAAAGGAAATCAACCAAACGTCAACAATTATAAAATCTACCTAACATCAATAATAAAAAACAATCATAAAGTCAGAGAAAATAAAAAAATTATTTCATCAACACAATAAAAATTAAAGAAAATTAGGGCAAATATGAAAAGAGTGAAAAACATAAAAAAAAGGTACATTGGGAGAGCGCGAGGTGGAGAGGAGCACGGCGGTGGAGAGGGTGAGGAGAGCGTGGGGAGAGGGAGGGGAGAGGAACGACAACAAGTTGAGTGCGGAGAAGGAGATAGAAATATGAGTGGAAAATGACAAAACATCAGAAAATATTTATTAACTTTTATTTATTTGCCCTAATACTATATGTTTAAATTTTTTGATTATTATATCATAACAAATAGGATAGTCTCATTATCCTAACCATCAAACGTGCCTTATTAAAAACAAAATTGAAAGCGGTTATATTTTGTTTAATAACTCTTATTATTGCATTGTGAGTCATAATTTGTGACTCCTTCAATTCTAAATTTGTAACGGTTTAAATGGTCAATATTTTTTTCTTGTAACCATTTTCACACCCTTATACAATTAACTTTCATATTGCAGGTCCGCCATTGCCAGAGAAAACCTTCTGGATACGTTTGAGTTTTCACAACCCCACTTTATCAACTCAAAATGAAACCTCTTTGCAGCCCAATTACTTTCCAAGATATAGATAGAGTTGAAAAATTGTTCTTTTGCACAAATAGTTTTTGACTAATTGGTATTTTGTAACATATTCTAGCTATTTGCTCATTTTTCTCAAAACCTTGATTGTTGTTAGTTAGAATATTGTTTTTGCAGACATATTATATCTCATCTACGACATAAAAGTATAGTGGCTCCGTGAAAGAGAAAGAAGATTGTTTATATTCAGTTTCATAGTAGTGTTATTATTGTGTGTTCAGGAGATTTAGAACTATGTACCGTTTAATAGATAAAAGAATAATGTTTAATATTTAGATTCAAAAATGTTTTATGTTGTCAAAATGTTTAAAAATACTACCTATATGAAGTTTCTACATCTATTTTACTTCTACTCAGGTTGTATAGAAATCTCATACTCAACACATTGGAATTTAGATTTGCAATTGACAATAGTAGAATGAAATGAATACTGAATGACAAAATCATATACATGTTTTTCTAATAATATTTTGACAATAAATTTAGATTTGTTTTTCCACTTTTTCTAATAATATTTTTCTATTAAGATAGCAACTAGAGTTAAATTAAAATGTTAGTTGCAACCATTTTTACTATGATTAAAACAACACTCATATTGTCTTGCCATTTTTAATTCTACTTTTCACTTGTATTCTCCATTTTGTGTTCTCATCTGAATGTGCCAACTTAGATCAATTTCTTACTCAATCATTTTAAAATTATAATTCCACGACAACACGAGTAAAAAACGAGCATGACTGTTATGATTTTATGGTAGATATTACATATATTAATATTTATTAAAATACTTGTAAGATTTTTAATATTAAATATAATTTATGGGCTTTGTTTGTAGCATGGTCTTGACTATGGGTTTATTTGAAAAATTATTATTTTTGGGTTTATGCATCCTAACCATTTGAGAGAGTGATGTATTTTTTGGCTGAACATTTGAGAGAGTGTTGAATATTTAGCAATTAGTATTTCTTTAAAATAATGTAGTACTTAGAAAGATGTAAATTTTAACATATTATTGATTAACATATTAATTTTAACAGATTATTTGGTCCATATCATTAATGATTAATATATTAACTTTATACTTATTACTACATCTTAATACGTATATATTTTTTACATAATATTCTTTTGTTCTATTTTCTCATAATATTTAATGAGTGAAATATGATATAAGACATTAGATTATAAATCGGTTGATCAAACCTTTAAATATTTTTTTAACAATCTTAAATCTTATTCATTCATTAAAATATAACTAAAATTTTAACATAATAATTCAATGGGTACAATTTAATATATGAATTAGTTGCAATTACGTTCTCCAAAATATTCTACATATTCTCAAATGTGTGTTTATAAATCCATATATAATAATTACTCAAATAAATTCACTTAAAAAAAATACTCTACAAATAAAATGAATAAATTATACTATTTTTAAAATTTTAAATTTTTATTCACAATAATACTAATATATTTATCCCGTGAGACCATTTTCTAGTTTAAATTGAATTCACAAGTTTTAATTACTTGCCGAGATCCATGGATGTGGACTATTTTTCCCTCCCATATTGTCATGAATCATTATACTCTTATGAAAATAAACTAAAATAAAAACATAAAATAATAAAATATAAAAGAATGAAGATAAGATAGTAAGAAAGAAGAATAATTTTTCTTTTGAAAAGAGACAATAATATAGTATTGTATTATACTTTTCAAATTTTGTATTTTACAATACAATATGAGTCCACAAAATTTATAAGTCATAAGAATATAAACCATCACATTAACACTAAAAGTAAATATAATTAGTGAAGTCATTTACGAATGGTAATGGATGTTTTAGATCTTACAAAGAATGTGGAAGACTAGGAGAAATGAACATCCACTTATCTACAATTACAAATAAATATAAATATTCATAACATACTAGTTTATATCTAATGATGATTATCAATAGAAGATTTTACTTCATATTCAAATTTATACTTTATTTCTATATTTTAATAAAAATTTAATTTTACTCTTTTTTTAAAAGAAAAAGAAATTTAAACTTTATGTTTTTGAGTACGTGATTGTGTTTTAGAAAAATTGAAAAAAAAAATCAGCACACAAATGTGTTCGAAAACTTAAAAAAAATTTCCAAAACACAAATGTGGAATTTTATGAAAATATTTGTGTTATGGAAAACTTTTTTCAAGTTTTCATGAACGTATTTGTATTTGGAAAAACTTTTTTTCAAGTTTTTCGGTGCATAAAGTTCAAATTTTTTAAAACACATTTATGAACTAAAAAAGTTGAAAAAAGTTTTCTGGTACACAAAGTTCGATTACTTAAAACACATTTGTGTAACGAAAATTTTGAAAAAAAAATTTCAATACACAGTTCAAATTTTATAAAACACATTTGTGTATTGGAAAATTTGAAAAAAAAAATTTTGGTACACAAAGTTCGATTTTCTTAAATACATCTGTGTATCGGAAATTTTTTTTATTTTCGAAACACAAATGTTCCCAAAATTTTTTTTAAAAATTTTCTGTAAGTCAAGTTGAATTTAGTGGGATACACAAACAATTATTTATTTTTTGAAAAAAAATGATAAAATATGATCAGTTATGAGTATAAATGTGGGGTAAAGGATATAATTTCCTTATCAATATCATTTATCTTTGAATGTTTAATAGTTATAGTGTAAACATAATATTAAATGGTGTTGAGTTTAAATATGAGTCGGTTAAATTCCATGTTTAATTAAAAATATGATAAACATTGGATATAGGTGACTCATATATTTATTATCTTAAAATTTTAAATGAAAATATAATATTAAAATGTTTTATAATCCTAAAATATTTAATCCGTTGCTTCTCTCGCATTATGCATTTTCCTAGACTTAGTAACAAGTAATATCATATAGCCTTATTCTGACATGGATCCTTGTATGATGGAAACTTTACATAATTTCTTTTGGCAATATGTGAGTATGCGACAAGGGGAAGAGCTTATAGGGATAGGTAATGGACCCTACAATGTGATAGATATTAATACATATCTATTGTATTTTGATAGATATTATTATTTTTTGTTTTACAAAATGAATGGATATTACTATACACACACATATATATATATATACATATATATATATATATATATATATATATATATATATATATAATGTAATAATTTTATAAACAATGTGATGTATGAAGAAAGTTGTGAGTCAGGTAAAAAAATTAATTTGTATAGACTCGATGATACCACGTTTTTAGGTTAATTTTTAAATATATCAACAAATACTATTTTACATGTTTAACTGAATACTGTATAAATTTTTTTATACGATAAGTGCATAAAATTTAATCTCAAACAAAAAATAGTGTTGTCCTATATAGCACATGGAACATACAATATGCTTGTCTTCTTCATACACACTTATTTTTTTACTCACAAATATATATTATTAAGAACATATACTATTTAGAACCAAATAATTGCAATGAAGTAGTTAATGAATTTTAGTTATAGAAGAATCATTTGAAGAATCTGAATTTTAGCTGAAACAATTCTTAGTTAAACTTTATTTATCTCTCGATCAAACTCTAAATTACTAGAGTCCATTTTTCTGAAAACCAAAGAGTTACAAAAAATACTATTCAATCTTTTTTTAAGTGTCGGTTTTTAGAAATTATTATTTTTTTATTTATCATGTGATAAAACGATAGGCGTAATTCGCGTGAATATATAGAAAACAATACGGGCATAACTGTAGTTTATATAGAAAACATACATACAACTTCCTTTTAAGTATCTTGGTCTTTCAATTGGAGGAAATCCGAGAAGATCTTCATTCTAGTTACCATTGGTTGAAAACATTAGATAGAGACTCTTCAGTTGAAAATATTGTAACTTGTTCATGGGAGATTGATTGGTTCTTCTTAAAGTTGTCTTATCCGCTCTACCAATTTACCTTCTCTCATTCTTCAAGGTTCTGACAAGTATCACCTCTCTCCTAAAATCTTTGTTTAAAACTTTTTTATGGGGAGTAGTGAGGAATCTCGTAAAATAAATTGGATAAAATGGGATAAAGTGTGCTTAGATAGAAATTGTGGGGGTTTAGGGATAAGGTGTGTGCGTTGTGAGATATTATGTGGGCTAGTAGTGGTTCGTTATGGTGGAAAGACATTTAGTACTCCTAAAACGAGAGTGTGCTTACTCCTAAAACGAGAGTGTGCCGATTTGGAAAATTGGTTTAAAAATAATTTGTTTAGATCAATTTTGAACGGTGAAAATACGTTTTGGAGGGATCGATGGTTTGTTGGGGGCCTTTGTGTGAGGGGTTTAATAGGTTATTTGAAGTAGTACTCAATAAAAATGTTTTGGTAGCATAAATGGCTAGGTTGGGGTGGGATTTTGGTAGGAGTGGTCGTGTTAGAGGAGACATATTTTTACTTGGGAGGAAGATATTTTAGTAGCTTGTTTGTTGTTAGCCAATGTTTCGATTCAAAAAATCGTGGTTGACAGGTGGATCTGGACGCTTGAAAAAGATTATCAGTATTCAAATAAAAGAGTGTACCGGTCTTTGTCACATTTTGTAGAAGAAAGTGATAGAACTCTTATTGACGATATTTGGAACAAGAAAGTCCCGCTGGAAGTTTCTATATTTTCTTGAAGACTCTTGTTAAACAGGTTACCAACAAAAGATAATTTGACAAGATGTAGTGTTCTTAACGTTGATTCTTTAACTTGTAGTGTGGATATGTTAAAGATGAAATCATGTATTTTTTGAGTGTGCATTTTTTGGAGGTGTTTGGAATTCAATTTTAAGTGGTTAAAAGTGAAGTCTTTAGATTTTAGGTATGATCTAAATCTATGGTGGGCAAATTCTTTACATTGCTTTTAATTTTTATCCTCCATTTTGAAGTAGTCTCAATATGTAATTGGTGTAGGGGTGTGCAACATATATAGTCAATTTGACCATATTGATAAATTGAATTGCATTGCACTAAAAAAATACAAACTAATTAAATGATTTATGAGCTAAAGCATAAATTTAAAACAGAGCAGTTAACCAAACTTAATTAAAAACTAATTTAAATCATTTTAAAACTTTTTAAACTAAAGCATCATCTATAACATTAATAAAGACAATATACACATTTAATGTAACTTATTTTTCTTTCAAATATACCTTCAGTGGTTAAAACTTCCGCAACACCACTTAAGTTTTTTTAATCTAATTATTACTTCTATTTGCCTAATTCTTTTTACCATTTTTTTAACAAATTTTTCACACTCTCTCCATTTAGCGTAATAAAAAAGTTGACAGAAAAACAGAAGAGTACTCGTCTAAACGCTAGTAAGAATAAAAGAAATTCAATGAATTTATAAAAAAAAAATATTTTTAGTGAACCCTATCCCCAACTCTCTCTCTCTCAATGAACCATAGTCCCAAATCTCTCTTTCTCTCGCTCTTATTTTCATTGAATCTTAACCCCAAATATCTCTCTTATTTTCACTGAACCCTAACTCCAACTCTCTCTCCCTCCCTCCTTCCCTCTATCTCCCTCCCTCCTAGAATAAGAAGTGATAAATAATAGGTGTGAGGAGGATTGGCTCAAGAAGTATTCTTGCCAGAATTTTTAAAATTCCTTGGTGCAGGGTAGTAGCTTATCTTGGTAGCATTTGTTATTGATCTTGTGATGGGAATGGACATGTATAATTTATTTTCACTTATTTGTTTTACATGGTGTGTAGGTGTACTACTAATTAACATAGGCGTGTTTGTTTGTGTTTATAACTGAGCAAAATAAGTTTGTCATATTGTACAATTTTTTGTGTAAAGTGTTGTTTAGTGCACTTCTTGTGCTTTGTTTAGTGCTATTTTAATCCAATTTGCCTTTTTTTTAAAATTATATCATATGTAACTATCCATACGTACATAGTTGTAGCTCTTTTACAGAAGCATATCATTATGTACCTATCATTTGTACACAACACTTCACATGTACAAATTTTTGAATTATGTATCTATAATTCTTAAGGCATATTTGAAGCTTTAATTTATCCTATAAGAATAGAATATTAACTGTTATGAGTTGAAAATTTACGTAGGGACCTCTATTTAACAACTTTTTAAAATTTTACTAAAATCAATTTCTTTAAAATTCATTAAAAAACTGATTTTAAAAATTCACTAAAAAAACTGATTCAAAATCAATTTTAATTAAAAATTGATTTAAAATTAATTTAAAATATTAAATCGATCTATATTTACAAACTAGTTTTAAATCAGTTCGAAACTGAATTGATACTGATTTAAAAATTAATTCATTTTTATGAAAGTAATTTTTAAGAACTAAACTAAATTATTAATGTGGTTCAATTCATTTCAATTTTTGTACCACGAACACCTTTATATAAGTGTTTATTGTTTATAGATTATTGGATGTAATTTTTTTTTTTTGTATTTTGGGAAACCATAATTAGTTGGTGAATTGTATCTTTGTTTAATTTCTCTATCATTGTTTATCTTGCATTTGGATAATGTGTTAATTTATTTATTGTTTTTAAAGAAAGCAATAGCATAACTGTAACCATATAATGAAAATTGTACTATAGGGATAAGATAAGATGTGACGGATATATAGATTACTTACGTGCGATTTTGTCAATTAAAAAAATGAAGGGTTTAAGAAAAAATTAAACAAAAGGAAAAGGAAGGAACATCATTTATTATTGCTTTCTCTGTCTTTTCCTTCGCATTATGATATTCTACGGATGAAAGATGATGTATTACGTACAATCAGTAAAACAAATCTGTACGATATACATCAAAGCACTGACAACACAACAATCAAAACCTGAACAAAAAATGATCAACCGTTCGATAATAATTTAACGATTCTGATTTATCTCTTCGGATTCCCCAATTATCAACAACTCCATTTTCGAATTTTTCCTTTCGCACCTTTCTGTTCATTGCATTCGTAAAACGACGTCGTTTCTTTGAAGAAGAAGAAGCCATCCTGCGTCGTTGCAGAAAATGGCGCACTCGAGTTCGAATTCCGGCGACACCTGCAAGAGTGATTCTGCTGCTGCTCAGTTCCCGGCCGGTTTAAGAGTTCTCGTCGTTGATGATGACGTCGCTACTTTGAAGATTATCGAGCGAATGTCTCTTCGCTGCCATTACCGCGGTTAGTTTTTGTTGATTTGTTCCAATAAATTCGTTGAATTAGTACCGGTGAATTCGCGAGTTAAAAGGAACTCATGTTAAGCTTAGAAGTAATTTGAAGCAAAAAGTGATTTTCAAATTACTTCAAAGTACTGGTGAAAATCACATTTTGCTTGAGTAATTTGAAGTAAACTATTAAAAGGAACTCATGTTAGGCTTAGAGTTTCCATTCTATCATGGACGCATTTATGAAAATGAAGACTTGAAGAAGAAGGTGAAACAAACTTTAGAGCCTGTTTGTTATTTTTATAAAATAATTACTTTTTTTAAAACAAAATGTGTTTTGGGAGTTTTCGTTGTTTGTTAGGACATGAAGGACCCGTTTGATGGACAGGATAACGAGACAGATATGATACACGTATCCTATCCCCTTCCTAATCCTTTGTTTGATGCAGCCATATCATACGCTAATCAAATTTTTTAAATAATCAGGTTGCAGCCGCATTATCTTATCCTTAATTTGAGTTAGGATAAAATAATCTGTTCTCAACAGGATATCATTGTTCGCGTTTCCCTCTTCCTCTACAAATTTTTTTAATTCGTGTTCGAGTCTCTTAATGGCACTCTTCCATTTTTTTTATTTTGTTTTCTTATTTATTTTATTCTATAACAATATAAAAAATTGATGAAAAATAATAATAATTTTTTTTTTCGAGATAATATTACGATAATAAGGGCTTGTTTGATTGTGTTTTACTTTTTAGTTTTTGAAAACTACTTTATAAATAAATTTTAAAAAATTATTTTTAAAAAGAAAATTTTAAAAAAATTGTTTGCTAACTTTAATTTTTAAAACAGTATTTGACTAGAGAATTAAAAAAACTAAAAAATAAAAATTAAAACATCATTTATCTGTTTTGCTTTTTTAGTTTTAAAAAGTATAATATTAAAAATAGTTTTACAAAATAGTTTTTAAAAACAAGTAATCCAAACAAATTGTTTAGTTTTTAAATTTTAAAATACTAAAATTACTTCATAAATTATTTACATTTTTATGATAGTGAGTCATTATTCAATTGTGATAGATAGAGAAATCACAATTTTTATGATAGTGAGTCATTCTTCAATTGTGATGGATAGAGAAATCACAATTTTTTCAAGTATATAAAATTACTTCATAAATTATTTACATTTTTTTTAGCAATTTTGTTTATTTATAAAAAATTATATGAATGTTATTTTGAAAGAAAAAAAATTAAATAGATTATAAGGACAAATTCGTCATTTTATCAAAATATAAATCATATCATCTTGTTATCCGTTGTGTATCAAACACTGAATAGGATAAACTAATTTTATCAAGTTTGTTATCATGTGCACATCAAAAACAGGACATGATAACTCTTTATCCTACCCATATGCTATCTTGTCTCTATCCTGCTTCTTATTCTATCCTGTGTCTATCCTATCCGGTCCATCAAACGGGCCCGAAAATTATTTAAAAACTATATTTCATTTAAGAAGCGGTTTTGAGTAACTTATTATAAAAATTATTTTTAACTCATTTTTTTATTTAAAAAGTGATTTTCATTAGAGTTGGCAAATACAAAACTAACTTTTTTTTTTAAGACTCTTAACAATTAATCTTTAAATTATTGAATGCTAACATTACTTTTCTTATAATCAGTAACAAACTGACTTTATAAGATGAAGTATTATTTATGAAGTTGAAACCTTGATTAAAGTAATAAAAGAAATGATAAATCATCAACTTGGTCTCTAAACTTTAACTATCACTCTCTCTAATTTGATCCTACACCACAGAATTGTACCAAATATTTCCTAAACTATTATTAATCCATCAATTTAGTCCCCTAGTTTTTTTAAAAGTATGAGAGAGGATGATAATGAAGGGACTAAATTGATGAATTAATAATAGTTCATAGACTACTTATTATATTTTTATAGTTTATGGATCAAATTAGAGATAATAGTGGTTTAGGGACGAAATTGATGGTCTATTCTAAAAGAAAACATTGGCATTAAGTCATTAAGTACTAATAGGAAAGAAGAATAAACTATGTTGACAGGAGGAGTACATATAAAGCCGAGAAGTGAAGTTTAACATGAAGCTCACGTGAATGAATGTGAAAGTTTCAATGAAAGTGTTGATATGCAAAATGAAAAAGGTTATTCGTGCAGCATTAAAACCTCTATAGTTAACTCTAATAATGAGTTGGCTGATATCTTCACCAAATCTATATAGGAGCCTTGGATTGATTTTAAATGTAACAAGTTGGATCATGTGATATTTATGTTCCTATTTGAGAGGGAGTGTCGATTATAGTCATATTAACTAAGATTATTCTCTCGATTTATTGCCGTTGATATAGTTTTCTTAATTTCCTATTTTCTTTCTCAGAGATTCTCTCATGTATATATATTTGTACAACCTCATTGTGCAATGCAAGTCATTTGTTCTAAATTATTCAACTAGGATGAAGCTTGGTTATTGTTGTTAATTTAATTTAATTTAATGGCATTAAATTTGCGATTGACTTCCATAGATATGGTAGATCTCATCTAGTTCATATACGAATGGCTGGCTGCTGATTTGTAAGTCCTGTTAATTCAAATAATATAATATCTTCTTAATTTGTAATATATTTTTATTCGACAGTCACTACATGTTCTGAGGCTACAGACGCTTTGAACATTCTGCGGGAGCGGAAAGGCTGTTTTGATGTTGTGCTGAGTGATGTTCATATGCCAGACATGGATGGCTATAAACTCCTCGAACATGTTGGGTTGGAAATGGACCTTCCTGTTATTAGTAAGCACAGCTTCTCTTGTTCCTAGAATTATTTTAGTGGACTTGTAATCTTTAATATTGAAAATTGGTTATGTTCTGCATGCTGCAGTGATGTCTGTTGATGATAGGACGAGTACTGTCATGAAGGGAATTAGACACGGAGCTTGTGATTATTTTATTAAGCCTGTGCGAGAGGAAGAACTAAGAAATATATGGCAGCATGTTGCTAGGAAATTTTTGAATGAAAGTAAGGAACATGATAATTCTGGCTACATAGAAGATAATGATCGCAATAAACAGGGGAATGATGATAATGATAACACTTCTTCTGTTGCTGGTGCAACAAAAGGAATAGTTAAAGAACCAAAAAAGAGGAGCAATATAAAAGATGAAGAAGATGTAGAATTGGAGAATGATGATCCATCTACTTCTAAGAAGCCTCGTGTGGTATGGTCAGTAGAACTGCATCAACAATTTGTCAGTGCTGTGAATCAACTAGGGCTTGACAGTATGAATTTCTAACATTTTTTCTTTCCTTAATTTTGCTTTTGCCTTCAATGACTAGTCTTCGTTGGATTATAATAAGCATAAAGCGTTTGAAGCATTTATTACTTATCAGTCGTTTCTTATCTTTGTGTTTCAGAGGCTGTGCCAAAGAGAATACTTGAATTGATGAATGTCCCTGGTTTGACGAGAGAAAATGTTGCAAGCCATTTGCAGGTTTTAGTCCAAATTGTGAATTCATTGTTTACAATCTTCCCTTAGAACCATTTTCATTTTTTTAGTTACAATAGTTGAACATGCAACTGACCTAATCAGTTACCATAAGTTTATGCTATTAGTCATTTTTCTTCGTCGATTTTCATATTACATTCTGTGCTATATTTCATATGTTCGCATAATTTTAGCCTTCAGATTACCTTTCTTTTATTAAATGCTATCTGAACGATTTTCTGCTGCTGCCTTGATGTGAATTGGATACGTTGTCATGATCTTTTTGTGGCAATTGTTGAATCTTCTTGGTATAAATGAATGAACTACATACACTTGGGCCTGATTTGACTAATAGAAATCAAATCTGTATGTTATTAGACTAGTTTCTGTATCTTTTTACATCCTATCATTTATGCTACCACCTTAGCTACTCTTATAAAAAGTCCGTGTCAAAAAAATTAGTCATTGTCTTCATTATGTGCAACGTGGACTTACTGTGTCTTGTGACTGCTTGACAGTATTTGCATGATTAATCTTTCGTAACAATGATGGGTCAGCAAGAGTGGATGTATCTATAAACGTTTTGTATGTCACAAAGAGGCATCTACAAAGTCAAAATCGTAATGAAATAAAAGGCAATGAATATTGATGAAAATGAAGAAGCTTAATTTTATCTTTTGTTATTCCCATTTTGGGAGAGGACATTAAAGTTAATGCTGACGTGGTATCTTGGTGCTGTTATTATGGCTATTAAATATTAGGAAGAAACATTATGTTTGAAATGTTTTCATGTTGAGATGAGAATCTTTATTGGGTCATGCGGAAGGAAAGCCTGAATATCATTACAGAAAGTTAATACAATTGTTGATTTTACTCGAAGTTGTCCTATATAATTTAAATGTGCTGCAAATCTACGAATGGGTAAAACTAATTCCCTGGAACCAAAGAATGAGGCTAGTGATGTATGAGAAAGATTAGGTAGATCAAGAATGACAATGACATGGACCCCTGGAACCAAATAATGAGGCCAGTGATGTATGAGAAAGATTAGGTAGATCAAGAATGACAATGACATGGACCGAAGTGATGGAAAGAACTTGTCTGTTTTCTTATTAAAAATAATTATATGTAATTAGTTGATAAAATTAAAAGGACAAAGATATGTGGTATGAATATAGTCTATTATTCAGTGATATATGTCATTATATGTAAGTTTTTGGATGGGTGAAGATATTATCGGCTCAAAATTAAGTTTTTGATAAATTTTGCAAACCGAGGCACTAGATTGTTGATAAATGAACTTATGTTTTGTTGTGTTTAACTGTAGCTAACATTACCATTGTGAATTGCAATTTCGATTGGCAGAAATTTAGACTTTATTTGAAGCGATTAAGTGGAGTGGCACAGCAACAGAATGGGATGCTTAACACAGTTCCTGGGACTATAGAATCCAAGTTGGCTGCTACTGGAAGATATGACATACAGGCATTGGCTGCTTCTGGCCATGTTTCCCCTGAAACACTTGCAGCTCTTCATGCTGAGTTCTTAGGTCGCCCGGTAACTAACATAATGTCTACAACTGACCATACTGCACTAATGCAGGCATCTGTACAAGGGCCAAAACATTCTCATGCCGATGATCATGCTGTAGCATATGGTCAGCCTCTTGTAAAATGTGCTTCCAACATTGTCAGTAATTTCCCTCAGCCCATATTAACTGTAGATGATACATCGTCCGGATATGGAGCATGGCCGCCAATTAATACACTCGGTTCAGTCTCAAGTGGAGGAGGGTTAGGCGTTCAGAATAATAACATGCATATTGATATATTGCAGCACCAACAAAGGCACCACCATCGGCAAAAACAACAGCAGTCGCTGATACATGATCAAAATCGATCAATCAATGTTCAACCATCTTGCCTGGTGGTTCCTGCTCAATCTTCTGACACTTTCCAGGCAGTAAATAGTGTTACTTCAGTCATTAAAGATAGCAGTTTTGGCAGAAATGCCATTAATGGTTATAGTCATTCATCACAAAAATTGAATAATTCATTGAGTACGTCTCAATATCCTGGCGGAGACACCAAAGCTACCTCCATTTCTCCTCAAACATCCTGTTTTTCAGTAGGCTCCAGCAACAGCAATATTCAGCAGATTCAAAATTCAACTTCAACTTTTGGTGCTATGAGACCATTGCCTAGCCTTCTACCCGTGACTTTTAGACAAGTTCCAAATGATATTAACTCCAGCGATTCACTTGATCAAGTATGTCTTAGGAATCTTGGATTTGTCGGCAAAGGTACCTGCATACCAAGTTTTGAAAATAAAATTGAATCATCTGCAAGTGATTTTAGTCAATTGAAAGTATTCATGGCTAGCAATGGTAACACAGTGAAGGAGGAGCCAAATTTGATCAGATATCCAAATGTGAGCCACCTAGTCCTACAGAATTATCCGTCTCACGATCATTCAAGTGCATTCACTTAATAGGTAACTTCAACAATTTCTTCGAACACTGTGTTTTATTTAAGATGATGAATATCTGTTATACTCCCTTTGGACTCACTTAATAGTTATGTGCATTTAATTTTCTTGATTTCAGGTAAAAAAGAAATATATTTACTAACTTATCCCTAATTATAATAATCTTCTTCTCACTTTCCACATTTAATAGCATTAAATGTGGATAGATTAGTTGAGATTTGCTTATATTTGAGTCCAACAAATATAAGAACTTTTTTTGCTTATAATTGAGTCTAGAGGGAGTACTGTTTAGTCAGTGAGTGGAACACTTTACATTAGTTGGGCATAACTGAAGTAGAATGATGGCTATATTTTTGTCTAATAATTTCTTAAATAAAAATGAAGGGGCTATTTAACTACTTTCTCAACCATTAACTTATTTCTCTGCATATGTTGTCTACACATCAATGGTTTAAACTTCTAGACCAACCTTCCTATCAAATACTTCCTCTGGTCCTATATATAAGAGAAAATTGAGTCAACCAAAGTTGATGTATCCGGTTCAAATTTTGAACCAAATAAATCAATTTTAGTTGACCCAACTTTCTCTTCTATATAGGACCAGAGGTAGTAGTATCTTATATGAAAATGCTTGGAAATGGTTGGATATTAAGATGCATGCATGTATACTGTCTATGGTATTTTCTAAACATGGAAAATAGAAGACACACCACCACACAATTTAATCTTTTGACTATAACTTGTAACAAACGGTTTTAATTTCCAAAATATGCTAAATTAAATAGTAACTTGTGTTGTAGACAAAAAAAAATAGTAACTAGTTTTTTCTTGGAAAAGCTTACTACTTATTACGAGTTAAAGATATTGCAGCAAGATTTTGTTTTTATATTAGTTGTGAAGTGTGTCTGAATCTTGTTTGTATCAGATTGAAATGGAGAGGAGAAGACCTTACCTCTAAAGGTACACATTGTTTCTTCTTCAATTATTTAGAAAAACAGTTGTTGTAGCTGGTATCTGCACTATTGTTAGCTGCATTCTAGATCCCAATGATAACTCTGTATAAAGGTTAGTATATATGAATGGTAGTTTAGCCCTCAATAGCTGCATTTGTAACTTGGAATGCTTTCTAATTATTAAACTAGTTTGTAGGGAAATAAAGTTTTATCAGATTTCAACTGATTGATTTAATGGCTTCTTGCCGGAAAATTGTTTTTTTAGGGCTTCTTTGCTTATAATGTTAAATGATTTGTATGTCGCATTAACTATCAGCTCCTTAGAACTGTTGGTTATAGTTTTTTTTTTTTTAGTATTTTTGATCAATCACAATTTTTGTGCATA
>JBBPBQ010020324.1:44811011-44870810 GCA_037974755.1 Cicer yamashitae | reverse complement strand
TATTTGATAAACTTTAACGTTTTGTATAAATTTATTGATTTTTATGCAATTTAGTGTAACTTATATGATACTTTATATTTATTAGGCAATGAATTATATAAATTTATTGATTTTTATGTAAGTCAGTGTAACTTACGTAATACTTTATTTGTATTTATTAGACAATAAATTACGATAATTATAATTGTATTAAGTAAGTAACATAACAACTTTAATTTTTAATTAATTTTTCATATTATGTATAAAATTAATGTTATATATGTATTTATTTGTTGAAATGCAATACTAATTTGTTTATTTTGAGTAACTTTATAAAACTTAAATTGTTGATAAAGTTTCAATGTTTAGTGTTGAAGAATAGAATATAGCTAAAAAAATTAAGTTCACATTATTTTTAACTTGGATTTAAATCTTACATATCAAATTTGTAGATATATATAAACAATTTTACTTATAATTTGAAGACTCGTAGTAGAATGATACGTTAATAGCAAAGATGTGATGGAAGTGTGAAAGAAGGAAAGAGGATTGCAAATGACTGCTTGAATTTTTTCTTACGTATTAATCAAGTATGTACTTTGAAATGTGCATAGATTTCTCATTGTTTCTCTTGGGTGCCAATAAAATGACTTCAAATAGAACACAACATGTGTGCCTAATATGTGTGGACAATTTATAGTTAGAAAAATTCTTTAGTTGTAGAGAGGTTTGATCATACTAATAGAGAGACAAATTTTCCATGCAATGAGTAGAGAGGTTTGCAAATAATCACTAAAACATTTGAGATGAGATAATATTAATATAAGAAACTTTTGTCACCAACTAATATGTAGGGTTTAGGGTTTAGAATTAGAGGAGTAGTCTTACCGAAAGTAAAAAGAAGAAATTGAGGAGTTGTGAATGTTGATGAAAGTGGGAGGATAGTAGAATTATTTTCATGAGTAATTATTGTTTGTAGATTTTCAACAGAGATGTGTTGTGGTGTGTGAAATGCAAAAGCTAAATAGAAGTATGGAAAATGTGAAATGAATTGTAGAGGTTTGTAAAGGATGGCATATAAGAATATAAGTTTGTGAATTTTCAATAGAGATGTGACATGGTGTGTGAAATGTAAAAGCTAAATAAAAATATGAAAAATGTGAAATGAATTGTAGAAGCTTGTAAAGGATGCCACATAGGAATATAAATGTAGTGATGTGGCACATAAGTGTGTGAGGTGTCAATTAACAAAATTTGGAGTTTGTTTTAATATATATAAATAGATAGATTTGTTATTACTTAATTTTTGTATTATTCGTAACACTAATTTTATAGATTGCCTTAATTAATTAAATAAAATATAAATTTGATTAATGGATTGAGAGGTCTTTATAATGAATATATATATATATACATACACACTCACGCGCTACCCATTGAGCCACAATAAACCCTTCGAGTATGAAAGGTACACATTCTTATAATCACTAATCTAATATGCCATATATTGTGTATGATAGGAATATACACAGAAACACGATAAAAAGTAAAACACAGCGGATATAAAATTTCTCCAACTCCCATGATAGACAACAACAAACATATGGCAGCAAAATTGATCAAATAAAAGTGCGTAAAGAACACTGATAAGAGTACAAGAAAGTTTCAAAATGATGCACAAATTGTGTCTACAACCAACCAAAATAACAAAGCACTAAAGCTTACAAATGAAAAATAAGAAGAAAAACACCTAAAAAATCTGCTACTGTGCGATCATTGTTTCTCCCTCTCCAGACGTCGTTTCTCCGCTCCGACCATTGAAAGACGAAGACTTGTATGTAACGAACCTGTCCAAAAATCAGTCTGATCCAACGGTTAACGATTGAACAATCGTTCTGAATCGTTCTGAGACTGGTTTGAGAAAATGGAGAATATAGTTTACTCTTCTCATTTCTCTTTTGGTGGCGGCCTTTTTCTTCAAAATAGTCTATCTCCTACAATCATAACAAGACTCCTCTCTACTTGAATGAGTGAGACACATAATGAGTCACAATGTTTGGTCTTTATCTACATAGGAAGAGAGCCCAATACCCAACAATGTAAATGATTTTGGTTAAGTTATCAATATTTCTTCACATTATTATTGTTTTTTTTAGGATTTTTGGTTTTGTGTATATTAACAAGAAAATAAAATTAATAATGAAATATTGATAAAAACAAAAAATGAATATTGACCTCTTCTGAACACCAAAATTTTTATGAGACTTTTACTAACGTCTAAGTTCATGATCAATTGAGGGAGTAAGAGAGACAAACATAGCACATCAATGTACTCAATAGACACTTACTTACAATTGTTTTATGAAGAGTTTCTTGAAACTTTATAGGTGCAAAACAATTTAATATTTAATAATTGAACAAAACAGAGCATTTTTTTACATTATAAAGTGAGCAAACATTTAATGATTCTTACGTGCAAAGGAGATAAAAAAAAATGACTGAAATTTTCAAGTTTTTTAATGTTATGATCATTCTTTTTTCCCTGCTTCTTGTTGTAACTGATGCTGTTAGTAAGTTTGTTTTCTCATTCTTCTTAAATTTACTTTTTACGTAAGACTTTATCTTTCACCCTCTTAATTTCCTTTAACATATTTTTTCTGTTCTTTAATTTCCTTAACATTTATTCTTGTTTAACATAACAGACATGCCTTCACCTGATGATGACGTTGAATGTCATTATGACTTTGAATGTCCAGATTATTGGTGTATGCCTCCTCTAGTTGGAAGGTGCAGTCCGAATTTAACTTGTGATTGCATGTGTAAGTGTAAGCGTGTAACAATTTAGTTTAAAAGTAATTATTTATTTATTTTTATAAAGCAAAAGTTCATCTCTATTTTTTTATATGAAAAAAAGTAAATTTTTATATTTCTTTGGCAAAAATACATCTTTAATACTTTCAGTTTAACTTAATTTTCGCTTAGATCCTTTAAATTTTTTTCTTTTTTATTCGGCAATTTCAATTACATAGATTTGCATCATTAACCTTTGAGATATATTAAATTATGTATGCAGTTGTTTAAGTTTCAAAATTTTACTTTATAAAATATTAAAATATTAAAATCTAATCAAAACATCGCAACAAGTTGATTGTCCAAACTACCTTTGTACGTGAAAGAAGTTAAAGACGATTCATTCTCTTTTTCCAAGGGTTTCATAATTGGACATTGAACCCATTTCATATGATGGGAGTTGCTGGTGTATTGGGCGCTGCCCTACTATGCGCTATTCATGGTGCTACCGTAGAAAATACTTTATTTGAAGATGGTGATGGCGCAAATACATTCCGTGCTTTTAACCCAACCCAAGCGGAAGAAACTTATTCAATGGTCACCGCTAACCGCTTTTGGTCCCAAATCTTTGGGGTTGCTTTTTCCAATAAACGTTGGTTACATTTCTTTATGTTATTTGTACCAGTAACTGGATAGATCTTTATTGTCTTGTTTTTAATGTTATATGCGAGTTTAAATTGTTGTAGAGAACATCAAAAAATATATATTATTTATAAAATTTGATAAATGTTTTTTGAATGATTAGTACGGAGATAACGTAGTATTTGGTTGAATTTCAAATAATCAAAGGTTATAATTAAATTAATTGTTATCAAAATTAAGATAAAAAATTAATGGTGCAAACAGAATGTAACTTAGAAAACTAAATTGAGATAACATAAGCTTAACAGATTTATATAAAAATTCAATTAAATTTAAAGGACTATATATGTATTTTTATTTTTATTTTTGTACAAAAATCTTTATTATTTCTAAGCCTATAATTGTATATGCAATGTCATAATGTTAGTATCCATATGATTTATTTCATACTTCAATTTATAATTCCCTAATTATATTTCAATATTTTTTGACAAGCTTAGAAGGATGTCATGGTGAAGTACGAGCTTTCAATTTTATGTGTAACAAGCATATCAATAAGTCATGATGAAATAAAGGAAGAGTCTTTAGTGGAACTTAACACTGTGATCATTTGGGTATTTTAAATTATTGGAGGTAGTTGTCGTTTCATGTTTATTATTATAAATAGTCCTATTAGTTAATATGAAGTTTCATTTAACATAACGTGTAATATGCTTGTGGTACTTGTTGTAATATGAAGTTTATGATTAAATAATGGTTACTTAATTGATTTGCTTTTCAAAAAAATAATATGACAATTAGAGCAGGGTTCAAATCCTGAAGATCAAATCAATAACTTGTTATCTTAAAAAATTTATGGTTGATATAGTCTAATAATGATTCTTATGTA
Organism: Cicer yamashitae; assembly: GCA_037974755.1. NCBI lineage: Eukaryota > Viridiplantae > Streptophyta > Magnoliopsida > Fabales > Fabaceae > Cicer > Cicer yamashitae. The sequence goes on along the minus strand of JBBPBQ010020324.1, from coordinate 44,866,510 downwards.
GATTTGCCCATTACTCCTTTTCAAATAGTAGCCTGTATTGGAAAAGAGTTTAATTTTACTAAAAAGTATTACATATTTAGTAATACTTTTATAAATAATTATGATAAAAATTAAATATTGTTAATGATTTAATGGTTGTTATTTGTTGACGGTGTAAAAACTCATAAGAATTAATTTAAAAAAAAAAAAGAGAAATTTCAATAAATGTCTATTTACATCATTAACTTCATTCACTTGTAAAGTAGCATGAATGGTCAATTCATTGCACTATTTGAATTAGATCTTAATAGTAATTCAAGAAAATAGTCAAATCTAATTGGCTATATGTGTAATGTATATATAACTTAAACGACTAGTGGTGAAAGTAAAATATAATTTAAATGACTAACTCAGAAAAATTAAAAATTAAAAATTAAAAAATCAAAATGTTATTTTCGTTAAACATAAAGGATTTTGAGACGTATTTTGTCTAATATATATCATGTAATTCCCAAAATTAAAATCTGAAAAAAAAAAACAAAACAAAAATTTCTAAAATATTTTGTTTGGCCCTGTATACATGAAAAGCAAACAAGGAAATAAAAATGATAATAAAAGGTTGATAAAACAAAGAATGAATGAATTCTAATAAACATCAAGATTTTTATGAAAATTTTAAAAGGTCAAATGATAAGTTGAGTGAGGTTTTGTTTTTACTCAATTGAGTGAGTTAAAAAGACATATATTGATGTACTCGAGATATTTAATAACAATGATTATTTGTGTCTTGTTAACTAAGAAATCTAAAATTAGAAGTTTTATATGAGAAAAATCAATATTAAACTTTTAAAAAATTAAATACACAATTCAATACATTGTTAATTTTTTAAAAGATGTGATGAACACACTTGTTAACATTCTCCTTGTTATTTTAGGGAGAGATCAACAAAACTCAATGGGTACAAAACATAAATTTAATCGATTAAAATAGAGCATTTTATTAGGCATTATAAAGTGATCAAATAATTAATTGATTATTAAAAAGAGGAAAAATATGGTTGAAATTTATAAGTTTCTTAATGCTATGATCCTCTCTTATCCCGCTATATGTATTTATTATATGCAGAATATATCAAATAAAATAGAAAAGTCAATAAAGCAGAAAAATGTGCGCAAACTTTCTATTGCTAGGAAATCAGCACTACAATTAGCTTCACATAATATGTGACGAAGATAAGTTCTTTAATCAATAAGATGATAGAGAGATTGGACTTATCAATAAGATAAGTTTTTATTAGACTTTAGTATCTGGTTGAGCTTATCAGAGATACTCTGACTTTGAGCTTCAAACAAAAAAAGTATGGTATGATCCATAGCTTCACAAGATGAAAATACATATTAGTTAAATCACATGTTAAGAAAATGAAACCTCAAACATAATTTTTTTTTTTTTTTATAAAAAAAACCTAACAAAAAATCATAACCTTTCAAATAGTACTTTTTCTCAGTGACTTTGAGTTTTCTTCCATGTCTATTATACCCACTCTCTCCATTTACGATTATGAAATGAGATAGAGAGGGAAATAAAACAATAAAGGGTTAATCGAGATGAGATCTGAGAGTGGATGATGAGATCGAAACATTCTTATATTGGAAGACTAGGGTTTGAAAGGAAGAAGAAATGATGAAGATGGTATTCTCATTGAAAGGCGAAGATGATATTCGAACTAAATTTGGCAGCTAGGGTTTGTTAGGTTGGATTGTATCAATGGTATTTATAGTGGAAACAAACATTTTGGGCTTGTATTTTGGTCTCATTTCATTTGTAATGGATTTGGGCCATATTGTGTAGAGTAAGATTGCTTGTATTAATATGTCACTATAACAGTATACGTCTGGTTCAGGCGGATTCAGTTACTGATGATCTAGAATATTTCACTTGCACTCGTCTGCCTATAATCGTATGAACCTGTTAACTTTGCTCGCCAAACCCGTTGACCCGAGTTAACCCGCCCATTTGCACATAGGCCATGGAGATCGACCGGTTTTGGGCCGATTTGGATTTCTTGTCCACCCCTAGTCTCAATAGTAGTGATCTTGTGTTCCCAAAACCCAAGGGATTTACTAGTCTTTTTAAGAACTAGATAAACATGATGTTGAGTTTTAATCCAGAAACGCGTGTACAAGTCAAAGAAGTTTAAAAACACTAGTTCATTCATATCCTTCCAAAGCCTCTAAACAATGACTCCAAAGCAAGTAGGTCATGACCAAGGAACACAACCAATATTATTAGTAGAGAAATTCCACTTCAACCAAATATGCATACCCAAGCTAAAGAAAGGACTCCACTAAGCCACATTTATGATGTTATTCCAAAATCCAAACACCGGTTCACTATTGCGGAGTATATGCATTATAGATTCAGGGTAAGAATTGCAATAGGGGCATGTATTGTTCGACGTCATGTTGCGTCTCTTTTGCTCCATATTAGTCAAGCTTTTTCCATGAGCTGATTTCCAAATGAAAGATCTGATGTCATTAGGACCAGGACACTAATTATGATGTTCGTTCTCATTATCCTCCACCTGATTAGCTAAGATGTCATATGACTAATTAAGAGAGATTTGGTTGTCAGGAGCAGGAATCCAATTCAGAAATTCTGCTTCTGCATTTGGGATGAGGGGTCTACCAGCTTTAATTTTGGTACAAATATCATTTGGAATGCGGCGCTCGAGCACATCCATTCGCCAATTGTTATTATTTGCATAGAACGATATTGAAAACTCTTTTTGACCAACAGGGATTTAACCCTGCCACTGATCTTGGATGGGGCGACAACCGACAATCCATTTATCCTATCAAAACCTAGTATCTTGACCATTACACACATTCCAATATATGCTACATTCCACCTTAGATCAGACTTGAGAGATAGTTCACCAAATGTGAGATGTGTTATTGCAATGAGTTATCTTAGGCATGGATTGAACACCACAACCATATTTGGCTCTCATGTTTTTGAATCCAAGTACACCTTCCTTATTTTGAGAGCACACCTTGTCCCATAATATCATATGGCATTTGTGTTGTTCCTCAATGCTTCCCCCAATAAAATAAACTTTGATCATACTATTTCAATTTCAATTTCAATTTATGCATACATTTTTATTTACAAAAAATCTATGCATAAATTTTGTTCCGATAAATGAAAAAGGTCTCGTGTTCTTTAGAAATCGATGCTAAAGTTTATTTATAAAAAACACATACTTTTCAATCTACTAATAAGACTTTAACTAAGAAAAAAATCGTGATGACATATACACAAGACCTAAAGTGGAGAGTACATCAAAAATATGACTTAAAGTCAGAACATTAATGTACCAAGTTTGGGTCTAAGCTACATGCTATTTAGCCTCTTAACCTTAACTACAGGGCTATTGCTTTAGAACATCAAAAAGTCTCATATTACTTGGGAATTGAGATTAATGATTGTTTATAAACAACACTTACATTTCTCAACCCACTGATGCATAATTTACTAAGAATAAAATCGTAAAATTTTGCATAAAAAATTCAAAACAAACAATACTTCAAAAATGTGACTTGAGTTTAGAACAAATTTATCGTCACTTAATTTTCACATTATTCATAACACTAATTTTATAGATTGCCTTAATGAATTAAATAAAATATAAATAATCAAATCAACTATTTTATTAGTCCGTTGAGAGGTGTCTATCCATACCTAATGAATATATATATACACACACATAGAGACAGAAGTTTCACACCCTTTATGCTACAAACACATTATATCCTTCTAGTATGAAAGGTACACATTTTCATAATGACTAATCTAATATGCTGTAAATGATTTTAGTTAATTTATCAATATTTCTTTACATTATTATTTTTGTTTGGATTTTGGTTTTGTGTATCATGAAAGACTAACAAGAAAATTAAAATAAATAATGAAGATGTTGATAAAAACAAGAAATGAATGACCTCTGACGAACACCAAGATTTTTAAGAAACTTTTACTAAGGTCAAGTCAAGTTATCAATTGAGTGAGTTATAGAGACAAACATAGCAAACACATCAATGTACTCCAGAGACATTTACTAACAATTATTTTAGGAAGTGCTTCTTGAAACTTTATAGGTGCAAAACAATTTAATATTTAATAATTGAAAACATAACTTTTCTTTTACATTATAAAGTGATCAAACAATTAGCTAATTCTTACATGCAAAGGAGATAAAAAAAAAAATGGCTGAAATTTTCAAGTTTTATAATTCTTTGATCCTCCTTTTTTCCCTGCTTCTTGTTGTAATTGATGCTTTCAGTAAGTTCGTTTTCTCATTCTTCTGAAATTTATTTTTTACCTAAGACTTTATTTTTCACCCTCTTAATTTCCTTAACATTTTCTTTTGGTCTTTAATTTCCTTAACATTTATTCTTGTTTAACATAACAGAAATGCCTTTATGTCATTATGACTATCAATGTCCAAGTTATTTGTGTATGCCTCCTCAAGATGTAAGGTGCAGTAGGGACTTCACTTGTCATTGCGTGTGTAAGTGTGTAACAATTAAGTTGAAAAGTAATTATTTATATATTTTCATAAAGAAAAAGTAAATCTTTATTTTTTTATATAGTAAAAGCAAATATTTATTATTTTTGAAAAAAATATAACTTTAATCCTCTATATTTAACTCAGTTTTTTTGTTAAATCCTTTAAATTTATTTTTTCTCGATTAAATCTTTTAAGTTGTATATATTTGCATCATTAGCCTTTAAGATATATTAAATTATGTATGCAGTTGTTTAAGTTTTAAAATTTTCTCAAATTACTGCCATAAAATGTTAAGATTTAATCGAAACATTACAAAAAAATAACTATTTAAACTACTTTGCATGTGAAAGAAGTTATAAAAGACATTGATTATTTGGATAGACATTTATTACTTTGTTTTTAAGGCTATACGCGGGTTTAAATTATTGTGGAGAACATAAAAAAAAAAATAAACCATTTATATTTGATGAATGTTTTCTGAATGATTAGTACGAGGGACATATCATGTTGCATTTAGTAGGGTTAATTTCAGATAATTAAAACATTTTTATTGAATTAATTGTTGTCAAAATTGAGATAAATGACTAACAGTACAAACATAATGTAACTTAAATTATTAAATCGAGATAAAATAAATTTAAACGATCTATGCAGAAATTAAGTCAAACTTACATGATTATATATATATATATATATATTTTTTTTGGTGGTACAAAAATCTTTATTACTTATAAGCCTATAATTGTATATGCATGTTATAATGTTGGTATGCATGTGATTTATTTCATACTTCAATTTATATTTCCCTAATTACATTTTCAATTTTTTTTAACAAGCTTAGAAGGACGTTATGGTGAAGTAACTTCAATTTTATGTGTAACAAGCAGATCAATATGAACTCAACACTTTGTGATCATTTGGGTGTTTTGTATTATTGGAGGTATACTTGTTGTTTTATGTTTAATGGTCCTATTAGTTATTTTGAAGTTTCATGTTAACATAACGTGTAATATGTTTGTGGTACTTCTTGTTGTAGTATGAAGTCTTAACTTGTCTTATGATTAGATAATGGTTACTTAACTTGATTTGCTTTTCAAAAAATTAATATGATAATTAGAGCATGGTTCAAATCGTGAAGATCAAAATTAAGAACTTTTTACTCTTTTTCAAATAATAGCCAGTATTGGAAAGAGTTTAAATATTAGTGGGTAATTTTATAAGTAGGTATAATAAAAATTAAATATTATTAATAACCTTACGATTATGATTAATTGATAGTATCAAAACTCTTCATAATTAATTGAATGAAAAAAGGAGAATCTCAATGTGAATTATCTTCTCGTACCACTCCAATTTAATAACAATTAAAATATTGCATAGATTTTTATGCAATTGAAAGTAACACTCCAATTAATTGTTCATTATTCGGTAAAAAAGAATAATTACCTATTATAAGCTTGAACCAAAATTGGAATTATAATGGCCTAATTTTTTGCACATGTTGGAAAATAAAAAACACTTCCTTTAGAGTTGAACATGCCACAAATACATCAAGTCACTCTTTTTTTTTTTAAAAAAAAAAGTTTAAACTTTCAATTGAATTCATGATCAATCGTTAATGGACTTCCAAAATTTATTTGAAACATTGTAATTCTTATAAAACATATTGCAAGATTTATGCACAGTAATTAAATGAAATACTTATAATTCAATGATGTAAGTGGTAGATTTTTTATTCCACTTCATTTTCAATTAACATAGAAAGACTGCATTAAGCTTTTTATGATTAATTGTCGATGATGACTACATTTGGTAATAAACAATAAAATATGTGTTAAATTTAATTCTCTATATTATAAGCAATTAACTATAATGAAGAGATACTTGTTGAGAGGAAGTACTAGGTAACAAACTTTTTAATCCCGAAACAACTTATTTTGTGTATGAATTTGAGCATTAGTTGAAACATTTTAACCCTGGATGAAAATTGGATCAATAAATCTATACATTTCATTATTGTTCAAATCAATACAACGACGATGTAGACATCTAAGACATTAGAAATAATTGAAATTTATTAATTAATTGACAAAATTTTCAAATAAAATGTACTTAATTCCATTAGCTAAATTTATAAAAATGTTGCATAAATTCGTGTACCCATAAACATCTCTATAACATCTTTATTTGGAAGGAAAAAAATCACCCCAACATATTCTAACTTAAACTCTGAAGGATTTAACCTTCAATTGTTAAATGGAATTTAGTTGAGGTTCCAACATATTCTAACTTAAACTCTGAAGGATTTAACCTTCAATTGTTAAATGGAATTTAGTTGAGGTTCTGAACTTTTAGGTGGAACATCATTTTTTTAGATACATCAACATCCTAAATTGTTAAGATAATATATTTAAAAGGTCTCTTATGTAAGTACAAAAAGACAGATGTAATTCATTTTTTATTATTTAAAATAGTGAAAAGGCATATGCAATGAATTTAGTCAACATTATTAAATATTGTTTTTAACACATGAGTATTAAGTCAGTTATCATCCACCCAACTTAACAAATAAGCAAATTTCAAAACTAATCAAAATTTGTTTAAGTCAGTTATGTGATTAACTAATTTAACAAGAGTTTATTGACACGGTTAAATATGATTCGAACTAACATGCTGATATAACAAAGAATAAAAAATACTGAGTTAACTTGTTAAATTGTTTGTTTAATCAATCAGATTAACAAATCTTTTAAAATAAATTTTTTAATTTGAGTTAAGTTGTTTATTTAAGCTAATTGAAAATTCTATGAAAATTAAAAGTCCAGCAATTCAAATGCTTCAATTGAATTCCTTTTATTTTTAAATTTTAATGTTTGTATAAAAAAAAATTCTTTTAAAATTGGGCTATAATATAAATTTCAAAAGTTTTGGGACAAAATTGAAAATTATAGTTGGGCCAAAACTAAAATTTTGTAAAAGTTGAGGGACTATTTTATAAATTTTGATATTATAGCCACCAGTTCATGATTTATATACTATAAAGTAAAGAGAAATTTGAAATTATTAAATTTTATGTGATATTTGAAATTCTCTAAATTAAGTTTTTACAAAATATCTCACTAAATCCCTTTATTCTAAAAATTCTCCAAATTTATTATTCATACAAAATAATTTATTTAAAAGATTTGAATTAATCTAAAAAAAATAATATTCTCTCAAAAGATTATTTGATCCTAATACATTCTAAAGATGATGGTGTTAACAATATGTATAAATTTGTCTAATTAAACACTGCTCTCTCCTTTTTTCAGGTTACATTTCTATGTTACTTGGAGTTATCTCCCTCCCTTGAACATGATTTTTCTTTCTCCATTTGAGTTTTCCTCCTCTTTCCATATTCCTTTTAACTATACATCTTAATTGTTTCTTCCCTTTCACTACCACCAACATCTATCATGTTTTCTCTTCACCATTTTTCCTAGCATCAAACAAGTTTCTTGTTGCGGGTGCAAATCAAAACACTGACTCCATTGATCAATCGCTCTTATCTTTGTGGTAGTGAGATTTGAGAAACAACCTCCACTAGAGCCACCACCATCGAAAAAGTATGAATTTTTTAAGGTGGTCATTTTTTAGGTAATAGTTTTATCTGTAGTAGGAGGAGGGTCAACCCAACATTATATAAGGCTTAAAACAAACTCTTCAAAAATGAGGCGTTTTATAAAAGTTTATTTATTTAAAATTTTTTTTTTTGAGCATTTTGAGATGCAAAATCTTTTACAAAATTATCATAATCAATTTCATTTAATATTTCTTTTTTAATGATAATAAAATCAGACCATTTAATATTTGTTGAGGCATTGTTGATCTTAGATAGGGATAGAAATAGGCTAGACCGAGTTATATTTTGCAAGACATGAGTCTGACCTACATTGAAAATATCAAGCTTGAGGAATTGTTACATCGAAACTTCTTTGAAATTGTTGCAAGACATGATTTTATTAATTTTACACTACGCCAAAAATGACATTTTATAGCGCGTCTTTTACAACGCTTATTAAATACAAGCGCTATTGTATAATATTTTAAAAATAACGGAGGATACAACAACACTTTTTTGACAAGCGCTGTTGTAGGGTCATATAGGGTCACATAGCGCTTGCACATGATTTTTACAACTCTTTTATAGCGTTTTTTTAAAAAGCGCTTTAAATTGAAGTGCTCTCACATAATGTTTACTGCGTTTTTTGAGCGCTTTAAACACAAGCGCTGTAAAAAATAGCGCTCCCACCTTATGTTACATAGCTTTTAAAGCGCTTTTTGTAAAAGCGTTGTAAATTACATGCGCTTTCATATAATTAAATGACCTATTAGAGCGCTTTTTATACAAGCGTTGTAAAATCATTCACTTTAAAAAAATCATTCACTTTAAATAAATAAAAACAAATTTAATATGTTGTTCTAACCCTACGAACCCTCATCTCCTCTACTCTGGGAACCCTCCTCTCTTCTACTGTGCGCCCATCTATTGATCCTCTTTTAAAACAAATTGGATACGTTGTCTCAGGTACTGTATTTTTTAATTTTTTGTTGTCACTAAAACTGATAAATTGTTACATAATAAATCATATAAAATCTATTCTTTATGAAATTTGTTGATCTGTTCTGTTTTTAAATCAGACTTGGACCTTTGTTTCCATTTTCCAATATTAGATATGTGTACTATAGATTGGTATAATGTTATCAGAAGCTTATTATTTGTGTAACTCCATTTATATAGGTCATATAAAATGGACCAGAAATGGATGTCTGCCAATCGATTGTCAAAAGAGTATGAAAATGGAGTGAAGGAGTTTGTTGAGGTTGCAGTGAAGAATGCAAAAGATCCAAATAGAGTCGTTTGCACTTGTTTAAAATGTTGTTTTGGAAAACGCGTTAAAGTAGATAAATTGGAAGGATATTTAGTATGGCATGGAATTGATCAAAGCTATACATGTTGGATAAGACATGGTGAGAAAAAAAAAAGGAAACATTAATTTTGAGAATGGTTCACATATGCTTTAACTGATTTCGACACAAATACATATGAGCTGGATCGAGTTGAGGAGATTGCAAAAGCAGTTGAAGAAGATCTTCGGGATTGTCCTAAAATGTTTGAGAGCTTGTTGAGCGATGCAGAGAAACCATTATATAATGGTTGTACTAAATTCACAAGACTGTCAGCGATATTAAAGTTGTACAACTTAAAAGCGAGTAATGTATGTTCTAATAAAAGCTTCATAGAATTATTAACACTCTTAAAAGATATGTTGCCAAATGATAATGAACTTCCCAGTGGAACCTACGAGGCTAAACGAATTTTGTGCTCTATTGGCATGAGTTACGAAAGGATTCATGTGTGTCCTAACGATTGCATTTTATTTCGTAACGAATATGAATTACTAAAAGCGTGTCCGAAATGCAATGTCTCTCGATATAAGAAGAAATAATCTACTCCAGCAAAAGTCGTGTGGTATTTTCCTATAATACCAAGATTTAGGCGCATTTATTGCAGTGAAGAAGATTCAAAACACTTGACATGGCATGGAGATGAAAGAATTAGAGATGGAAAGTTTCGACACCCTGCATATTCTCCACAATGGGCAAAAAATGATCACGAGTATCCTGAATTCGGGATAGAGTCAAGAATTCTACGACTTGCACTTTCTATTGATGGAATGAATCCACATGGTCTTCAAAGCATCTCACACAACACGTGGCCTGTGATTTTGTTGATTTATAACCTACCTCCATGGTTATGTATGAAGTGTAAGTTTATGATGTTGTCTGTGACACCCTAAACCCCATAATAACATTTATAATAATTTATACTAAATTATTTGAAATCAAAACTCGCAGCGGATAAAGAAAATTTGTTCAAGAAAATAAAAACTTTTATATCTAAATTAGGATATTATATTTCTCTAAATACACATGTACTAAGGTTTTCATATAAAAATCATTTGTTATTACAAAAAAAAAAACACATTACAACTCTTAATTCCTAGTATCACCTATCAGAGCGGAGTTTCTCCCAAAATTGAACTTCTAAACTCGTTAACCTGTAATAACTGCGATTTCGCAAACGCAGGGCCAAACCAGTCAAACACAAACAACGAAGGAGGTGAGTTTTGAAATCATGTTGATAATATAATACAAGTAAGAAGAACACGAAATTAATCATACATAAACCGTATCATTACACAAACATTCTGCAAGGAAAAACACCACGTTATATAGTCAAAATCTAGGAAAATCAATACATTTCACAATAACATCAAATCATGTAAGAAATTATAATCGCACACAATACATATTAATCACAACAAACAATCACACAAAAATGCAATGCTATGCATGAGCTTAGACTCTTCTTCACAATGTGGTACCATTCTAACTCTGAAGTAATTGGTTAAGAGGCCATGATACTATGTCACTTTTATATATTAAACTCATATATACATTTCAACAATGATAACACAACAACTATAATTCTACAAAAAAAAAAAAAACATTCTACTCATAAAACACATCAATTATAGAATCCAAAATTTTCAAAAAGAGTTTCACCATTGAGATAGTTCTTTTAAAAACTTTGTTTCTTTTAATCTCTTTTCTTTCTCTTTCTCAATTAGTAGACATTTTATTATTTGACCCCTTTTTGTACAATTATAAATTACTAATGAGTTCTTAAAATCTAAAACTCTAACATCGAGTTAAAGTCTAATGAGTTCATAATATCAGAAAATCAATCATTTCAAACAAATATCCGAACACCCTCGTGATTCAATATTCACACCAGCCCCCTAAACCAACATAACAACAACTCTTTCTAATTTTCTTAAAAACAAGACATAGTAAAACATGCTGTAAATTTTAAGCTATTTTAAACATTAAATAAAATCAGTAGTATCAAATTATTTTTATTTTATAAATCAACAAAAATTCAACTCAATTTAATTTCTTTAAAATAATCAAGAGTAATTCAAATAAAAGTTATTTTCATCTTACAAAATAAGTAATTTTTTAACTCCTTCTAAATATCATTTTATAAAAATTCTAAGTTCTACCAACCTCTAACATTCAAGAAATACTATTGCTAATAATATGAATTTCATACTATTTAAAATCATGATGATCATTCTAAATTATTTTCAAAACCAATATCAAAACTCTACTCATATAGATACAATCATCAACACTATCAAGTGATTTAAAATTAACATTCACAATTTAAAATCGATTCTTTTCTTCACGCAAGCCAACACAAAATCAAAATAAGAATTTTTTAGTCAAAATTAAAACTGTAAACATAAAAGACATAATTCCTATCTAACTCAAAGTTTAGAACGAAACATCCTTTTTTTTTCTCTAAATTGAGTTTCAACAAAACTAATAATAATTTGTACCTAGTAAAAGTCAATACTTGAAGTTTTAAACATATAGTTCATACGGAAATCAATGTTTCAATCAAGTAGTTATTAGATCAAACACTTTAAACAAATTCATATCAAGACTAAATATTTTAAATTGGTTAAGGGTGAAAATGAAACTTTAAAACAAATAATTGGTGAGGTATGACATTTGATAACTAGTTACGTGAATGAGATTAATAACTTGAAACATCCAGGTGGTCAATCAAAATTATTATTTCCAACTATTCACATAAAACAAAAGTGCCAAAATCATAGTTCGGTAGACAAGAAACAAGCAACAAGATCATTCAACAAGTAACCAACAAAATCTTGTCAACAATTAAAATTAACTCAAATCTTAACAAGTAATTTCATGGTTTATTTACTCACTTAGGTAAGAACTTAGAATCCATAACACAATCAGGGTAAGCAAATAATAAACAGTTAATTAGTAACTTCAAAAATATGTATAATTATACAAAAGCATATAACACTTAACACAATAACATAATGAGAACAAAAAAAAAACATGTTAGTGAAAGTAGTTATTACTCAAGAAAACACAACCGACACAACTAAAATTTGACTAACACTAAACCGACACTTGACCCACTCGGCCTGATTGGACAAACCTAAACCCCAAAATACCATTTATAATAATTTATACTAAATTATTTGAAATCAAAACTCGCAGCGGATAAAGAAAATTTGTTCAAGAAAATAAAAACTTTTATATCTAACTTAGGATACTATATTTCTCTAAATACACATGTACTAAGGTTTTCATATAAAAATCATTTGTTATTACAAAACAAAAACACATTACAACTCCTAATTCCCAGTATCACCTATCAGAGCGGAGTTTCTCCCAAAGTTGAACTTCTAAACTCGTTAACTTGTAATAACTGCGATTTCGCAAACGCGGGGCTAAACCAGTCAAACACAAACAAAGAAGGAGGTGAGTTTTGAAATCATGTTGATAATATAATACAAGTAAGAAGAACACGCAATTAATCATACATAAAACGTATCATTACACAAACATTCTTCAAGGAAAAACACCACGTTATATAGTCAAAATCAAGGAAAATCAATACATTTCACAATAAGATCAAATCATCTAAGAAATTATAATCGCACACAATACATATTAATCACAACAAACAATCACACAAAAATGCAATGCTATGCATGAGCTTAGACTCTACTTCACAATGTGGTACCATTCTAACTCTGAAGTACTTGGTTAGGAGGCCGTGATACTATGCCACCATCCCGATGGACGGACAATTCAAATTGGCCCTGTCCTCATAGATCCCCTCAACTCAACCCGAGACACATATACGCGACAGTCGAGGTAAACGTGTGTTGCATGGTAGCTCCCGACATTTGGAGTGCTACCTCCAAGTCACCTAGGAATTCCCCACCCGAATACCTCCAAGGTCTAACAATCTTGCCTTAAGGCTCAACAGTAGACCGCCACGATCAGGCTCAATTCAGTTGTACTTCCCCGAAATCGCTAGGCTTGTCAGGCCCTACCTATATGATGACAAAATAATCTCCACTTCACAAATTCTCAATATTTATTTTCTCCCCTCGTTGGCCTATGATACTCCATTAAGACCGTCATCTCAAACACAAATTGGAATCACAATTATTTCATCAGAGGTTACTTCAATATTTTCATCACCAATTCATAACATCACTATTATAAATCACACATCATCATCATTACATAATTCATCACAACTTTAGAGCATCACTATCATCAATCGTACCTCATCACATAAACTTATCACAAATTTATAAAATCACAATTATTATTCATACATCATCATCATCACATAGAATTATCACAACACATCCATCTTTTATTATCATATCACATAAACTCGTCTAATCAAACATATACATAAAATTAATTCGACACGCAATATCACATTAACATCAAATACCACACATTTAAAGAAATTAAGTCAATCAACACCTTACAAATATTTTCTATTCTATATTTTAATCTCACAATTTCCATATTTGCACATTAATTTATCCCTCAGAGGGCTACTGCCATACGTAGCGAGCCCCGGATGAATAGTTGGGAAATACGGTTTTCCCGTTCATCTCACAATATATTATACTCATGAATTCAAACGCTCTCTCACCTCTTACCTTATTTCGACGCTTTCACACACGAATACGATTCCACGAGCAAACAGCCTTTGTTCTTTGACTCTTTATCCTTCAATCGATCTAACTCGACAGTTTATGGGTAAACGTCAAAAATAAATTATGAGAAACTACTCTAAAAACTAAATTTCAAATTCGGTCAATGAAAATTACCATAAATCAGAAAACCAATGAGTGGATAATATAGCCACTGTTCACACGATCATTTTGGCGTTGGTTTCACTCAAATCGGACTTACGGTGAAGAAGAACGGTGCAAAATAAGGAATGCCATAGACGGAGAAGTCGGATATTTTAGAGAGAAATTGGGATGGTTAAAAATCTGAGGAAGTATGTTTATTTGACAAATGAATAAAACAACATTTTGAAATTTGGGTGCCAAACGATAATCCTAATTTATGTTTTCTATTCCTTAGGCGGGCTACTCCTCCTTCCTTATATTTTATTATTATTATTATTATTATTATTATTATTATTATTATTATTATTATTATTTAATTAGGTTTTACTTCTATATGGGCCTAACCCATGAGTCACATTTTACTTTTTTTTTACCAACAATTACCGAAGCTATTTTTTTTAAACACAAAAAAATAAAGTAATTAATATTTTAAAACACATTAATAACCAAAACTCTTATATTCAAAACTATCACTATAATAATACTTATATTTCAAAACACTCAAATTAAAATATTACCATCATTAGAGAATAATCAAAACTAAACAAATCACACTTTATATTTGTTATTATATCATAATAAATATATATAAAATCACAATGGCATAACACATATATAAAAATAAGGAAATCAAACTCAACATTACTAATATCTCAAATAATTATTTATAACATAAATAATTAAAATAAGAGATACTTAAAATAATTAAAATATAAATACGTGCACATTTAACATTAGTTAAACATACAAGAAAATATGACATTAATTACCAACTCACATATACACGTAAAATCCCCTAAAATCTTATTCTTTAAAATATTTACACTAATATTTTATTATTTTTAGAAAAATATATAAAATAATAAAATATAACATTTTTTATTCATATAAAATATTTGGTCAAATATGTACAAGATTAGCACATCATAGAAAACGCACCTATAAAGATAATTAATCATAAAACTAATCAACATATATTCTAAAATAATTTTAACACCAAATTAATTATCTAAAACCCTTTTTAAATAATAAAATAGTTTACTATAAAATTTGGAGTGTTACATTGTCTCTGTTAATTTCTGGACCCAAACAACCGGAGAATGATATCGACGTATACTTGGCTCCTTTAATTGAAGATTTAAAAATTATATGGGAGACAGGTGTGGAAGTTTATGATGGGTATAAGAAAGAATGTTTCAATTTGTGGGCTATGTTGTTTGGCACAATTAATGATTTTCCAGCATATGGTAATTTATCAAGATATAGCATCAAAAGTCAGTGTGCATGTCCTATATGTGAAGAGAGTACAAATTGGATGCGGTTGAAACATTGTAAGAAGAATGTATTTCTTAGACATCGTAGATTTTTACCTTATAGTCATCAGTATCGTGGCTGGAGAAATGCATTCAATGGAAAATTAGAGGAAGATAAAGCTCCTTTAGCACCAACTGGATATCAAATACTTGAAAAAGTACAAGGTTTGACCAATAAATTTGGCAAACCTTTTGCGGGAGAGCTGGTCAAAACTGGGTGGAAGAAAAAGTCATTGTATATAAGACATTTCCTCGATGTGATGCATATTCAAAAAAAAAGTATTTGATAGTGTTATTTGTATGTTACTCAATGTTCCAGGAAAGTCTAAGGATGACATCAATGCAAGATTGGACTTGGTCGATATGGGAATAAGAAATGAATTGGGTCCCGTAAAGAAAGGAAATCGCACATATCTACCTCCAGCCGCTCATACTCTATCTAGAAAGGAAAAAATTCTTTTATGTAAATTTCTACACGAAGTTAAAGTTCCAGAAGGATACTCTTCAAACATTAAAAATTTAGTTTGTATGAAAGACCTCAAGTTAAAAGATTTGAAGACCCATGATCGTCATATTCTAATGGAGCATTTGCTACCAATAGGTATACGTTCCATTTTACCTGAAAAACTTCGACGAAATTGTTGTTACTTTGTAGAGGGAAATTGTTGTTACTCTGTGTGAGCTTGAAATGTATTTCCCACCCTCGTTTTTTGATATATTGGTTCACCTTACTATTCATCTTGTTAAGGAGACACAACTTTGTGGGCTAGCTTATATGAGATGGATGTATCCGATAGAACGATATATGAAAATATTAAAAGGGTACGTAAAAAGTAGAAGTCGACCAGAAGGTTGTATTGCTGAACGGTACATTGTCGAAGAAGCTGCTGAATTTTGTACTGAATATCTGTCCAATGTTGAATCCATAGGGCTTCCCATGTCTCGACATTCGGGAAGAATATCAGTAGAAGGGATAAATGGAAATAGACTAATGACTATATCAAGGACAGAATGGGAGCAGGCACAATTGTATGTTCTGCACAATGATGATGAGGTTCAACCGTATGTTTCAATACACATGGATCAGTTATCTAGTTTGAACATGAATAGGAATCAAAATTGGATAACTCGATAGCACAATCAAAGTTTTATAACATGATTAAAAAATCACATAAAGTCAAAGTTTGATATAGACTCCGAATCAATTTCATAGAGATTGAGGTGGCTAGCAAAAGGTCCGAGTTTACATGTCTTTTCTTACACCGGTTATGTAATTAACGGCTACATATTTTATACCAAAGAACAAGATGATCAAACCACAATGCAAAATAGAGGAGTCACTCTCGTAGCTGAAGCGATGCATATCTCAAGTGCAAAAGACAAAAACCCAATATATGCAAATCTATCATATTTTGGGGTTATCGAGCGCATATGGGAGTTAGACTACACAATGTTTCGTGTTCCCATATTTGGTTGCAAGTGGGTCGATAATAATAATGGCATTCGGATTGATGAGTCAGGGTTCTTGCTTGTCGATTTTAATAGGGTGGGATACAAAGATGAGCCTTTTATTTTAGCATCGCAAGCTCAACAAGTGTTTTATGTCACTGATCCTGCTGATGATAAATGGTCTGTTGTCCTATCGACCAATAAAATAAGTGATGATAACAATAATGATGAAGATGTTGGCAATGATCTTTTCTTTGCAACATTACAACCACATGAAATTGATTCAACTGATGATGGTTTATATCTTAGAGATGATCATGATGAGGGAATTTGGATTAAACTATCGTTTCGTATCGTTAATGGAAAAACAAATGTGAATCCCACCAGGAAAAGAAGAAGGGCATCTTATTGTGTTTAATTGTTTTATATAAGCCATGTAATCTAAACTGAGTTCATGTAATTTAATTGTTTGATCTGCCAGAATTGAGCATTTTAGTATTTAGCTTGAATTGTATTTGATTTTCTGCTTATACTTATTTTCTGCTTATATTTAGCTTGATCTTAGTGTTTTATACAAAGTTCATGTAATTTAAGTGTTTGACCTGCCAGAACTAATTTTCTGCTTATATATATTGAACTTGAAAAAGCTTTGTTTGAGTACTGGAAATTTTTCTTGAACTTGAACAGATCATCCTAATATGAGCTGATCATGTAATTTAACAAATTTAAATTGAACTGAACTGAACATAAACTTGTAATTTTACAGAGGTTTTATCAATAAGCGCTATAAAAAGCCTTCAAACAAAAAATAAGGAGGTCACATAATGCTTGCACATAATAAAACAAAGAGGCTTTTAAAGCGCTTGTTGAAAAAACGATGTAAAAGGCTTTTTAAAAAAATGAGGAGGTCTTTTAAAGCGCTTGTTCTATAAGCGCTGTAAAATGGTCACATAGCTTGCACATAATAAAACAAAGAGGTCTTTTAAAGCGCTTCTTGAAAAAACGTTGTAAAAGGCTTTTAATAAAAAAAAAAAAAGGAGGTCTTTTAAAACGCTTGTTCAATAAGCGCTGTAAAATGGTCACATATCTTGCACATAATAAAACAAAGAGATCTTTTAAAGCGCTTGTTGAAAAAGCGCTGTAAAAGGCTTTTAATAAAAAAAAATTAGGAGGTCTTTTAAAGCGCTTTTTGGAAAAGCGTTGTATAAGGCTTTTAAAAAAATAAAATAAGAAGGTCTTTTACAGCGCTTTTGGAGCGCTTTAAAAGGCTTCTAAAATAGCGTTGTAATAGGCTTTTAAAAAATAAAATAAGGAGGTCTTTTACAGCGCTTTTTCAAAAAAAAAACGTTGTAATAGGGTTTTATATATAACAGTAAACCGCTTCAGTTTCCTCTTCATTACGTAAACTTCCTACGCTTCAGTTTCCTCCTCCTGTTCATTGTCCTTCTCATTGCGAACCCTACTGTCCCTACGAACCATATTGCCAACCGTCTCCATCTTTGTTACTATCCCTACGAACCTTCTCATTGAAATACGTAACCCTCATTACGTATTTTTGCGAACCCTACTCTGTTCTACGAATCGTTTGTATTTCTGCGCACTCTTCTCGCCGTTCCTTCTTAAACGAAGCCGTAACCCTACGTATTTCTTCGCACTCTTCAGGTATTGTATTTAATGCATGTTGAACTTATACTGCTATGTACTTAGACTACTGCATGTTGACCTTGTTGAAGTTATACTGAACTGCATGTTGAACTTGTTGTAGATAAATGGAATTCCAACAAGGAATTGGATCGTCAAAATGAGGAAGTTGTCAACACTAAGACTTATGAAAATGAAGTTAAACGTGGTGCAACCATTATGAAAAATGTCATAAAAGCAAGAAGTAATGGCATAAAATTTGAGGTATACTATACTTTGTTTGCTGTTTATTTTTTATCTTTTTTGAAAGCATGTACTTACTATATGAGTTTATTAGGTGAGATGGAATGAAAGTGGTCAGCCAATTGAGCCCAACAGCTCCATGTTTGAAAGTTATATTGGTGCTATTGTTCGTGAGAATATCCCCATTACAATTGACGATTGGAGAGATAACGCTTTGAAGGATGCAAAAGATATATTGTGGACTGATATACAAGTAACTTTTTTACTCCACTTTTTTGTTACTTATAATTTTTTCCATTGAAATACTTTACTCAAACTATATCTTTATTTGTTTTGCAGACTGCTTTTGATGTTGATGAGGTGAGAAAAACTTACGCGCTTAGAGTTGCCGGAAAAATACACAGGGGATTTATGAATGTTGAAGCTCCAAAAATATATAAATACTATATATCAAATGACGAATGGAGCGCATTTGTAGCTCAACGTTCAGATCCCGCGTTTGTGGTAAGTGATTAATTTATTAGCATTTATGTTTTATTATTCATATTCATAGCGTATTTTAAATTTTTACACAATTGTTATTTTTTTTATATAGAGTATAAATACGGCAAATTGCGAGAGGGCCAAAAATCCAACGCATCCATACAAAAAATCTCGTATGGGAAATGCACGTTTAGAGCAAAAATTTCTAACTAATTAAACATCACTTTTATATAATGTGGTACATTATAAACTATAGTTTCTAACTAATATTTTGTTTATGATCTTAACGAATAGCTACAAGAGACCCAATCCGATCAACCATTGGGTCGTCATATTTTGTGGAAGGAGGCTCGTGTAAATAAAGATGGAGTTGTTGATAATGAAAATGTTCAAAAAGTGATACAACTTTGTGTTAGTATATTATCACTTTAATATTTTTTAATATTGTATTTTAAAAATGATATTGAACTTATCTTTTTAATCCTACGTGTATTTTAGGAGAATTTAGAACAAAGTTCGGAAAATCAAGAGGACAACAAAGTTAGTTGCAGGGACATACTCGGTAAAGTATTTAATGTTCCTGAATATTCTGGCCGCGTGAGGGGAAAAGGATTTGACGTAACTCCAAAAAGCTATTTTTCACAAGAGAAACGCCTAAATCCATCTAATGAGAAAGTATTAGAGAAGCTCAAAGTCCTAACAAAGCAAGTAGCACTCTTGGTGAAGACGAATAAAGAAAAGCAACTTCCAAATCAGCTCCAACGTGAAATACAAATGGAGAGTGAAAACGCATGTTGCAACATTGGTCTTAAAAGTCTTCCCGAGGTAATTAATTACTTAATAAAATAAGAAATTCATTCAACCTAATTGTTTCACATACTTATGTATTAACCATTGATTTAGGGTGTCTCTCCTTGCGTGCTGTATTTATCCTCCCCTACTCATCGCAAGGTTGGAAAAGGAACATTGTACAATACTTTGGGAGAAGTATTGCACAACACTCCGATCCTTGTCGGTCATGTCAAAGTATCACCCGTGATTGCTTTAGAACCAAATGCACCGTTGCCTATACCGGACAACGATGGAGATATGAAGTATTTGGGAGAAGCAATAGGTAGTTATGCGGCATGGCCCAAAAATCTTGTTGTCCTTGATAAGGTATTTTTAATTTAAATGTATGTTTAATTGATATGTATATTTAATTGCACGATATATGATTATGATTGATTATATTTAGTTGATGATTTTTTCCGCTGTTAACTTTAATTTCACATTTATTTAGATTCATACAAAGTCTAAAGAGAATGACAAGAAGATTCCCCGCAACGAGTCAATCACGTCACCGGAAAAGGTTTGTCACATTTATTCTTGCAGGTTTGTCATTTTTTCAGATTCAATTAACTAGCAAACTGATTAACCTCATTTTTTCACATTTATTCAAAACCACCCGCACAGCAAACCAGCTACCAGAATAAAGCCGCACCACAGCTGGATGTTCGTGGTAAAAATAAAGCTGGAAAACTTCAAAAATTGGAGGGTAATAAAGCTTGCAAACTTCAAAAACTGGAGGGTAATAAAGCTGTCAAAGTTCAAAAACTGGATCAAGGAAAATCAGTTGCTGCTCCTAAAATAAGTCATCCACGCCTTGCTCAATTAGGATCGTTGATGACTCTTCATCATATGCATATTTTTCATTGTTTTTAGTCTTATCTATTGTTAATCATTAGTTAATTTAAGAAGTTATTTGATATATTTTGTTGATTTTAGTTCTTTGATTTAATGAAATATTTATGTTCTTATTTCCTTGATTAAGTAGAGATTTTTCGTAGTTTTGCGTTGTTTCTTTGTTTTAGTGCGGTTCTGAATTTTGGTGAGAAATCAACATGACATATGTGGAGTATTTCAGACATAGTTGGAGTTGTAGATGTCCAATTGGAGTCAAACCAAGTGCAAATGAAGGCTAAGATACATAGCTACAACTTTCATGAAGACACCAGAACCAAATTCAGAATTGCAAGATGAGAAAAATGCAGTATAGTCAGACAATTGATGTTGTGCGCCTGTAGCGCAAAAACCTGCGCCTGGGGCGCATTTCGGCCTTCCCAATTTTGTTCATTTGCGCCTCAAGCGCAAATTCCGCGCCTGGGCGCCTGGCACGCGGCTGAATGTATAAAAACACATTTTTTCACTTTCTAGGGATCTTTTTTTGCTATTGGGAAGTTGGGAGACTTGTGCCCTAGCAGAGCAACTCAAAGACGGTCGTTTCTAACACCATTGGAGCAGTTTTATCAAGAAACATTCATGAATCTTTCTTGTAATTCTTCTCTAATCTCTATCTTTTCTATCTTTGTCATGAGTAACTAAACCCTATTTGTTAGGGATGGGTGTAACAAGATGAAACCCTTATTATTCTGATTTGATTTCTAGTTATATGAATGAGTTTATTTAATCATTTTTCTCATCTCTGTGCTTAATGCTTTTTATTGCTTGATCAACATTAAAATGTTATACGATTTGTATTTTGAAACGGAAGTGGACTTTACGAATGCTTGAGATGAGAAATTCATGAATTTGTAGTCTAGGGATAGATGCAGGTCATGAAACCAATTAAATTAGTTGCAAAGGCAATAGTTTAACAAGAGAATTCCTGTACGGTAAGGCTTAATTCTAATCTTAAATCCACTAAGGAATTAGGGGTTACTTTGGAATTAATGGTTCTGTCACTAAGACATTAGGGCAAGAATAATAAAGAGAATTCGGTAATAATTCAATAAAGGAATTCAGTAACTAGGATCAAATTAGACACCAAGGTTGGATTCCAAGTGAAACTCATCCCTGACATTTTTCTCATTATAAAGGATCAATTTTATTACCGTTGTTAATTTTAAATATTATTTCAATCAATTCGAAAACTTTTTGTTCAATTTAGTAATCAAATATAATTCAATAGTAAAATGCAATCCTTGAGATCGACACTCGGTACTACCGTTTTATTATTACTTGCAACGATTCAGTACACTTGCTGAAACACTATCAGTTGTGTCTTGACATACAAGCAAAAACGAATATGGACAGCAACAATTCACGCATCATAAGCATGGATAAAGCTATTTTCGGAGATGAGTATGAAGAACTACTTGAAAAAGAGCACATATACGAACTTCTCAATCATAAGGAGCTGAGTGCTACTGTCATCAGCTTATACATTAGGTAAAAATTACTTTTAATTGCATTTATTGGTAATTAATCTAATTTGAAATTTTCATTGAAATTTTTTGTATGAGAAGTTGGTGTGCACGCGCAAATTGTCAGATAGATTTTCATTATTGTCTCCGCATAAGCTTTCCATGTTTAAACTCGATCCAGTTAATGTAAAGAAATACGTTGTAGATATCCTATTGGGAAATAAAGAGAATGATAAGTTGTTCCTTGTGCCCTATAATGCAGGGTAATTATATATTCTTTATTTATATCTTTTTTAATTTATGAGATCTTAATTTATTAGTTGTGTAAACAAAATTGCCAACCAAATTTTTATTGTTGTAGGGCACATTGGGTGCTGTTTGCAATCAATGCGACCTCTGAAGTTATATACTATTTAGATCCCTTGCACGACCATTACAACAATCACTCGAATATAAAGACTATCTTCGACACGTAAGTAATATTCATTTATTTCTTACATATATATATATATATATATATATATATAACGTGTTTGTTAATGCTATAATAATCACATTTATTTGATAGTGCTTTTCAAGTTTTCCAAGCTCAAAGGGGTGCTACAGTGTCGAAGCAAAAGTCAAATAACATCACATGGATTCAAATAAAGGTTTGAAATATATGCCTTTAAAATTTCATTTACAATCAATGTACCAACATTTATTGACTTATATGTTTTATTTTATAGTGCCCTCGTCAAACTAACAACATAGACTGCGGGTACTATATATTGCAATTCATGAAGAAGATTGTTGATATGAATCAAACTATAATCCCAGAAACGGTACGGTATTTTCATTCTATTTTGATTTTCATATATAAACTATGTATATATTTGATTCTAACTTATTTATATTCAAATTTTATATCGCACAGTGCTTTGACAATTCCAATCCAACATACTCTGAAAGAGATCTAACTGAAATAAAGGAAGACTGGTGTCAGTATGTGATCGAAATGAAAATTATTTGATTTGCTGAGAAACTGGCATGCTGCAAGTTTGCGAATATGTAAATGTATATAGCTCTGTGCTAATTGTGTCAATATGTAAATGTAAATTCTGTTGTTGTGAACTGATTGTTGATTCTGTGCTGATTGTTGTAAATTCTGCAAGTTATATAAATATGTAAAAATGTAAATGTAAATGTAAATTCTGTGCTGATAATTGAAAATTCTGCAAGTTATATAATTCTGTTGTTGTGAACTGATTGTGTCAATATGTAAATGATTGTGAACTGATTCTGGATGATAATGATTTTGGAAAAAGATTTAAAGACAACGCTTTTTTAAAAATATGCCATAAAAAACCTCAAACAAGCGTTATTTTAAAAATTCCATTTACAGCGTTTTTTAATAAAACTAGATTAAGAATGCACCTATTACAGTGCTTTTTAAAAAAAACGTTGTAAAACGTGCATAAGAGTGCACCTATTACAGCGCTTTTTTGAAAAAGCGTTGTAAAACTAGTACAACAACTAGCGCGTTTTTAGAAGGGATTTACAACTCTTTTCAAAAAAGCGTTGTAAAACGAGTATAACAAGCAGCGTGTTTGTAGAAGGGATTTACAACGCTTTTCAAAAAAGCGCTGTAAAACGAGTATAACAAGCGCGCAATATATACACCTATTTTACAGCGCTTTTTTATTTTAAAGAGCACTGTTGTATCTTTTTACAGCGCTAGATACTACAACGCTTCTTTTTTTGAAAAAGCGCTGTAAATGACTTAGAAAAAACGTTGTAAAATGCGCTTTCGCGTAGTGTTATATAGTCAAACAATAGTTCTTCTTAATATTATAATAATATTATTAATAAAAAATTATTTATATTTAATTAAATGATTCGATCTAAAAGGCTTTTTTAGAGGCAGGTAGTCTAACCTTTTAGTTAAATAAGCTTTAAAAAAAAATTGGCATGACTTATATAAAAAAGTATGACTTAGCATAGGTCAACCGTAGGTTAGATCATAGGTCTATATTTTGAATAGTCTAACTTATTTTCATCCCGGAGTATATGCATTATAGATTCAGGATAAGAATTGCAACAGGGGCATGTATTGTTCGACGTCATGTTGTGTTTCTTTTGCTCCAAATTAGTTAAGATTTTTCCATGAGCTAATTTCCAAATGAAAGATATGATGTTATTAGGACCAGAACACTCATTATCATGTTCGTTCTCATTATCCTCCACATGATTAGCTAAGATGTCATATGACTACTTAAGAAAGAGTTGGTTGTCAGGAGCAGGAATCCAATTCGGAAAGTCTGCTTCTGCATTTGGGATGAGGGGCCAAGTAGCTTCAATTTTGGTACAAATATCATTTGGAATGAGGCGCTCGAGCACATTCATTCGCCAATTGTTATTATTTGCATAGAAAGATATTGAGTACTCTTTTTGACCAATAAGGATTTGACCCTGCCAATGATCTTGGATGGGGAGACAACCGACGATCCAATTATCCTATCAAAACCTAGTATCTTGACCATTACACACATTCTAATATATGCTACATTCCACCTCCGACCAAACTTGAGAGATAGTTCACCAAATGTGAGATGTGTTATTGCGATGAATTATCTTAGGCATGGCTTGAACACCACAACCATATTTGGCTCTCATGTTTTTGAATCCAAGTACACCTTCCTTATTTTGAGAGCACACCTTGTCCCATAATATCATATGGCATTTGTGTTCCTCAGTACTTCCCCGAATAAAATAAACTTTGATCATACTATTTCAATTTCAATTTATGCATACATTTTTATTTACAAAAAATCAATGCATAAATTTTGTTCCGATAAATGAAAAAGGTCTCGTGTTCTTTAGAAATCGATGCTAAAGTTTATTTATAAAAAAACACACTTTTCAATCTACTAATGAGACTTTAACTCAGAAAAAAATCGTGATGACGTATACACAAGACCTAAAGTGGACAGTACCTCAAAAATATGACTTGAAGTCAGAACATTAATGTACCAAGTTGGGGTCTAAGCTAGTTGCTATTTAGCCTTTTAACCTCAGCTACAGAGCTACTGCTTTAGAACATCAAAAAGTCTCATATTACTTGAGAATTGAGATTAAAGATTGTTTATAAACAACACTTACATTTCTCAACCCACCGATGCATATTTTACTAAGGATAAAATTGTAAAATTTTGCGTAAAAAATTCAAAGCAGACAATACTTCAAAAATGTGACATAGAGTTCAGAACAAATTTATCGTCACTTAATTTTCATATTATTAAGAACACTAATTTTATAGATTGCCTTAATGAATTAAATAAAATATAAATAATCAAATCAACTATTTTATTAGTCTATTGAGAGGTCTCAATCCTTTCATAATGAATATATATATATATATACACACACACACAGACACACATATACACACAGACACACACACGCAGACAGAAGTCTCACACCCTTTCTGCTACAAACACAATAAATCATTCTAGTATGAAAGGTACACATTCTCATAATGACTAATCTAATATGATGTAAATGGTTTTAGTTAATTCATCAATATTTCTTTACATTATTATTGTTTTTTTGGATTTTGGTTTTGTGTATCATGAAAGACTAACAAGAAAATTAAAATAAATAATGAAGATGTTTATAAAAACAAGAAATGAATGACCTCTGACGAACACCAAGATTTTTATGAGATTTTTACTAAGGTCAAGTCAAGTGATCAATTGAGTGAGTTAAAGAGACAAACATAGCAAGCACATCAATGTACTCTAGAGACATTTACTAACTATTATTTTAGGAAGTGCTTCTTGAAACTTTATAGGTGCAAAACAATTTAATATTTAATAATTGAACAAAACAGAACTTTTCTTTTACATTATAAAGTGATCAAACAATTAGCTGATCCTTAATGAATTAAATAAAATATAAATAATCAAATCAACTATTTTATTAGTCTATTGAGAGGTCTCAATCCTTTCATAATGAATATATATATACACACACATAAACACACAGACACACACGCGGAGAGAAGTCTCACACCCTTTCTGCTACAAACACAATAAATCCTTCTAGTATGAAAGGTACACATTCTCATAATTACTAATCTAATATGATGTAAATGGTTTTAGTTAATTTATCAATATTTCTTTACATTATTATTGTTTTTTTGGATTTTGGTTTTGTGTATCATGAAAGACTAACAAGAAAATTAAAATAAATAATGAAGATGTTGATAAAAACAAGAAATGAATGACCTCTGACGAACACCAAGATTTTTATGAGATATTTACTAAGGTCAAATAAAGTGATCAATTGAGTGAGTTAAAGAGACACACATAGCACATCAATTAAGATTTAATCGAAACATTACAACAAATTAACTATTCAAACTACTTTGCATGTGAAGGAAGTTATAAAAGACATTGATTATTTGGATATATATTTATTACCTTGTTTTTAAGGCTATACGCGAGTTTAAATTATTGTGGAGAACATCAAAAAATATATACCATTTATATTTGATGAATGTTTTCTGAATGATTAGTATGAGGGACATATTATGTTGCATTTAGTAGGGTTAATTTCAGATAATTAAAACATTTCAATTGAATTAATTGTTGTCCAAATTGAGATGAATGACTAACAGTACAAACATAATGTAACTTAAATTATTAAATCGGGATAAAATAAGTTTAAACTATCTATGCAGAAATTAAGTCAAACTTACATGACTATATATATATATATATTTTTTATTTTTCTTTTTTCGTGGTACAAAAATCTTTATTATTTATAAGCCTATAATTGTATATGCATGTTATAATGTTAGTACGCATGTGATTTATTTCATACTTCAATTTATATTTCCCTAATTACATTTCAATTTTTTTTAACTAGAAGGACGTTATGGTGAAGTAACTTCAATTTTATGTGTAACAAGCAGATCAATATGAACTCAACACTTTGTGATCATTTGGGTATTTTGTATTATTGGAGGTATACTTGTTGTTTTATGTTTAATGGTCCTATTAGTTAATTTGAAGTTTCATGTTAACATAACGTGTAATATGTTTGTGGTACTTCTTGTTGTAGTATGAAGTCTTAAATTGTCTTATGATTAGATAATGGTTATTTAACTTGATTTGCTTTTCAAAAAATTAATATGATAATTAGAGCATGGTTCAAATCGTGAAGATCAAAATTAAGAACTTTTTACTCTTTTTCAAATAATAGCTAGTATTGGAAAGAGTTTAAGTATTAGTGGGTAATTTTATAAGTAGGTATGATAAAAATTAAATATTATTAATAATCTTACGATTATGATTAATTGATAGTATCAAAACTCTTCATAATTAATTGTATGAGAAAAGGAGAATCTCAATGTGAATTATCTTCTCGTACCACTCCAATTTGATAACAATTAAAATATTGCATAGATTTTTATGCAATTGAAAGTAACACTCCAATTAATTGTTCATTATTCGGTAAAAAAGAATAATTACCTATTATAAGCTTGAACCAAAATTGGAATTATAATGGCCTAATTTTTTGCACATGTTGGAAAATAAAAAAACACTTCCTTTAGAGTTGAACATGCCACAAATACATCAAGTCACTCTTTTTTTAAAAAAAAAAAGAAAGTTTAAACTTTCAATTGAATTCTAAATCAATTGTTATTGGACTTCCAAAATTTATTTGAAAGATTGTAATTCTTATAAAACATATTGCAAGATTTATGCACAGTAATTAAATGAAATACTTATAATTCAATGATGTAAGTGGTAGATTTTTTATTCCACTTCTTTTTCAATTAACATAGAAAGACTGCATTAAGTTTTTTATGATTAATTGTCGATGATGACTACATTTGGTAATAAACAATAAAATATGTGTTAAATTTAATTCTCTATATTATAAGCAATTAACTATAATGAAGAGATACTTGTTGAGAGGAAGTACTAGGTAACAAACTTTTTAATCCAGAAACAACTTATTTTGTGTATGAATTTGAGCATTAGTTGAAACATTTTGACCCTGGATGAAAATTGGATCAATAAATCTATACATTTCATTCTTGTTCAAATCAATACAACGACGATGTAGACATCTAAGACATTAGAAATAATTGAAATTTATTAATTAATTGGCAAAATTTTCAAATAAAATGTACTTAATTCCATTAGCTAAATTTATAAAAATGTTGCATAAATTTGTGTACCGTAAACAGCTCTATAACATCTCTATTTAGAAGGAAAAAAATCACCCCAGCATATTCTAACTTAAACTCTGAAGGATTTATCCTTCAATTGTTAATTGGAATTTAGTTGAGGTTCTGAACTTTTAGGTGGAACATCATTTTTTTAGATACATCAACATCCTAAATTGTTAAGATAATATAATTAAAAGGTCTCTTATGTAAGTAAAAAAAGACAGATGTAATTCATTTTTTAGCACATTAGTATTAAATATTGTTTTTAGCACATTAGTATTAAGTCAGTTATCTTCCACCCAACTTAACAAATAAGCAAATTTCAAAACTAATCAAAACTTGTTTAAGTCAGTTATGTGATTAACTAATTTAATAAGAGTTTATTGACACGGTTAAATATGATTCGAACTAACATGCTCATATAACAAAGAATAAAAAATACTGAGTTAACTTGTTAAATTGTTTGTTTAACCAATCAGATTAACAAATCTTTTAAAATAAATTTTTTAATTTGAGTTAAGTTGTTTATTTAACCAACCGAATTAACAAATATTTTTAAATACCTTGTTAAGTCATTTTTTTTACCAACCAACTTAACAAATATTTTTAAATATTAAGAAACATAATGTAAATGAATATTTTTCATCACATTGTGTCCTTTGTACATGGCAAATGCGAGTCAACAATCCCCTCCTTAAATTCTTTTTAAATTTTAATAATAATGGTGTGAGTAATTTTCATCTGTGTTGTGACGTCTACTCTCTTTATCATTACAATTTAAAAGTTAATTGTAAACTTTTTAAACGGCTACTAACATTAATTTTTACATGCGACTTTCTCCCTCTTTTTTCTTGAAATTTTCTTGTATGACATTAATACCAATATATATAATCATACTTTCTGAATCACTATTTTTTTCATATCTTAATTAACATCAATTTAGCACGACCCTATATCAACATCTATTGGATTTGCTAAAAAAAACATTTATGGAAAGATAAAGACAGATTGAATTTTAACTTATTTTTAATGATTCATTCTTGCCTGAATTGCAGGCTCCAAAATATACTTAAGGGTTAGTGTACCTATATGTGAGAAAACTTAGTAACTTCACAATGCAAGAAACTAGGGGTGGTTGGTAGAAGCAATGCAGGATCAACCAGTATATTTGTATAAATTTCAAAAGTTTTTGGGCAAAAATAAAAAAAAAAATTTGGAAAAATTCAGGAACTATTTTGTAAATTTTGAAAAAAGTTAGGGACCAATTTGCAAAAAAAATTAAATAATATAGGGACTAATATAAATTTTTTGAAACATACGAGGTCAAAATTATAAATTTGAAAATATTAGAGACTATTTTATGGTTTATATATTCTATAGTAAAAGAGGGAATTTGTAATTCTCTAAATTTAGTTTTGACAAAATACCTCGTGAAATCCTTTTATTTTGAAAATTCTTCAAATTTTTTATCCAAACAAGACAATTTGAGTTCCCTTATAGTGTGTTTGGATGTGCTAATTGAAAATTCTATGAAAATTAAAATTCTAGGCAATTCAAATGCTTCAATTGAATTCCTTTTATTTCTAAATTTTAATGTTTGTATAAAAGAATTTTTCTTTTAAAATTGGGCTATAATATAAATTTCAAAAGTTTGAGGACAAAATTGAAAATTATATTTGGGCCAAAACTAAAATTTTGTAAAAGTTGAGGGACTATTTTATAAATTTTGAAATTTTAGAAACCGGTTTTCAAAAAAATATAGGAACTAATATGAAAATTTGAAACATATAGGGTCAAAATTGTAAACATACAAAAATTATAGCAACCATTTCATGATTTATATACTATAAAGTAAAGAGAAATTTGAAATTATTAAATTTTATGTGATATTTGAAATTCTCTAAATTAAGTTTTGACAAAATATCTCATTAAATCCCTTTATTCTGAAAATTCTCCAAATTTATTATTCATACAAAATAATTTATTTAAAAGATTTGAATTAATCTAAAAAAATTATATTCTCTCAAAAGATTCTAAGCATTGTACCGTGCACCCCCCTACCGGTACCTCCCCCCCCCCATTCCAATGGAAAAGATCATATTGCCCCTTGTGTTAACTATAAAAATTCCCAAAAAATTTACCTTTCCTTTTTTCACCAATTTCCTTAGAAACATTCATTTGT
The DNA here is from genome assembly GCA_037974755.1 of Cicer yamashitae. Taxonomy (NCBI): domain Eukaryota; kingdom Viridiplantae; phylum Streptophyta; class Magnoliopsida; order Fabales; family Fabaceae; genus Cicer; species Cicer yamashitae. The sequence goes on along the minus strand of JBBPBQ010020324.1, from coordinate 44,835,417 downwards.
CCGAATCACCAAATTGTAAACCTTCGAACATTTCAAATCTTTGAAATTCAAAAGTAAGATACCCTTCGAACCTTTGAAACTCTCGACACAGTAATTTTCCAAATTTCGAAAGTTTCTATGAATATGAAGCTTTCGAAGTGCATTTTTTCCCACAAAGTTTGAAACCTTCGAAAGTTTCCATCAACCTGAAATTTTCGAAATGCAGACCTTCGAAACTTTCTAACAATCTGAAAGTTTCGAAATGTAAACTTCAGAAACATGAAGTATTAAGTTTCGAAACTTTGGAATTCATGGAAAGTTTCGAAGATGTTTCGAAAGTTTGGCATTTAACGAAACTTCCCAAATAAGTTTTGAAAGTTTGGGAATAATATGAAAGTTCCGAAATGCATTTATTTTTTTAGTGTTTTTTCCATTTTTTTTTAATATTGATATATTGATATATTGCAGTGCCTAGAATGAGAGGTGTATTTGGCCAAATTATTCACAACATTGTCCAAAGCGTGGGAGCTGATAGTGGTGATGGCGTAGAGAGAATTCCACCAACAACCTCAAATAGACGACGGAATGAAGCAAACCGTCTAATTAGGCAGCGTCGTCGTAGACAGGATGATGTCGCTGAGCCTGCACAGATGGACGAAGATGTCCCTGAGCCTGCACAGATGGAGCAGGCTGAGTAGCAGTATGCTGAGACTGCACATGATGATGTTGATGATGCGGATGATGCTGTTGATGCTGATGATGCTGAGCCTGAGCAAGATCAGCAGCTCGGATTCCCTAGAGGACCGGTGGTGACATCTGTGTTGACACAGTATGAACACCACGTGGCTCGGAGGATATGGGAAGGAGAGATATATTTTTAAGTAATTAATTTAGAATAAGTATTTATGATATTTAGTATATATTTTTATGATATTTAGTATATATTTTCATTATATTTAATTAATTATTTAAATAAGAATTAATATTTATTGTTATGCTCTTTAATTACTCGTAGGATCGTGGGTCGTTAAAGGTTATTACTCATGGATTGAAGCTGAAGAAGTTTGCTGAAGTTCCTATGTCAGATCCTGTATTGCATTGGATTCGGGATTCTGGACTGCTACATCTGTCTTCAGCTTATCTCACTATGGCTGATGTTGGTATGATATCTGGCTTTGTTGAAATGTGGCATAGAGAGGCCAGGTCATTTCATTTGCCACCTGTAAATAAATATGAATACTAATAATGCTGCCAGAGCTGCCCAATATAGACTGCAATGGTTGCATGATTTATATAGTCGTCTCATTCAAACTAACCAGTTTGAGTGTGTGGCTAGAACGTACCTGTTGCATTTAGTTGACAGCACTATTTTCGCTGATAAAACACATACACGTGTGGAGGCGAAATACGTTAGTTTGTTTATTGAGTTAGATAGTTGTCGGGACTATTCGTGGGGTACCGCGACATTGGTTTTCCTTTATGACAATCTGGGAGATGGAACTATCCACGACACTCGACATTTGGGAGGTTACATGACCCTATTACAGGTATATATATATATGGTGCAGTGCTGGATTTACGAGCACTTCCCTAGCATCTGTAATTCAGGGGGATAGAGGAGCGGTTCTGGCGCATCTTCCAAGAGCATGTAGGTGGACTGCGAAACATGTTGTTGAAGGTGGATTGATGACATATCGTCGGAGACTTGATGCTTTGTTGCTCGAGGATGTAGTGTTTACACCATATTATGATGATCGAGTTAATCATCCGTTTGTCAAGATTTCGAGGATGTAGTGTTTACACCATATGATGATGTTCTCGATAAGTACTCCTTGCTTTATATATTTGACTGGAAATTGAGAGATTAGCTTTATTTCTCTCTTACAAAGCATTCAAAATGAATCTTGGTGCAAGCTTATACTTTATGTCATTGACAAATTTCCTCTCTTCTTCATTTAAACGCCCCAAATATGAATGCCCGGTTACAATATCAAGTAAATTATGATTGTGTGTTCCACAACGAACATTAATTTTCCATCCTTCACTGATGCTCAACGGTATATATTTGATTTTGATTTATATCTTCCACTCTTTCGCATCCAAAAATTAATTTTTCTTTTCTTCCCCTCTTTCCAAATGTTTTGTCTAATCGAATGGTAACAATTAAAATTTCATTATGCACAGTAATTAAATGAAATACTTATAATTCAATGATGTAAGTGGTAGATTTTTTATTCGACTTCCTTTTCAATTAACATAGAAAGACTGCATTAAGCTTTTTATGATTAATTGTCGATGATGACTACATTTGGTAATAAACAATAAAATATGTGTTAAATTTAATTCTCTATATTATAAGCAATTAACTATAATGAAGAGATACTTGTTGAGAGGAAGTACTTGGTAACAAACTTTTTAATCCCGAAACAACTTATTTTGTGTATGAATTTGAGCATTAGTTGAAACATTTTGACCTAGGATGAAAATTGGGTCAATAAATCTATACATTTCATTCTTGTTCAAATCACTACAACGACGATGTAGACATCTAAGACATTAGAAATAATTGAAATTTATTAATTAGTTGGCAAAATTTTCAAATAAAATGTACTTAATTCCATTAGCTAAATTTATAAAAATGTTGCATAAATTCGTGTACCCATAAACAGCTCTATAACATCTCTATTTGGAAGGAAAAAAATCACCCCAGCATATTCTAACTTAAACTCTGAAGGATTTAACCTTCAATTGTTAAATGGAATTTAGTTGAGGTTCTGAACTTTTAGGTGGAACATCATTTTTTAGATACATCAACATCCTAAATTGTTAAGATAATATATTTTAAAGGTATCTTATGTAAGTACAAAAAGACAGATGTAATTCATTTTTTATTATTTAAAATAGTGAAAAGGCATATGCAATGAATTTAGTCAACATTATTAAATATTGTTTTTAACACATGAGTATTAAGTCAGTTATCTTCCACCCAACTTAACAAATAAGCAAATTTCAAAACTAATCAAAACTTGTTTAAGTCTGTTATGTGATTAACTAATTTAACAAGAGTTTAACATGCTGATATAACAAAGAATAACAAATACTGAGTTAACTTGTTAAATTGTTGGTTTAATCAATCAGATTAACAAATCTTTTAAAATAAATTTTTTAATTTGGGTTAAGTTGTTTATTTAAGCTAATTGAAAATTCTATGAAAATTAAAAGTCCAGCAATTCAAATGTTTTAATTGAATTCCTTTTATTTTTAAATTTTAATGTTTGTATAAAAAAAAATTCTTTTAAAATTGGGCTATAATATAAATTTCAAAAGTTTTGGGACAAAATTGAAAATTATAGTTGGGCCAAAACTAAAATTTTGTAAAAGTTGAGGGACTATTTTATAAATTTTGAAATTATAGCCACCATTTCATGATTTATATACTATAAAGTAAAGAGAAATTTGAAATTATTAAATTTTATGTGATATTTGAAATTCTCTAAATTAAGTTTTGACAAAATATCTCACTAAATCCCTTTATTCTAAAAATTCTCCAAATTTATTATTCATACAAAATAATTTGATAACAGTAAAATATTATTAATGATTTTACGGTTATGATTAATTGATAGTATCAAAATTTTTCATAACTAATTGTTTGAGAAAAGGAGAATCTCAATGTGAATTATCTTCTCGTGCCACTCCAATTTGATAACAGTAAAATATTGCATAGATTTTTATGTAATTGAAAGTAACACTCCAATTAATTGTTCATTATTCAGTAAAAAAGAATAATTACCTATTATATGATTGAACCAAAATTGGAGTTATAATGGCCTAATCTTTTGCACATGTTGGAAAATAAAAAACTCTTCCGTTAGAGTTGAACATGCCACAAATACAACAAGTCACTCTTTTTTTTAAAAAAGTTTAAACCTTCAATTGAATCCTGAACAATTGTTATTGGACTCCCAAAATTTATTTGAAACATTGTAATTTTTATAAAACATATTGCAAGATTTATGTACACTAAATAAATGAAATACTTATAATTCAACAATGTACGTGGTAGATTTTTTATTCCACTTCTTTTTCAATGAAAATAGAAAGACTACATTAAGCTTTTTATGATTAATAATGATTAATTGTCAGCGATGATTACATTTGGTACTAAACAATAAAATATGTGTTAAATTTAATTCTCTATATTATAAGCAATTAACTATAATGAAGAGATACTTGTTGAGAGGAAGTGCTGGGTAACAAACTTTTTAATCCCGAAACAACTTATTTTGTGTATGAATTTGAGCATTAGTTCAAACATTTTGACCCAGGATGAAAATTGGATCACTAAACATATATATTTCATTCTTGTTCAAGTCAATACAACGACGATGTAGACATCTAAGACATTAGAAATAATTGAAATTTATTAATTAGCTAAATTTATAAAAATGTCGCATAAATCTGTGTATCTATAAACAACTCTATATAATATCTCTATTTGGAAGGAAAAAAATCACTCCAGCATATTCTAACTTAAACTCTAAAGATTTGACATTTTCCATATCATAACCTTCAATTGCTAATTGGAATTTCGTTGGGGTTCTGAACTTTTAGGTGGAACATCATTTTTTTAGATACATCAACATCCTAAATTGTTAAGTTAATATATTAGTCAATATATTTAAAAGGTCTCTTATGTAAGTACAAAAAGATAGATGTAATTTATTTTTTATTATTTAAAATAGTGAAAAGGCATATACAATGAATTTAGTCAACATTATTAAATATTGTTTTTAGCACATGAGTATTAAGTCAGTTATCTTCCACCCAACTTAACAAATAAGCAAATTTCAAAACTAATCAAAACTTGTTTAAGTCAGTTATGTGATTAACTAATTTAACAAGAGTTTATTGACACGGTTAAATATGATTCGAACTAACATGCTGATATAACAAAGAATAAAAATTACTGAGTTAACTTGTTAAATTGTTTGTTTAACCAATCAGATTAACAAATCTTTTAAAATAAATTTTTTAATTTGAGTTAAGTTGTTTATTTAACCAACCGAATTAACAAATATTTTTAAATACCTTGTTAAGTCATTTTTTTTACCAACCAAGTTAACAAATATTTTTAAATATTAAGAAACATAATGTAAATGAATATTTTTCATCACATTGTGTCCTTTGTACATGGCAAATGCAAGTCAACAATCACAAAAATTCCTCCTTAAATTCTTTTTAAATTTTAATAATAATGGTGTGAGTAATTTTCATCTGTGTTGTGACTTCTACTCTCTTTATCATTACAATTTAGAAGTTAATTGTAAACTTTTTAAACGGCTACTAACATTAATTTTTACATGCAACTTTCTCCCTCTTTTTTCTTGAAATTTTCTTGTATAACATTAATACCAATATATATAATCATACTTTCTGAATCACTATTTTTTTCATATCTTAATTAACATCAATTTAGCACGACCCTATATCAACATCTATTGGATTTCCTAAAAAAAACATTTATGGAAAGATAAAGACAGATTGAATTTTAACTTATTTTTAATGATTCATTCTTGCCTGAATTGCAGGCTCCAAAATATACTTAAGGGTTAGTGTACCTATATGTGAGAAAACTTAGTAACTTCACAATGCAAGAAACTAGGGGTGGTTTTCAGAAGCAATGCAGGATCAACCAGTATATTTGTATAAATTTCAAAAGTTCTTGGGCAAAAATAAAAAATAAATTTTGGAAAAATTGAGGAACTATTTTGTAAATTTTGAAAAAAGTTAGGGACCAATTTGCAAAAAAATTAAATAATATAGGGACTAATATAAATTTTGTGAAACATACGAGGTCAAAATTATAAATTTGAAAATATTATAGAGACTATTTTATGGTTTATATATTCTATAGTAAAAGAGAGAATTTGTAATTCTCTAAATTTAGTTTTGACAAAATTTCTCATGAAGTTCTTTTATTTTGAAAATTTTTCAAATTTTTTATCCAAACAAGACAATTTGACTTCCCTTAGAGTGTTTTTGGATGTGCTGATTGAAAATTCTATGAAAATTAAAATTCTAGACAATTCAAATGCTTCAATTGAATTCCTTTTATTTCTAAATTTTAATCTTTGTATAAAAGAAATTTTCTTTTTAAATTGGGCTATAATATAAATTTCAAAAGTTTTGGGACAAAATTGAAAATTATATTTGGGCCAAAACTAAAATTTTGTAAAAGTTGAGGGACTATTTTATAAATTTTGAAATTTTAGGGACCAGTTTTCAAAAAAATATAGGAACTAATATGAAAATTTGAAACATATAGGGTCAAAACTGTAAACATATAAAAATTATAGCCACCATTTCATGATTTATATACTATAAAGTAAAGAGAAATTTGAAATTATTAAATTTTATGTGATATTTGAAATTCTCTAAATTAAGTTTTGACAAAATATCTCACTAAATCCCTTTATTCTAAAAATTCTCCAAATTTATTATTTATACAAAATATTTTATTTAAAAGATTTGAATTAATCTAAAAAAAATTTATATTCTCCCAAAAGATTCTTTGATCCTAATACATTCTAAAGATGACGGTGTTAACAATGTGTATAAATTTGTCTAATTAAACAATGCTCTCTCCTTTTTTCAGGTTATATTTCTATGTTACTTGGAGTTATCTCCCTCCCTTGGACATGATTTTTCTTTCTCCATTTGAGTTTTCCTCCTCTTTCATTATTCCTTTTAACTATACATCTTAATTGTTTCTTCCCTTTCACTACCACCAACATCCATCATGTTTTCTCTTCACCATTTTTCCTAGCATCAAACAAGTTTCTTGTTGCGGGTGCAAATCAAAACACTGACTCCATTGGTCAATCGCTCTTATCTTTGTGGTAGTGAGATTTGAGAAACAACCTCAACTAGAGCCACCACCATCGAAAAAGTATGAATTATTTAAGGTTGTCATTTTTTTTCATCCACCAAATTAGGTAATAGTTTTATCTCAACCCAACATTATATAAGGCTTAAAACAAACTCTTCAAAAATGAGGCGTTTTATAAAATTTTATTTATTTAAAATTTATTTTTTGAGCATTTTGAGATGCAAAATCTTTTACAAAATTATCATAATCAATTTCATTTAATATTTCTTTTTTAATGATAATAAAATCAGACCATTTAATATTTGTTGAGGCTTTGTTGATCTTAGATAGGGATAGAAATAGGCTAGACCGAGTTATATTTTGCAAGACATGAGTCTGACCTACATTGAAAATATCAAGTTTGAGGAATTGTTACATCGAAACTTCTTTGAAATTGTTGCAAGACATGATTTTATTAATTTTACACTACGCCAAAAATGACATTTTATAACGCGTCTTTTACAACGCTTATTAAATACAAGCGCTATTGTATAATATTTTAAAAATAACGGAGGATACAACAGCGCTTTTTTGACAAGCGCTGTTGTAGGGTCATATAGGGTCACATAGCGCTTGCACATAATGTTTACAACTCTTTTACAGTGCTTTTTAAAAAAGCGCTGTAAATTGAAGCGCTATCACATAATGTTTACAGCGTTTTAAACACAAGCGCTGTAAAAAATAGCATTCCCACCTTATGTTACATAGCTTTTAAAGCGCTTTTTGTAAAAGCGTTGTAAATTACATGTGCTTTCATATAATTAAATGACCTATTAGAGTACTTTTTACACAAGCGTTGTAAAAGGCTTGCGCTTTCACATAATTAAAGGACCTATTAGAGCGCTTTTTATACAAGCGTTGTAAAATCATTCACTTTAAAAAAATCATTCATTTTAAATAAATAAAAACAAATTTAATACGTTGTTCTAACCCTACGAACCCTCATCTCCTCTACTTTGCGAACTCTCATCTCCTCTACTGTGCGCCCATCTACTGATCCTCTTTTAAAACAAATTGGATACTTTGTCTCAGGTACTGTATTTATGAATTTTTTGTTGTCACTAAAACTGATAAATTGTTACATAATAAATCATATAAAATCTATTCTTTTTGAAATTTGTTGATCTGTTCTGTTTTGAAATTAGACTTGGACCTTGGTTTCCATTTTCCAATATTAGATATGTGTACTATAGATTGGTATAATGTTATCAGTAGCTTATTATTTGTGTAACTGCATTTATATAAGTCATATAAAATGGACCGGAAATGGATGTCTGCCAATCGATTGTCAAAAGAGTATGAAAATGGAGTGAAGGAGTTTTTTGAGATTGCAGTGAAGAATGCAAAAGATCCAAATAGAGTCGTTTGCCCTTGTTTAAAATGTTGTTTTGGAAAATCTGTTAGAGCAGATGAATTGGAAGGACATTTAGTATGGCATGGAATTGATCAAAGGTATACATGTTGGATAACACATGGTGAGAAAAAAAAAAGGAAACATTAATTTTGAGAATGGTTCGACATATGCTTCAACTGATTTTGACACAGATACATATGAGTTGGACCGAGTTGAGGAGATTGCAAAAGCAGTTGAAGAAGATCTTCGGGATTTCCTAAAATGTTTGAGAGCTTGTTGAGTGATGCAGAGAAACCATTATATAATGGTTGTACTAAATTCACAAGACTGTAGGCGATATTAAAGTTGTACAACTTAAAAGCGAGTAATGGATGGTCTAATAAAAGCTTCACATAATTATTAACACTCTTAAAAGATATGTTGCCAGATGATAATGAACTTCCCAGTAGAACCTACGAGGTTAAACGAATTTTGTGCTCTATTGGCATGAGTGACGAAAGGATTCATGCGTGTCCTAACGATTGCATTTTATTTCGAAACGAATATGAATTACTAAAAGCGTGTCCGAAATGCAATGTCTCTCGATATAAGAAGAAAGAATCTACTCCAACAAAAGTCGTGTGGTATTTTCCTATAATACCAAGATTTAGGCGCATGTATCGCAGTAAAGAAGATTCAAAACACTTGACATGGCATGTAGATGAAAGAATTAGAGATGGAAAGTTTCGACACCCTGCAGATTCTCCACAATGGGCAAATAATGATCACGAGTATCCTGAATTCGGGATAGAGTCAAGAAATCTACGACTTGCACTTTCTACTGATGGAATTAATCCACATGGTCTTCAAAGCATCTCACACAGCACGTGGCTTGTGATTTTGTTGATTTATAACCTACCTCCATGGTTATGTATGAAGCGTAAGTTTATGATGTTGTCTCTGTTAATTTCTAGACCCAAACAACCGGGGAATGATATCGACGTATACTTGGCTCCTTTAATTGAAAATTTAAAAATTAAGAAAGAATGTTTAATGGGTATAAGAAAGAATGTTTCAATTTGAGGGCTATTTTGTTCGGCACAATCAATGATTTTCCAGCATATGGTAATTTATCAGGATATAGCATCAAAGGTCAGTGTGCATGTCCTATATGTGAAGAGAGTAAAAATTGGATGCGGTTGAAACATTGTAAGAAGAATGTATTTCTTAGACATCGTAGATTTTTACCTAATAGTCATCATATCGTGGGTGGAGAAATGCATTCAATGGAAAATTAGAGGAAGATAAAGCTCCTTTAGCACCGACTGGATATCAAATACTTGAAAAAGTACAAGGTTTGACCAATAAATTTGACAAACCTTTTGCGGGAGAGCTGGTCAAAATTGGGTGGAAGAAAAAGTCAATTTTCTTTGAATTGCCATATTGGAAGTCATTGTATATAAGACATTTCCTCGATGTGATGCATATTGAAAAAAAATATATTTGATAGTGTTATTGGTATGTTACTCAATTTTCTAGGAAACTCTAAGGATGGCATCAATGCAAGATTGGACTTGGTCGATATGGGAATAAGAAATGAATTGGGTCCCGTAAAGATCGGAAATCGCACATATCTACCTCCAGCCGCTCATACTCTATCTAAAAAGGAAAAAATTGTTTTGTGTAAATTTCTACACGAAGTTAAAGTTCCAGAAGGATACTCTTCAAACATTCAAAATTTAGTTTGTATGAAAGACCTAAATTTAAAAGGTTTGAAGACCCATGATTGTCATATTCTAATGGAGCATTTGCTACCAATAGGTATACGTTCCATTTTACCAGAAAAACTTCGACGAGCCATAACTAAATTATGTTTCTTCTTCAGAGAAATTTGTAGTAAAGTGATCGATCCTCAAAAATTACCGACATTGCAGAGGGAAATTGTTGTTACTTTTTGTGAGTTTGAAATGTATTTCCCACCCTCGTTTTTTGATATATTGGTTCACTTTACTGTTCATCTTGTTAAGGAGACACAACTTTGTGGGCCAGCTTATATGAGATAGATGTATCCGATAGAACAATATATGAAAATATTAAAAGGGTACGTAAAAAGTAGAAGTCAACCAGAAGGTTGTATTGCTAAGCGGTACATTGTCGAAGAAGCTGCTGAATTTTGTACTGAATATCTGTCCAATGTTGAATCCATAGGGCTTCCCATGTCTCGACATTCGGGAAGAATATCAGGAGAAGGGATAATTGGAAATAGACTAATGACTATATCAAGGACAAAATGGGAGCAGACACAATTGTATGTTCTGCACAAGGATGATGAGGTTCAACCGTATGTTACAATACACATGGATCAGTTATCTAGTTTGAACATGAATAGGAATCAAAATTGGATAACTCGATAGCACAATCGAAGTTTTATAACATGATTAAAAAATCACATAAAGTCAAAGTATGATATAGACCCCGAATCAATTTCATAGAGATTGAGGTGGCTAGCAAATGGTCCGAGTTTACATGTCTTTCCTTACATCGGTTATGTAATTAACGGCTACATATTTTATACCAAAGAACAAGATGATCAAACCAGTATGCAAAATAGAGGAGTCACTCTCGTAGCTGAAGCGATGCATATCTCAAGTGCAAAAGACAAAAACCCAATATATGCAAATCTATCATATTTTGGGGTTATCGAGCGCATATGGGAGTTAGACTACACAATGTTTCGTGTTCCCATATTTGGTTGCAAGTGGGTCGATAATAATAATGGCATTCGGATTGATGAGTCAGGGTTCTTGCTTGTCGATTTCAATAGGGTGGGATACAAAGATGAGCCTTTTATTTTAGCGTCGCAAGCTCAACAAGTGTTTTATGTCACTGATCCTGCTGATGATAAATGGTTTGTTGTCCTATCGACCAAAAAAATAAGTGATGATAACAATAATGATGAAGATGTTGCTAATGATCTTTTCTTTGCAACATCACAACCACATGAAATTGATTCAACTGATGATGGTTTATATCTTAGAGATGATCATGGTGAGGGAATTTGGATTAATCCATCGTTTCATATCGTTAATGGAAAAACAAATGTGAATCCCACCAGGAAAAGAAGAAGGGCATCTTAATGTGTTTAATTGTTTTATATAAGCCATGTAATCTGAACTGAGTTCATGTAATTTAATTGTTTGATCTACCAGAATTGAGTATTTTAGTATTTAGCTTGAATTGTATTTGATTTTCGCTTATACTTATTTTCTGCTTATATTTAGCTTGATCTTAGTGTTTTATACAAAGTTCATGTAATTTAAGTGTTTGACCTACCAGAACTGATATTCTGCTTATATATATTGAACTTGAAAAAGCTTTGTTTGAGTATTGGAAATTTTTCTTGAACTTGAACTGATCATCCCAATATGAGCTGATCTTGTAATTTAGCATTGATATATATATATAGGTATTTAACTAATTATTTGGAAGAAAAAAAATCCAAATATAGGTATTTTACTAATTATTTAGCATTTTACAGAAACTAAACTTATATTGTAATCTAACAAATTTAAATTGAACTGAATTGAACATAAACTTGTAATTTTACAACGCTTTTGTCAATAAGCGCCATAAAAAGCCTTTAAACAAAAAATAAGGAGGTCACATAACGCTTGCACATAATAAAACAAATAGGCTTTTAAAGCACTTGTTGAAAAAACGATGTAAAATGCTTTTTTTAAAAATGAGGAGGTCTTTTAAAGCGCTTGTTCTATAAGCGCTGTAAAATGGTCACATAGCTTGCACATAATAAAACAAAGAGGTCTTTTAAAGCGCTTCTTGAAAAAACGTTGTAAAAGGCTTTTAATAAAAAAAAATAAGGAGGTCTTTTAAAGCGCTTGTTCAATAAGCGCTGTAAAATGGTCACATAGCTTACACAAAATAAAACAAAGAGATCTTTTAAAGCGCTTGTTGAAAAAGCGTTGTAAAAGGCTTTTAATAAAAAAAAAAATAAGGAGGTCTTTTAAAGCGCTTTTTGGAAAAGCATTGTATAAGGCTTTTAAAAAAATAAAATAAGGAGGTCTTTTACAGCGCTTTTTCAAAAAAGCGCTATAATAGGGTTTTATATATAACAGTAAACTGCTTCAGTTTCCTCTTCATTACGTAAACTTCCTACGCTTCTGTTTCCTCCTCCTCTTCATTGTCCTTCTCATTGCGAACCCTATTGTCCCTACGAACCATATTGCCAACCATCTCCATCTTTATTACTATCCCTACGAACCTTCTCATTGAAATACGTAACCCTCATTACGTATTTTGCGAACCCTACTCTGTCCTACAAACCGTTCATTTTTCTGCGCACTCTTCTCGCTGTTCCTTCTTAAACGAAGCCGTAACCCTACGTATTTCTTCGCACTCTTCAGGTATTGTATTTATTAAGTTTTTGTTGTCACTAAAATGCATGTTGAACTTATACTGCTATGTACTTAGACTACTGCATGTTGAACTTGTTGAAGTTATACTGAACTACATGTTGAACTTGTTGTAGATAAATGGATTCCAACAAGGATTTGGATCGTCAAAATGAGGAAGTTGTCAACACTAAGACTTATGAAAATGAAGTTAAACGTGGTGCAACCATTATGAAGAATGTCATAAAAGCAAGAAGTAATGGCATAAAATTTGAGGTATACTATACTTTGTTTGCTGTTTATTTTTTTATCTTTTTTGAAAGCATGTACTTACTATATGAGTTTATTAGGTGAGATGGAATGAAAGTGGTCAGCCAATTGAGCCCAACAGTTCCATGTTTGTATGTTATATTGGTGCTGTTGTTCGTGAGAATATCCCCATTACAATTGACGATTGGAGAGATAAGGCTTTGAAGGATGCAGAAGATATATTGTGGACTGATATACAAGTAACTTTTTTACTCCACTTTTTTGTTACTTATAATTTTTTCCATTGAAATACTTTACTCAAACTATATCTTTTTTTGTTTTGCAGACTGCTTTTGATGTTGATGAGGTGAGAAAAACTTACGTGCTTAGAGTTGCCGGAAAAATACACCGGGGATTTAAATCTCATCTGTCAAACTGCTATCTAAGAGATCGTGATGGAAATATGAATGTTGAAGCTCCAAAAATATATAAATACTATATATCAAATGACGAATGGAGCGTATTTGTAGCTAAACGTTCAGACCCCACGTTTGTGGTAAGTGATTAATTTATTAGCATTTGTGTTTTATTATTCATATTCATAGCGTATTTTAAATTTTTACACAATTGTTATTTTTTTTATATAGAGTATAAGTACGGAAAATCGCGAGAGGGCCAAAAATCCAACGCATATATGCAAAAAATCTCGTATGGGATATGCACGTTTAGAGCAAAAATTTGTAAGTAATTAAACATCACTTTTATATAATGTGGTACATTATAAACTATAGTTTCTAACTAATATTTTGTTTATGATCTTAACGAATAGCTACAAGAGACCAAATCCGATCAACCATTGGGTCGTCATATTTGTGGAAGGAGGCTCGTGTAAATAAAGATGGAGTTGTTGATAATGAAAATGTTCAAAAAGTGATACAACTTTGTGTAAGTATATTATCACTTTAATATTTTTTAATATTGTATTTTAAAAATGATATTGAACTTATCTTTTTAATCCTACGTGTATTTTAGGAGAATCTAGAACAAAGTTCAGAAAATCAAGAGGACAACAAAGTTAGTAGCAGGGACATACTCGGTAACGAATTTAATGTTCCTGAATATTCTGGCCGCGTGAGGGGAAAAGGATTTGACGTAACTCCAAAAAGCTATTTTTCACAAGAGAAATGCCTAAATCGATCTAATGAGGAAGTATTAGAGAAGCTCAAAGTCCTAACAGAGCAAGTGGCACTCTTGGTGAAGACAAATAAAGAAAAGAAACTTCCGAATCAGCTCCAACGTGAAATACAAATGGAGAGTGAAAACGCATGTTGCAACATTGGTTTTAAAAGTCTTCCCGAGGTAATTAATTACTTAATAAAATAAGAAATTCATTCAACCTAATTGTTTCACATACTTATGTATTAACCACTGATTTAGGGTGTCTCTCCTTGCGTGCTGTGTTTATCCTCCCCTACTCATCGCAAGGTTGAAAAAGGAACATTGTACAATACTTTGGGAGAAGTATTGCACAACACTATGATCCTTGTCGGTCATGTCAAAGTATCACCCGTGATTGCTCTAGAACGAAATGCACTGTTGCCTATATCGGACAATGATGGAGATATGAAGTATTTGGGAGAAGCAATAGGTAGTTACGTGGCATGGCCCAAAAATCTTGTTGCCCTTGATAAGGTATGTTTAACTGATATGTATGTTTAATTGATATGTATATTTAATTGCATGATATTTGATTATGATTGATTATATTTAGTTGCTGATTTTTTCCGTTGTTAACTTTAATTTCACATTTATTTAGATTCATACAAAGTCTAAAGGGAATGACAAGAAGATTCCCCGCAACGAGTCAATCACGTCACCGGAAAAGGTTTGTCACATTTATTCTTGCAGGTTTGTCATTTTTTCAGATTCAATTAACTAGCAAACAAATTAACCTCATTTTTTCACATATATTCAAAACCACCCGCACAACAAACCAGCTGCCATAATAAAGCCTCACCACAGCTGGATGTTTGTGGTAAAAATAAAGCTGGCAAACTTCAAAAATTGGAGGGTAATAAAGCTTTCAAACTTCAAAAACTAGAGGGTAATAAAGCTGTCAAAGTTAAAAAACTGGATCAGGGAACAGTTGCTGCTCCTAAAATAAGTCATCCACGCCTTGCTCAATTAGGGTCGTTGATGACTCTTCATCATATGCATATTTTTCATTGTTTTTAGCCTTATCTATCGTTAATCATAAGTTAATTTAAGAAGTTATTTGATATATTTTGTTGATTTTAGTTCTTTGATTTAATGAAACGTTTATGTTCTTATTTCCTTGACTAAGTAGAGATTTTTCGTAGTTTTGCGTTGTTTCTTTGTTTTAGTGCGGTTCTGAATTTTGGTGAGAAATCAACATGACATATGTGGAGTATGTCAGACATAGTTGGAGTTGTAGATGTTCAATTGGGGTCAAATCAAGTGCAAATGAAAGCTAAGATACATAGCTACAACTTTCATGAAGACACCAGAACCAAATTCAGACTCGCAAGATGAGAAAAATGCAGTATACGTCAGTAAAACAGATGTTGTGCACCCGAAGCGCAAAAACCTGCGCCTGGGGTGCATTTCGGCCTACCTGATTTTGTTCACTTGCGCCTCAAGCGCAAATTCCGCGCCTGGGGCGCCTGGCACGCGGCTGAATTTATAAAAACACAATTTTTTCACTTTCTAAGGATCTTTTATTGCTATTGGGAAGTTGGGAGACTTGTGCCCTAGCAGAGCAACTCAAAGACGGCCGTTTCTAACACCATTGGAGCAGTTTTATCAAGAATCATTCATGAATCATTCTTGTAATTCTTCTCTAATCTCTATCTTTTCTATCTATGTCATGAGTAACTAAACCCTATTTGTTAGGGATGGGTGTAACAAGATGAAACCCTTATTATTCTGATTTGATTTCTAGTTATATGAATGAGTTTATTTAATCATTTTTCTCATCTCTGTGCTTAATGCTTTTTATTGCTTGATCAACATTAAAATGTTCTACGATTTGTATTTTGAAACGGAAGTGGACTTTACGAATGCTTGAGATGAGAAATTCATGAATTTGTAGTCTAGGGATAGAGGTAGATCATGAAACCAATTAAATTAGTTGCAAAGGCAATAGTTTAACAAGAGAATTCCTGTACGGTAAGGCTTAATTCTAATCTTAAATCCACTAAGGAATTAGGGGTTACTTTGGAATTGAAGGTTATGTCACTAAGACATTAGGGCAAGAATAATAAAGAGAATTCGGTAATAATTCAATAAAGGAATTCCGTAACTAGGATCAAATTAGACACCAAGGTTGGATTCCAAGTGAAACTCATCCCTGACATTTTTCTCATTATAAAGGATCAATTTTATTACCGTTGTTAATTTTAAATATTATTTCAATCAATTCGTAAACTTTTTGTTCAATTTAGTAATCAAATATAATTCAATAGTAAAATGCAATCCTTGAGTTCGACACTCAGTACTACCGTTTTATTATTACTTGCAACGATTCAGTACACTTGCTGAAACGCTATCAAGTTTTTGTCGCCGTTGCCGGGGATTGCCATATCTTTATTGAATTTAATTTATTTACTTAATTGAAATTTTTTGCTCTGAAATAAAATTTTTTCTTTTATTTTATTTTTAATTTTGAAAGAAAAAAAAAACTGTTTTTCTTTTATTTTCTATTTTTATTTGTTGAGCTTGCTAATGTCATGTGCTAGTGGTTTGTCTCTTCTTTGTTTGAGATAATTATTCACTGTAGAGCATGGAAGATTATAATGATGATATTCTACTACAATTATATGAAGAGTGTGATACTTGTCTTATATCTGGTATATGTCGCATGATTGAGGGACAAATCTCGAGAGATACATTTTTAAAACATCACCCTCAGATCCTTCAGATGTGGCCTCTTAGGTGTGACTTTTGCGGAGAATGACATAGGAATGGAACTTGTTTTGATGACTTTGTCAAACTAATGGAATATGAAGATTTTTTGGTCAAAGACGCAGAAAACGATGAGTGTTATACTAAAAAGATCAATTGGGAACAAATTCTACCTCCTAAAATTCTATTCAAAGAATCAGATGACAAAGACTTTCACATTATGGACGTTTTGGTTGAATTCATGAAGAATTACATGGTTTCAATTGAAAGATTTGAAAGCCAATGTAAGAGGTTATTTGAGCAAGTGGTTAAGTTTAAGAAGATTAAGGAGAAGTTGAAGATTGAAGATGATTTCATTGTTGTGGTAGAAGAAGATAAGCAAGAGGAAAAGTTGAACGAGAAAAAGAAAAAAGAAGAGATTGATGAAGTTCAAGATTCAATCTATGCCTTGTTCATAAATGTCCAATGGAAAAGGATATGGAAGCAACATCATTTATTTCTCAAGTTCATGGAATTTCTACCAAACAAAAAGAAGAAGAAGAATGATGTGTTCTTTCTATCATATATGCCACCTTGACAATGGTTGAGGCGTCAAGCTAATGACCATAAAGAAGTGCTTCGTGGGAGGCAACCCATATGTAGAGGTAACTTTTATTTTTGCAATCTTATTTTCGTTATTTGAATTTGTTTCTTTTGGATTGCGTGTTAATGTGCACTATGATGAAGAATTTTTAACAACTTGAAGTTGATCTTAAGCTTTTGTTTGGGATTTTGAAAATTAAATTCTATTTCTTTGCTCATGTCATTACTCAATTCGACGAGTTTCACTAATGCATACATTGTTGATCACTTTGTGGTTGTAAAAGTCTAACTTGCCATCAATTTTTGAAAAAAAAAAATTAAACTTTTCAGTGACATGTTTGGCATTATTTCGACAGTTCATAATCTCTCTTATTATCCTAGCTGTGAGCTTTTGGGCCTAAACACTTTAATTCTTTGTTGTGTGATTATCTAGACATGTGTTATCCCTTCAAAACTTGCACTAATTCTGACTTGCATCACTTGTGATTTATGCATACACTGAGGCAATTTTGTTTGGTCGTTTGAGCCTTTCTAACTACCATATGCAAATTTTATCATTTGCTAGCCCCTTTGAGCCTGTACGGTAAGGCTTAATTCTAATCTTAAATCCACTAAGGAATTAGGGGTTACTTTGGAATTAAAGGTTATGTCACTAAGACATTAGGGCAAGAATAATAAAGAGAATTTGGTAATAATTCAATAAAGGAATTCAGTAACTAGGATCAAATTAGACACCAATGTTGAATTCCAAGTGAAACTCATCCCTGACATTTTTCTCATTATAAAGGATCAATTTTATTACCGTTGTTAATTTTAAATATTATTTCAATCAATTCGAAAACTTTTTGTTCAATTTAGTAATCAAATATAATTCAATAGTAAAATGCAATCCTTGAGTTCGACACTCGGTACTACCGTTTTATTATTACTTGCAACGATTCAGTACACTTGCTGAAACGTTATCAGTCGTGTCTTGACATACAAGCAAAAACGAATATGGACAGCAACAATTCACGCATCATAAGCATGGATAAAGCTATTTTCGGAGATGAGTATGAAGAACTACTTGAAAAAGAGCACATATACGAACTTCTCAATCATAAGGAGTTGAGTGCTACTGTCATCAGCTTATACATTAGGTAGATATTACTTTTAATTGCATTTATTGGTAATTAATCTAATTTTAAATTTTCATTGAAGGTTTTTGATTGAGAAGTTGGTGTGCACGCGCAAATTTTCAGATAGATTTTCATTATTGTCTCCGCAAAAGCTTTCAATGTTTAAACTCGATCCAGTTAATGTAAAGAAATACGTTGTAGATATCCTATTGGGAAACAAAGAGAAGGATAAGTTGTTCCTTGTGCCATATATCATATGGCATTTGTGTTCCTCAGTACTTCCCCGAATAAAATAAACATTGATCATACTATTTCAATTTCAATTTATGCATACATTTTTATTTACAAAAAATCTATGCATAAATTTTGTTCCGATAAATGAAAAAGGTCTCGTGTTCTTTAGAAATCGATGCTAAAGTTTATTTATAAAAAACACACACTTTTCAATCTACTAATGAGACTTTAACTAAGAAAAAAATCGTGATGACATATACACAAGACCTAAAGTGGTCAGTACCTCAAAAATATGACTTGAAGTCAGAACATTAATGTACCAAGTTGGGGTCTAAGCTACATGCTATTTAGCCTCTTAACCTCAACTATAGGGCTACTGCTTTAGAACATCAAAAAGTCTCATATTACTTGAGAATTGAGATTAATGATTGTTTATAAACAACACTTACATTTCTCAACCCACTGATGCATATTTTACTAAGGATAAAATTGTAAAATTTTGCGTAAAAAATTCAAAGCAGACAATACTTCAAAAATGTGACATAGAGTTCAAAACAAATTTATCGTCACTTAATTTTCACATTATTAAGAACACTAATTTTATAGATTGCCTTAATGAATTAAATAAAATATAAATAATCAAATCAACTATTTATTAGTCTGTTGAGAGGTCTCAATCCTTTCATAATAAATATATATATATATATATATATTCACACATATACACACAGACACACACGCGGACAGAAGTCTCACACCCTTTCTGCTACAAACACAATAAATCCTTCTAGTATGAAAGATATACATTCTCATAATGGCTAATCTAATATGATGTAAATGGTTTTAGTTAATTTATCAATATTTCTTTACATTATTATTGTTTTTTTGGATTTTGGTTTTGTGTATCATGAAAGGCTAACAAGAAAATTAAAAATAAATAATGAAGATGTTGATAAAAACAAGAAATGAATGACCTCTGACGAACACCAAGATTTTTATGAGAGTTTTATGAGAGTTAAAGAGACAAACATAGCAAGCACATCAATGTACTCCAGACACATTTACTAACAGTTATTTTAGGAAGTGCTTCTTGAAACTTTATAGATGCAAAACAATTTAATATTTAATAATTGAAAACAGAACTTTTCTTTTACATTATAAAGTGATCAAACAATTAGCTGATTCTTACATGCAAAGGAGATAAAAAAAAATGGCTGAAATTTTCAAGTTTTATAATTCTATGATCCTCCTTTTTTCCCTGCTTCTTGTTGTAACTGATGATTTCCGTAAGTTTGTTTTCTCATTCTTCTGAAATTTATTTTTTACCTAAGACTTTATTTTTCACCCTCTTAATTTCCTTAACATTTACTTTTGGTCTTTAATTTCCTTAACATTTATTCTTGTTTAACATAACAGAAATACCTGTATGTATTTATGACTATCAATGTCCAAGTTTTATGTGTTTCCCTCCTGAAGTTCCAAGGTGTAGGGACTTCATTTGTCGTTGCCTGTGTAAGTGTGTAACAATTATGTTTAAAAGTAATTATTTATTTATTTTTATAAAGAAAAAGTAAATCTTTATTTTTTTATAAAGTAAAAGTAAATATTTATTATTTTTGAGAAAAATATAACTTTAATCCTTTATGTTTAGCTCAATTTTTTGTTAAATCCTTTAAATTTATTTTTTCTCGATTAAATCTTTTAAGTTATATATATATTTGCACCATTAGCCTTTACGATATATTAAATTATGTATGCAGTTGTTTAAGTTTTAAAATTTTCTCGAATTACTGTCATGAAATGTTAAGATTTAATCGAAACATTACAACAAATTAACTATTCAAACTACTTTGCATGTGAAGGAAGTTATAAAAGACATTGATTATTTGGATAGATATTTATTACCTTGTTTTTAAGGCTATACGCGAGTTTAAATTATTGTGGAGAACATCAAAAAAATATATACCATTCATATTTGATGAAGGTTTTCTGAGTGATTAGTGTGAGGGACATATTATGTTGCATTTAGTAGGGTTAATTTCAGATAATTAAAACATTTCAATTGAATTAATTGTTGTCAAAATTGAGATAAATGACTAACGGTACAAACATAATGTAACTTAAATTATTAAATCGGGATAAAATAAGTTTAAACGATCTATGCAGAAATTAAGTCAAACTTACATGACTATATATATATTTTTTATTTTTCTTTTTTCGTGGTACAAAAATCTTTATTATTTTTAAGCCTATAATTGTATATGCATGTTATAATGTTAGTACGCATGTAATTTATTTCATACTTCAATTTATATTTCCCTAATTACATTTCAATTTTTTTTAACAAGCTTAGAAGGAGGTTATGGTGAAGTAACTTCAATTTTGTGTGTAACAAGCAGATCAATATGAACTCAACACTTTGTGATCATTTGGGTATTTTGTATTATTGGAGGTACTTGTTGTTTTATGTTTAATGGTCCTATTAGTTAATTTGAAGTTTCATGTTAACATAACGTGTAATATGTTTGTGGTACTTAACTTATCTTATAATTAGATAATGGTTACTTAATTTGATTTGCTTTTCAAAAAATTAATATGATAATTAGAGCATGGTTCAAATCGTGAAGATCAAAATTAAGAACTTTTTACTTTTTTTCAAATAATAGCCAGTATTGGAAAGAGTTTAAGTATTAGTGGGTAATTTTATAAGTAGGTATGATAAAAATTAAATATTATTAATAATTTTACAATTATGATTAATTGATAGTATCAAAACTCTTCATAATTAATTGTGTGAGAAAAGGAGAATCTCAGTGTGAATTATCTTCTCGTACCACTCCAATTTGATAACAAGTAAAATATTGCATAAATTTTTATGCAATTGAAAGTAACACTCCAATTAATTGTTCATTATTCGGTAAAAAAGAATAATTACCTATTATAAGCTTGAACAAAAATTGGAATTATAATGGCCTAATCTTTTGCACATGTTGGAAAATAAAAAACTCTTCCGTTAGAGTTGAACATGCCACAAATACATCAAGTCACTCTTTTTTTTAACTAAAAAGTTTAAACTTTCAATTGAATTCTAAATCAATTGTTATTGGACTTCCAAAATTTATTTGAAACATTGTAATTTTTATAAAACATATTGCAAGATTTATGCACAGTAATTAAATGAAATACTTATAATTCAATGATGTAAGTGGTAGATTTTTTATTCCACTTCTTTTTCAATTAACATAAAAAGACTGCATTAAGCTTTTTATGATTAATAATGATTAATTGTCAATGATGACTATATTTGGTAATAAACAATAAAATATGTGTTAAATTTATTTCTCTATATTATAATTAATTAACTATAATGAAGAGATACTTAGGTAACAAACTTTTTAATCCCGAAACAACTTATTTTGTGTATGAATTTGAGCATTAGTTGAAACATTTTGACCCATGATGAAAATTGGATCACTAAGACATTTAAGACATTAGAAATAATTGAAATTTATTAATTAGTTGGCAAAATTTTCAAATAAAATGTACTTACATTAGCTAAATTTATAAAAATGTCGCATAAATCTGTGTATCCATAAACAACTCTATATAATATCTCTATTTGGAAGGAAAAAAATCACCCCAGCATATTCTAATTTAAACTCTAAAGGATTTGACATTTTCCATATTATTACCTTCAATTGTTAAACAGAATTTAGATGAGGTTCTGAACTTTTAGGTGGAACATCATTTTTTTGGATACATCAAAAATTGGCAAGTGCAAGTCAACAATCACAAAAAATCCTCCTTAAATTCTTTTTAAATTTTAATAATAATGGTGTGAGTAATTTTCATCTGTGTTGTGACTTCTACTCTCTTTATCATTACAGTTTAGAAGTTAATTGTTAACTTTTTTAACGGCTACTAACATTAATTTTTACATGTGACTTTCTCCCTCTTTTTTCTTGAAATTTTCTTGTATAACATTAATACCAATATATATAATCATACTTTCACAATCACTATTTTTTTCATATCTTAATTAACATCAATTTAGCACGACCCTATATCAACATCTATTGGATTTGCTAAAGAAACATTTATGGAAAGATAAAGACAGATTGAATTTTAACTTATTTTTAATGATTCTTGCCTGAATTGCAGGCTCCAAAATATATTAAGGATTAGTGTACCTATATGTGAGAAAACTTAGTAACTTCACAATGCAAGAAACTAGGGGTGGTTGGCAGAAGCGATGCAGGATCAACCAGTATATTTGTATAAATTTCAAAAGTTTTTGGGCAAAAATAAAAAATAAATTTTGGAAAAATTGAGGAACTATTTTGTAAATTTTGAAAAAAGTTAGGGACCAATTTGCAAAAAAATTAAATAATATAGGGACTAATATAAATTTTTTGAAACATACGAGGTCAAAATTTATAAATTTGAAAATATTATAGAGACTATTTTATGGTTTATATATTCTATAGTAAAAGAGAGAATTTGTAATTCTCTAAATTTAGTTTTGACAAAATTTCTCATGAAATTCTTTTATTTTGAAAATTCTCCAATTTTTTTATCCAAACAAGACAATTTGAGTTCCCTTAGAGTGTTTTTGGATGTGCTAATTGAAAATTCTATGAAAATTAAAATTCTAGGCAATTCAAATGCTTCAATTGAATTCCTTTTATTTATAAATTTTAATGTTTGTATAAAAGTATTTTTCTTTTAAAGTTGGGCTATAATATAAATTTCAAAAGTTTTGGGACAAAATTGAAAATTATATTTGGGCCAAAACTAAAATTTTGTAAAAGTTGATGGACTATTTTATAAATTTTGAAATTTTAGGGACCGGTTTTCAAAAAAAATATAGGAACTAATATGAAAATTTGAAACATATAGGCTCAAAATTGTAAACATTCAAAAATTATAGCCACCATTTCATGATTTATATACTATAAAGTAAAGAGAAATTTGAAATTATTAAATTTTATGTGATATTTGAAATTCTCTAAATTAAGTTTTGACAAAATATCTCACTAAATCCCTTTATTCTAAAAATTCTCCAAATTTATTATTCATACAAAATAATTTATTTAAAATATTTGAATTAATCTAAAAAAAATAATATTCTCTCAAAAGATTATTTGATCCTAATACATTCTAAAGATGATGGTGTTAACAATATGTATAAATTTGTCTAATTAAACACTGCTCTCTCCTTTTTTCAGGTTACATTTCTATGTTACTTGGAGTTATCTCCCTCCCTTGAACATGATTTTTCTTTCTCCATTTGAGTTTTCCTCCTCTTTCCATATTCCTTTTAACTATACATCTTAATTGTTTCTTCCCTTTCACTACCACCAACATCTATCATGTTTTCTCTTCACCATTTTTCCTAGCATCAAACAAGTTTCTTGTTGCGGGTGCAAATCAAAACACTGACTCCATTGATCAATCGTTCTTATCTTTGTGGTAGTGAGATTTGAGAAACAACCTCCACTAGAGCCACCACCATCGAAAAAGTATGAATTTTTTAAGGTGGTCATTTTTTAGGTAATAGTTTTATCTGTAGTAGGAGGAGGGTCAACCCAACATTATATAAGGCTTAAAACAAACTCTTCAAAAATGAGGCGTTTTATAAAAGTTT
>JBBPBQ010020324.1:44784228-44799405 GCA_037974755.1 Cicer yamashitae | reverse complement strand
ATTATTATTATTATTATTATTATTATTATTATTATTATTATTATTTAATTAGGTTTTACTTCTATATGGGCCTAACCCATGAGTCACATTTTACTTTTTTTTTTTTACCAACAATTACCAAATCTATTTTTTTTTAAACACAAAAAATAAAGTAATTAATATTTTAAAACACATTAATAACCAAAACTCTTATATTCAAAACTATCACTATAATAATACTTATATTTCAAAACACTCAAATTAAAATATTACCATCAATAGAGGCATGCATCATGTATATATTTTTGTTATGCAATTTATTGGTTTGTGTATTTTTTCTTTTAAATTGGAAGTTTTACTTTTATATATTTTGTGTTATTCTTCTATATGTTTAACTTTGGTTTGATGTGGATGATGGATAAAACTGACCCTTACAACAACATTTTAGGTACTATTGAGTTCGAGGAGATTCAAGAGTAGTTGATGAGTATTAACGTGCGACGAACGGGGGATAAAAATGGGTTTTCAATATTATTTTGTAATGATAGGATTGTCGCGATACTTTTAAGTTTGTTTTTAATCAACTTTTAAAATGCACTAGGATTCTAGAAATGCGGAAGTGGGTTCCCTTTCGTTAGGAATTATTGTTTTTCTTGTTATAGCCTTGAATAAACATTTTCTTAATAAAATTAATAAACGTGGTTGTTACTAATTATTTGCATCAATAAATGTTAGGTAGTTAGATAAAAAAAAAATTGTCGTAAATCTTTCAAATCAATATATTTTTAAGTAACGCTTTGGATTAAAAATCCGGGGTGTTACAATTGGTATCAGAGCAATAATCCTCGGAAATTTTGGGGTGGGACGATTTTGTATGACACTTGCCTTGATTTATGCCTTCAAAACACTCAAATTAAAATATTACCATCATTAGAGAATAATCAAAACTAAACAAATCACACTTTATATTTGTTATTATATCATAACAAATATTAATAAAATCACAATGGCATAACACATATATAAAAATAAGGAAATCAAACACAACATTACTAATATCTCAAATAATTATTTATAAAATAAATAATTAAAATAAGAGATACTTAAAATAATTAAAATATAAATACGTGCACATTTAACATTAGTTAAACATACAAGAAAATATGACATTAATTACCAACTCACATATACACGTAAATTCACCTAAAATCTTATTCTTTAAAATATTTAAACTAATATACTATTATTTTTAGAAAAATATATAAAATAATAAAATATAACATTTATTATTCATATAACATATTTGGTCAAATATGTACAAGATTAGCACATCATAGAAAACGCGCCTATAAAGAAAATTAATCATAAAACTAATCAAGATATATTCTAAAATAATTTTAACACCAAATTAATTATCTAAAACCCTTTTTAAATAATAAAATAGTTTACTATAAAATTTGGAGTGTTACAATTCTCCCCTCGTTAAAGAAATTTCGTCCTCGAAATTTTTGGTGAATAATAAATAAACTAATATCTAACTAACTACCCTCAAGATTCAAACTTAGTCACAAATGATATAATAAACATATTTACGGCATTTACTACTCACTTAGACATAACATGTCAAGAATCCTAGCATGATAAGGTAATATGACACAACAAATCAATTAACACATATCAAATACGCTATCAAGTTCAACTATCAACTTAAACAATATTCTACTAGTTTTGGTCTCTTTAAAGAATGTGTAAATCCTAACAACAATTACTCTACAGGTTTCAAAAAATTAGACATCTAGAGAAACTTTTAAAATATTTCACACCTTCAAGAATAACAAACAAAAATGCATATAACAACTCAATGACATGCAGTCACTTAAGCGTATAATCATAGTGAAATAGGACAAATATTTTCACATATGGTTTCAAACACACTCAAAATATAACTTAATTTTAAAGTCTTATAAACAAAATTCATTTATAGAACTCATACAATAGTTCTAGTCCTTATGAAATGAGAGAATATAGAACAAATAAGATACTAACACAATGTCCTTATTCATTTTAAGCAAATTACTTAGAAGATCAAACATACTTAATTGAATGTTTAATTTAAGTACACACCACCAACCTAATATTTGCGTCACATAATCAGTTATTAACATTCAACATTGATGCCACATAAGACTCATAATCACTCAAAGTTGTATTAGAGGTGAACATGGTTTCTAACTATTTCCAAAATAAAATTATCAAGTATTTATAACAATAATAACAATGGGTTATTGTTGCCTCTTTTATCGACGATGAGTCATCGGGGTAGCTAGTCCCTCCTACTCATGTAGTCAACTACTTAAGGTAACTATAACTGCAGTCATTCAAATTCAAACATGGTAATTAAAAGTATTTTTAACATGGTTCAGGAGTGCGAAGGTAGCGCCACAACTCCTACTCCTTACTTCAAGTTAAAAACTTACTTAATTACACATTCACAATAATTTATTTGTAATTTACAACTAGTTATAACAACAAAAGAAATGACACTTACATCAACATATAATCAATAATCCGATTGTAGAAATATAGAACAATTTCACTTTTAGATGCTCTCGACTACTCTAACGCTATACACTAATTCCCAACAACTAGAACACTTAAAACACAAACAATTTAATATTTACATAATCACATACACATTCACATAGTTAATCCAAAAATTAGAACCATCATTTTACGTTCATCTCATAACTCAAACGATGATTCAAACACATGTAACATACTCTCATAGAAGGCTAATTGCTCCAAATTGATCACGCTCAAATTTTCTTTTGAATTAATCATCACTTAAAAGTTACAACAAACTAAAACATAGATTTCCAAGTAGCAAATAAGATAAATTATTATTTACTAGAAGACACAACACGCTACCAAACCAAATTGAATCAAGTAGTACATAAACCACTTTAAAGGTTACACATTTAGCACAAAAAAAAAAATCCTTGGGAATTCAAACCATTTCCTTAAATCACTTTTCAATAAATCACGTCTAACTAAAAACAACTAAAACAAATCATATTTCTAAATACAATTAAAAATAAAATAAATCACATGTATTTTTAAAATCTATAAGATTTCTAAAATCACTCGTACTTTAATCGTCAAAAACACATTTCTAAATAATTAATCATTATAAAAATTATTATTTTCAACTTATATTTTGAAAGAAGATTTAAATTATATATATAGATAGATAAAAAGTTTTCGAATAAATTAACACTTCCAAAATAGTTCTAATTTATTTTCTCAAAATTTACAAAAAAAAAAAAAACAAAATTATATATTTATATACATTAAAGTAGTGTACATGACACATGCATAAGACATACTTGGTTATGATAATGAATTACACTAATTGACAAATCTACTAAATAACATTCTCCTCTCACACCAACTACTCAACATGTCTATAGTTACATCATCAGTTTCTATCAAGGCACAAAATTGGTCTAAAGCACAACACACCATCAATTTTACAAACAACATGTCACTTTTATATATTAAACTCATATATACATTTCAACAATTATAACACAACAACTATAATTCTACAAAAAAAAAAAAAAAATTCTACTCATAAAACACATCAATTATAGAATCCAAAATTTTAAAAAAGAGTTTCACCATTGAGATAGTTCTTTTAAAAACTTTGTTTCTTTTAATCTGTTTTCTTTCTCTTTCTCAATTAGTAGACATTTTATTATTTGACCCCTTTTTGTACAATTATAAATTACTAATGAGTTCTTAAAATCTAAAACTCTAACATCGAGTTAAACTCTAATGAGTTCATAATATCAGAAAATCAATCATTTCAAACAAATATCCGAACACCCTCGTGATTCAATATTCACACCAGCCCCCTAAACCAACATAACAACAACTCTTTCTAATTTTCTTAAAAACAAGACATAGTAAAACATGCTGTAAATTTTAAGCTATTTTAAACATTAAATAAAATCAGTAGTATCAAATTATTTTTATTTTATAAATCAACAAAAATTCAATTCAATTTAATTTCTTTAAAATAATCAAGAGTAATTCAAATAAAAGTTATTTTCATCTTACAAAATAAGTAATTTTTTAACTCCTTCTAAATATCATTTTAAAAAAATTCTAAGTTCTACCAACCTCTAACATTCAAGAAATACTATTGCTAATAATATGAATTTCATACTATTTAAAATCATGATGATCATTCTAAATTATTTTCAAAACCAATATCAAAACTCTACTCATATAGATACAATCATCAACACTATCAAGTGATTTAAAATTAACATTCACAATTTAAAATCGATTCTTTTCTTCACGCAAGCCAACACAAAATCAAAATAAGAATTTTTTAGTCAAAATTAAAATTGTAAACATAAAAGACATAATTTCTATCTAACTCAAAGTTTAGAACGAAACATCCTTTTTTTTTCTCTAAATTGAGTTTCAACAAAACTAATAATAATTTGTACCTAGTAAAAGTCAATACTTGAAGTTTTAAACATATAGTTCATACGGAAATCAATGTTTCAATCAAGTAGTTATTAGATCAAACACTTTAAACAAATTCATATCAAGACTAAATATTTTAAATTGGTTAAGGGTGAAAATGAAACTTTAAAACAAATAATTGGTGAGGTATGACATTTGATAACTAGTTACGTGAATGAGATTAATAACTTGAAACATCCAGGTGGTCAATCAAAATTATTATTTCCAACTATTCACATAAAACAAAAGTGCCAAAATCATAGTTCGGTAGACAAGAAACAAGCAACAAGATCGTTCAACAAGTAACCAACAAAATCTTGTCAACAATTAAAATTAACTCAAATCTTAACAAGTAATTTCATGGTTTATTTACTCACTTAGGTAAGAACTTAGAATCCATAACACAATCAGGGTAAGCAAATAATAAACAGTTAATTAGTAACTTAAAAAATATGTATAATTATACAAAAACATATAACACTTAACACAATAACATAATGAGAACAAAAAAAAAAACATGTTAGTGAAAGTAGTTATTACTCAAGAAAACACAACCAACACAACTAAAATTTGACTAACACTAAACCGACACTTGACCCACTCAGCCTGATTGGACAGACCTAAACCCCAAAATACCATTTATAATAATTTATACTAAATTATTTGAAATCAAAACTCGCAGCGGATAAAGAAAATTTGTTCAAGAAAATAAATACACATGTACTAAGGTTTTCATATAAAAATCATTTGTTATTACAAAAAAAAAACACATTACAACTCCTAATTCCCAGTATCACCTATCAGAGCGGAGTTTCTCCCAAAGTTGAAGTTCTAAACTCGTTAACCTGTAATAACTGCAATTTTGCAAACGCGGGGCTAAACCAGTCAAACACAAACAAAGAAGGAGGTGAGTTTTGAAATCATGTTGATAACATAATACAAGTAAGAAGAACACGCAATTAATCATACATAAAACGTATCATTACACAAACATTCTTCAAGGAAAAACACCACGTTATATAGTCAAAATCAAGGAAAATCAATACATTTCACAATAAGATCAAATCATCTAAGAAATTATAATCGCACACAATACATATTAATCACAACAAACAATCACACAAAAATGCAATGCTATGCATGAGCTTAGACTCTACTTCACAATGTGGTACCATTCTAACTCTGAAGTACTTGGTTAGGAGCCCGTGATACTATGCCACCATCCCGATGGACGGAAAATTCAAATTGGCCCTGTCCTCATAGATCCCCTCAACTCAACCCGAGACACATATACGCGACAGTCGAGGTAAACGTGTGTTGCATGGTAGCTCCCGACATTTGGAGTGCTACCTCCAAGTCACCAAGGAATTCCGCACCCGAATACCTCCAAGGTCTAACAATCTTGCCTTAAGGCTCAACAGTAGACCGCCACAATCAGACTCAATTCAGTTGTACTTCCCCGGAATCGCTAGGCTTGTCAGGCCCTACCTATATGATGACAAAATAATCTCCACTTCACAAATTCTCAATATTTATTTTCTCCCCTCGTTGGCCTATGATACTCCATTAAGACCGTCATCTCAAACACAAATTGGAATCACAATTATTTCATCAGAGGTTACTTCAATATTTTCATCACCAATTCATAACATCACTATTATAAATCACACATCATCATCATTACATAATTCATCACAACTTTAGAGCATCACTATCATCAATCGTACCTCATCACATAAACTTATCACAAATTTATAAAATCACAATTATTATTCATACATCATCATCATCACATAGAATTATCACAACACATCCATCTTTTATTATCATATCACATAAACTCGTCTAATCAAACATATACATAAAATTAATTCGACACTCAATATCACATTAACATCAAATACCACACATTTAAAGAAATTAAGTCAATCAACACCTTACAAATATTTTCTATTCTATATTTTAATCTCACAATTTCCATATTTGCACATTAATTTATCCCTCAGAGGGCTACTGCCATACGTAGCGAGCCCCGGATGAATAGTTGGGAAATACGGTTTTCCCGTTCATCTCACAATATATTATACTCATGAATTCAAACGCTCTCTCACCTCTTACCTTATTTCGACGCTTTCACACACGAATACGATTCCACGAGCAAACAGCCTTTGTTCTTTGACTCTTTATCCTTCAATCGATCTAACTCGACAGTTTATGGGTAAACGTCAAAAATAAATTATGAGAAACTACTCTAAAAACTAAATTCGAAATTCGGTCAATGAAAATTACCATAAATCAGAAAACCAATGAGTGGATAATATAGCCACTGTTCACACGATCATTTTGGCGTTGGTTTCACTCAAATCGGACTTACGGTGAAGAAGAACGGTGCAAAATAAGGAATGCCATAGACGGAGAAGTCGGATATTTTAGAGAGAAATTGGGATGGTTAAAAATCTGAGGAAGTATGTTTATTTGACAAATGAATAAAACAACATTTTGAAATTTGGGTGCCAAACGATAATCCTAATTTATGTTTTCTATTCCTTAGGCGGGCTACTCCTCCTTCCTTATATTTTATTATTATTATTATTATTATTATTATTATTATTATTATTATTATTTAATTAGGTTTTACTTCTATATGGGCCTAACCCATGAGTCACATTTTACTTTTTTTTTACCAACAATTACCAAAGCTATTTTTTTTAAACACAAAAAAATAAAGTAATTAATATTTTAAAACACATTAATAACCAAAACTCTTATATTCAAAACTATCACTATAATAATACTTATATTTCAAAACACTCAAATTAAAATATTACCATCATTAGAGAATAATCAAAACTAAACAAATCACACTTTATATTTGTTATTATATCATAATAAATATATATAAAATCACAATGGCATAACACATATATAAAAATAAGGAAATCAAACTCAACATTACTAATATCTCAAATAATTATTTATAATATAAATAATTAAAATAAGAGATAATTAAAATAATTAAAATATAAATACGTGCACATTTAACATTAGTTAAACATACAAGAAAATATGACATTAATTACCAACTCACATATACACGTAAAATTCCCTAAAATCTTATTCTTTAAAATATTTACACTAATATTTTATTATTTTTAGAAAAATATATAAAATAATAAAATATAACATTTATTATTCATATAACATATTTGGTCAAATATGTACAAGATTAGCACATCATAGAAAACACGCCTATAAAGAAAATTAATCATAAAACTAATCAAGATATATTCTAAAATAATTTTAACACCAAATTAATTAGAGGAAGATAAAGCTCCTTTAGCACCAACTGGATATCAAATACTTGAAAAAGTACAAGGTTTGACCAATAAATTTGGCAAACCTTTTGCGGGAGAGCTGGTCAAAACTGGGTGGAAGAAAAAGTCAATTTTCTTTGAATTGCCATATTGGAAGTCAGTGTATATAAGACATTTCCTCGATGTGATGTATATTGAAAAAAAATGTATTTGATAGTGTTATTGGTACGTTACTCAATGTTCCAGGAAAGTCTAAGGATGGCATCAATGCAAGATTGGACTTGGTCGATATGGGAATAAGAAATGAATTGGGTCCCGTAAAGAAAGGAAATCGCACATATCTACCTCCAGCCGCTCATACTCTATCTAGAAAGGAAAAAATTGTTTTCTGTAAATTTCTACACGAAGTTAAAGTTCCAGAAGGATACTCTTCAAACATTAAAAATTTAGTTTGTATGAAAGACCTCAAGTTAAAAGGTTTGAAGACCCATGATTGTCATATTCTAATGGAGCATTTGCTACCAATAGGTATATGTTCCATTTTACCTGAAAAACTTCGACGAAATTGTTGTTACTTTGCAGAGGGAAATTGTTGTTACTTTGTGTGAGCTTGAAATGTATTTCCCACCCTCGTTTTTTGATATATTGGTTCACCTTACTGTTCATCTTGTTAAGGAGACACAACTTTGTGGGCCAGCTTATATGAGATGGATGTATCCGATAGAACGATATATGAAAATATTAAAAGGGTACGTAAAAAGTAGAAGTCAACCAGAAGGTTGTATTGCTGAGCGGTACATTGTCGAAGAAGCTGCTGAATTTTGTACTGAATATCTGTCCAATGTTGAATCCATAGGGCTTCCCATGTCTCGACATTCGGGAAGAATATCAGGAGAAGGGATAATTGGAAATAGACTAATGACTATATCAAGGACAAAATGGGAGCAGACACAATTGTATGTTCTGCACAAGGATGATGAGGTTCAACCGTATGTTACAATACACATGGATCAGTTATCTAGTTTGAACATGAATAGGAAATAAAATTGGATAACTCGATAGCACAATCGAAGTTTTATAACATGATTAAAAAATCACATAAAGTCAAAGTTTGATATAGACCCCGAATCAATTTCATAGAGATTGAGGTGGCTAGCAAATGGTCCGAGTTTACATGTCTTTTCTTACACCGGTTATGTAATTAACGGCTACATATTTTATACCAAAGAACAAGATGATCAAACCACTATGCAAAATAGAGGAGTCACTCTCGTAGCTAAAGCGATGCATATCTCAAGTGCAAAAGACAAAAACCCAATATATTCAAATCTATCATATTTTGGGGTTATCGAGTGCATATGGGAGTTAGACTACACAATGTTTTGGGTTCCCATATTTGGTTGCAAGTGGGTCGATAATAATAATGGCATTCGCATTGATGATTCAGGGTTCTTGCTTGTCGATTTTAATAGGGTGGGACACAAAGATGAGCCTTTTATTTTAGCATCGCAAGCTCAACAAGTGTTTTATGTCACTGATCCTGCTGATGATAAATGGTCTGTTGTCCTATCGACCAATAAAATAAGTGATGATAACAATAGTGATGAAGATGTTGGTCATGATCTTTTCTTTGCAACATGACAACCACATGAAATTGATTCAACTGATGATGGTTTATATCTTAGAGATGATCATGATGAGGGAATTTGGATTAATCCATCGTTTCATATCGTTAATGGAAAAACAAATG
Organism: Cicer yamashitae; assembly: GCA_037974755.1. Lineage (NCBI taxonomy): Eukaryota > Viridiplantae > Streptophyta > Magnoliopsida > Fabales > Fabaceae > Cicer > Cicer yamashitae. The sequence goes on along the minus strand of JBBPBQ010020324.1, from coordinate 44,789,823 downwards.
TGAATCCCACTAGGAAAAGAAGAAGGGCATCTTATTGTGTTTAATGGTTTTATATAAGCCATGTAATCTGAACTGAGTTCATGTAATTTAATTGTTTGATCTGCCAGAATTTAGCATTTTAGTATTTAGCTTGAGTTGTATTTGATTTTCTGCCTATACTTATTTTCTGCTTATATTTAGCTTGATCTTAGTGTTTTATACAAAGTTCATGTAATTTAAGTGTTTGACCTGCCAGAACTAATTTTCTGCTTATATATATTGAACTTGAAAAAGCTTTGTTTGAGTACTGGAAATTTTTCTTGAACTTGAACAGATCATCCCAATATGAGCTGATCATGTAATTTAGCATTGATATATATATATATATATATAGGTATTTAACTAATTATTTGGAAGAAAAAAAATCCAAATATAGGTCTTTTACTAATTATTTAGCATTTTACAGAAATTGAACTTATATTGTAATTTAACAAATTTAAATTGAACTGAACTGAACATAAACTTGTAATTTTACATCGCTTTTGTCAATAAGCGCTACAAAAAGCCTTCAAACAAAAAATAAGGAGGTCACATAACGCTTGCACATAATAAAACAAAGAGGCTTTTAAAGCGCTTGCTGAAAAAACGATGTAAAAGGCTTTTTAAAAAAATGAGGAGGTCTTTTAAAGCGCTTGTTTTATAAGCGCTGTAAAATGGTCACATAGCTTGCACATAATAAAACAAAGAGGTCTTTTAAAGCGCTTCTTGAAAAAACGTTGTAAAAGGCTTTTAATAAAAAAAAATAAGGAGGTCTTTTAAAGCGCTTGTTCAATAAGCGCTGTAAAATGGTCACATATCTTGCACATAATAAAACAAAGAGATCTTTTAAAGCGCTTGTTGAAAAAGCGTTGTAAAAGGGTTTTAATAAAAAAAAATAAGGAGGTCTTTTAAAGCGCTTTTTGGAAAAGCGTTGTATAAGGCTTTTCAAAAAATAAAATAAGAAGGTCTTTTACAGCGCTTTTGGAGCGCTTTAAAAGGCTTCTAAAAAAGCGTTGTAATAGGCTTTTAAGAAATAAAATAAGGAGATCTTTTACAGCGCTTTTTCAAAAAAAAAACGTTGTAATAGGGTTTTATATATAACAGTAAACCGCTTCAGTTTCCTCTTCATTACGTAAACTTCCTACGCTTCAGTTTCCTCCTCCTGTTCATTGTCCTTCTCATTGCGAACCCTACTGTCCCTACGAACCATATTGCCAACCATCTCCATCTTTGTTACTATCCCTACGAACCTTCTCATTGAAATACGTAACCCTCATTACGTATTTTTGTGAACCCTACTTTGTCCTACGAACCGTTTGTATTTCTGCGCACTCTTCTCGCTGTTCCTTCTTATACGAAGCCGTAACCCTACGTATTAATATATATAAATAGATAGATTTGTTATCACTTAATTTTTGTATTATTCGTAACACTAATTTTATAGATTGCCTTAATTAATTAAATAAAATATAAATTTGATTAATGGATTGAGAGGTCTTTATAATGAATATATATATACATACACACTCACGCGCTACCCATTGAGCCACAATAAACCCTTCGAGTATGAAAGGTACACATTCTTATAATCACTAATCTAATATGCCATATATTGTGTATGATAGGAATATACACAGAAACACGATAAAAAGTAAAACACAGCGGATATAAAATTTCTCCAACTCCCATGATAGACAACAACAAACATATGGCAGCAAAATTGATCAAATAAAAGTGCGTAAAGAACACTGATAAGAGTACAAGAAAGTTTCAAAATGATGCACAAATTGTGTCTACAACCAACCAAAATAACAAAGCACTAAAGCTTACAAATGAAAAATAAGAAGAAAAACACCTAAAAAATCTGCTACTGTGCGATCATTGTTTCTCCCTCTCCAGACATCGTTTCTCCGCTCCGACCATTGAAAGACGAAGACTTGTATGTAGCGAACCTGTCCAAAAATCAGTCTGATCCAACAGTTAACGATTGAACAATCGTTCTGAATCGTTCTGAGACTGGTTTGAGAAAATGGAGAATATAGTTTACTCTTCTCATTTCTCTTTTGGTGGCGGCCTTTTTCTTCAAAATAGTCTATCTCCTACAATCATAACAAGACTCCTCTCTACTTGAATGAGTGAGACACATAATGAGTCACAATGTTTGGGCTTTATCTACATAGGAAGAGAGCCCAATACCCAACAATGTAAATGATTTTGGTTAAGTTATCAATATTTCTTCACATTATTATTGTTTTTTTTAGGATTTTTGGTTTTGTGTATATTAACAAGAAAATAAAATTAATAATGAAATATTGATAAAAACAAAAAATGAATATTGACCTCTTCTGAACACCAAAATTTTTATGAGACTTTTACTAACGTCTAAGTTCATGATCAATTGAGGGAGTAAGAGAGACAAACATAGCACATCAATGTACTCAATAGACACTTACTTACAATTGTTTTATGAAGAGTTTCTTGAAACTTTATAGGTGCAAAACAATTTAATATTTAATAATTGAACAAAACAGAGCATTTTTTTACATTATAAAGTGATCAAACATTTAATGATTCTTACGTGCAAAGGAGATAAAAAAAAATGACTGAAATTTTCAAGTTTTTTAATGTTATGATCATTCTTTTTTCCCTGCTTCTTGTTGTAACTGATGCTGTTAGTAAGTTTGTTTTCTCATTCTTCTTAAATTTACTTTTTACGTAAGACTTTATCTTTCACCCTCTTAATTTCCTTTAACATATTTTTTCTGTTCTTTAATTTCCTTAACATTTATTCTTGTTTAACATAACAGACATGCCTTCACCTGATGATGACGTTGAATGTCATTATGACTTTGAATGTCCAGATTATTGGTGTATGCCTCCTCTAGTTGGAAGGTGCAGTCCGAATTTAACTTGTGATTGCATGTGTAAGTGTAAGCGTGTAACAATTTAGTTTAAAAGTAATTATTTATTTATTTTTATAAAGCAAAAGTTCATCTCTATTTTTTTATATGAAAAAAAGTAAATTTTTATATTTCTTTGGCAAAAATACATCTTTAATACTTTCAGTTTAACTTAATTTTCGCTTAGATCCTTTAAATTTTTTTCTTTTTTATTCGGCAATTTCAATTACATAGATTTGCATCATTAACCTTTGAGATATATTAAATTATGTATGCAGTTGTTTAAGTTTCAAAATTTTACTTTATAAAATATTAAAATATTAAAATCTAATCAAAACATCGCAACAAGTTGATTGTCCAAACTATCTTTGTACGTGAAAGAAGTTAAAGACATTGATTATTTGGATAGATCTTTATTGTCTTGTTTTTAATGTTATATGCGAGTTTAAATTGTTGTAGAGAACATCAAAAAATATATATTATTTATAAAATTTGATAAATGTTTTTTGAATGATTAGTACGGAGATAACGTAGTATTTGGTTGAATTTCAAATAATCAAAGGTTATAATTAAATTAATTGTTATCAAAATTAAGATAAAAAATTAATGGTGCAAACAGAATGTAACTTAGAAAACTAGATTGAGATAACATAAGCTTAACAGATTTATATAAAAATTCAATTAAATTTAAAGGACTATATATGTATTTTTATTTTTATTTTTGTACAAAAATCTTTATTATTTCTAAGCCTATAATTGTATATGCAATGTCATAATGTTAGTATCCATATGATTTATTTCATACTTCAATTTATAATTCCCTAATTATATTTCAATATTTTTTGACAAGCTTAGAAGGATGTCATGGTGAAGTACGAGCTTTCAATTTTATGTGTAACAAGCATATCAATAAGTCATGATGAAATAAAGGAAGAGTCTTTAGTGGAACTTAACACTGTGATCATTTGGGTATTTTAAATTATTGGAGGTAGTTGTCGTTTCATGTTTATTATTATAAATAGTCCTATTAGTTAATATGAAGTTTCATTTAACATAACGTGTAATATGCTTGTGGTACTTGTTGTAATATGAAGTTTATGATTAAATAATGGTTACTTAATTGATTTGCTTTTCAAAAAAATAATATGACAATTAGAGCAGGGTTCAAATCCTGAAGATCAAATCAATAACTTGTTATCTTAAAAAATTTATGGTTGATATAGTCTAATAATGATTCTTATGTAGATTTGCCCATTACTCCTTTTCAAATAGTAGCCTGTATTGGAAAAGAGTTTAATTTTACTAAAAAGTATTACATATTTAGTAATACTTTTATAAATAATTATGATAAAAATTAAATATTGTTAATGATTTAATGGTTGTTATTTGTTGACGGTGTAAAAACTCATAAGAATTAATTTAAAAAAAAAAAGAGAAATTTCAATAAATGTCTGTTTACATCATTAACTTCATTCACTTGTAAAGTAGCATGGATGGTCAATTCATTGCACTATTTGAATTAGATCTTAATAGTAATTCAAGAAAATAGTCAAATCTAATTGACTATATGTGTAATGTATATATAACTTAAACGACTAGTGGTGAAAGTAAAATATAATTTAAATGACTAACTCAGAAAAATTAAAAATTAAAAATTAAAAAATCAAAATGTTATTTTCGTTAAACATAAAGGATTTTGAGACGTATTTTGTCTAATATATATCATGTAATTCCCAAAATTAAAATCTGAAAAAAAAAAACAAAACAAAAATTTCTAAAATATTTTGTTTGGCCCTGTATACATGAAAAGCAAACAAGGAAATAAAAATGATAATAAAAGGTTGATAAAACAAAGAATGAATGAATTCTAATAAACATCAAGATTTTTATGAAAATTTTAAAAGGTCAAATGATAAGTTGAGTGAGGTTTTGTTTTTACTCAATTGATTGAGTTAAAAAGACATATATTGATGTACTCGAGATATTTAATAACAATGATTATTTGTGTCTTGTTAACTAAGAAATCTAAAATTAGAAGTTTTATATGAGAAAAATCAATATTAAACTTTTAAAAAATTAAATACACAATTCAATACATTGTTAATTTTTTAAAAGATGTGATGAACACACTTGTTAACATTCTCCTTGTTATTTTAGGGAGAGATCAACAAAACTCAATGGGTACAAAACATAAATTTAATCGATTAAAATAGAGCATTTTATTAGGCATTATAAAGTGATCAAATAATTAATTGATTATTAAAAAGAGGAAAAATATGGTTGAAATTTATAAGTTTCTTAATGCTATGATCCTCTCTTATCCCGCTATATGTATTTATTATATGCAGAATATATCAAATAAAATAGAAAAGTCAATAAAGCAGAAAAATGTGCGCAAACTTTCTATTGCTAGGAAATCAGCACTACAATTAGCTTCACATAATATGTGACGAAGATAAGTTCTTTAATCAATAAGATGATAGAGAGATTGGACTTATCAATAAGATAAGTTTTTATTAGACTTTAGTATCTGGTTGAGCTTATCAGAGATACTCTGACTTTGAGCTTCAAACAAAAAAAGTATGGTATGATCCATAGCTTCACAAGATGAAAATACATATTAGTTAAATCACATGTTAAGAAAATGAAACCTCAAACATAATTTTTTTTTTTTTTT
>JBBPBQ010020324.1:44730977-44783961 GCA_037974755.1 Cicer yamashitae | reverse complement strand
TTTAATGTTATGATCATTCTTTTTTCCCTGCTTCTTGTTGTAACTGATGCTGTTAGTAAGTTTGTTTTCTCATTCTTCTTAAATTTACTTTTTACGTAAGACTTTATCTTTCACCCTCTTAATTTCCTTTAACATATTTTTTCTGTTCTTTAATTTCCTTAACATTTATTCTTGTTTAACATAACAGACATGCCTTCACCTGATGATGACGTTGAATGTCATTATGACTTTGAATGTCCAGATTATTGGTGTATGCCTCCTCTAGTTGGAAGGTGCAGTCCGAATTTAACTTGTGATTGCATGTGTAAGTGTAAGCGTGTAACAATTTAGTTTAAAAGTAATTATTTATTTATTTTTATAAAGCAAAAGTTCATCTCTATTTTTTTATATGAAAAAAAGTAAATTTTTATATTTCTTTGGCAAAAATACATCTTTAATACTTTCAGTTTAACTTAATTTTCGCTTAGATCCTTTAAATTTTTTTCTTTTTTATTCGGCAATTTCAATTACATAGATTTGCATCATTAACCTTTGAGATATATTAAATTATGTATGCAGTTGTTTAAGTTTCAAAATTTTACTTTATAAAATATTAAAATATTAAAATCTAATCAAAACATCGCAACAAGTTGATTGTCCAAACTATCTTTGTACGTGAAAGAAGTTAAAGACATTGATTATTTGGATAGATCTTTATTGTCTTGTTTTTAATGTTATATGCGAGTTTAAATTGTTGTAGAGAACATCAAAAAATATATATTATTTATAAAATTTGATAAATGTTTTTTGAATGATTAGTACGGAGATAACGTAGTATTTGGTTGAATTTCAAATAATCAAAGGTTATAATTAAATTAATTGTTATCAAAATTAAGATAAAAAATTAATGGTGCAAACAGAATGTAACTTAGAAAACTAAATTGAGATAACATAAGCTTAACAGATTTATATAAAAATTCAATTAAATTTAAAGGACTATATATGTATTTTTATTTTTATTTTTGTACAAAAATCTTTATTATTTCTAAGCCTATAATTGTATATGCAATGTCATAATGTTAGTATCCATATGATTTATTTCATACTTCAATTTATAATTCCCTAATTATATTTCAATATTTTTTGACAAGCTTAGAAGGATGTCATGGTGAAGTACGAGCTTTCAATTTTATGTGTAACAAGCATATCAATAAGTCATGATGAAATAAAGGAAGAGTCTTTAGTGGAACTTAACACTGTGATCATTTGGGTATTTTAAATTATTGGAGGTAGTTGTCGTTTCATGTTTATTATTATAAATAGTCCTATTAGTTAATATGAAGTTTCATTTAACATAACGTGTAATATGCTTGTGGTACTTGTTGTAATATGAAGTTTATGATTAAATAATGGTTACTTAATTGATTTGCTTTTCAAAAAAATAATATGACAATTAGAGCAGGGTTCAAATCCTGAAGATCAAATCAATAACTTGTTATCTTAAAAAATTTATGGTTGATATAGTCTAATAATGATTCTTATGTAGATTTGCCCATTACTCCTTTTCAAATAGTAGCCTGTATTGGAAAAGAGTTTAATTTTACTAAAAAGTATTACATATTTAGTAATACTTTTATAAATAATTATGATAAAAATTAAATATTGTTAATGATTTAATGGTTGTTATTTGTTGACGGTGTAAAAACTCATAAGAATTAATTTAAAAAAAAAAAGAGAAATTTCAATAAATGTCTGTTTACATCATTAACTTCATTCACTTGTAAAGTAGCATGGATGGTCAATTCATTGCACTATTTGAATTAGATCTTAATAGTAATTCAAGAAAATAGTCAAATCTAATTGACTATATGTGTAATGTATATATAACTTAAACGACTAGTGGTGAAAGTAAAATATAATTTAAATGACTAACTCAGAAAAATTAAAAATTAAAAATTAAAAAATCAAAATGTTATTTTCGTTAAACATAAAGGATTTTGAGACGTATTTTGTCTAATATATATCATGTAATTCCCAAAATTAAAATCTGAAAAAAAAAAACAAAACAAAAATTTCTAAAATATTTTGTTTGGCCCTGTATACATGAAAAGCAAACAAGGAAATAAAAATGATAATAAAAGGTTGATAAAACAAAGAATGAATGAATTCTAATAAACATCAAGATTTTTATGAAAATTTTAAAAGGTCAAATGATAAGTTGAGTGAGGTTTTGTTTTTACTCAATTGAGTGAGTTAAAAAGACATATATTGATGTACTCGAGATATTTAATAACAATGATTATTTGTGTCTTGTTAACTAAGAAATCTAAAATTAGAAGTTTTATATGAGAAAAATCAATATTAAACTTTTAAAAAATTAAATACACAATTCAATACATTGTTAATTTTTTAAAAGATGTGATGAACACACTTGTTAACATTCTCCTTGTTATTTTAGGGAGAGATCAACAAAACTCAATGGGTACAAAACATAAATTTAATCGATTAAAATAGAGCATTTTATTAGGCATTATAAAGTGATCAAATAATTAATTGATTATTAAAAAGAGGAAAAATATGGTTGAAATTTATAAGTTTCTTAATGCTATGATCCTCTCTTATCCCGCTATATGTATTTATTATATGCAGAATATATCAAATAAAATAGAAAAGTCAATAAAGCAGAAAAATGTGCGCAAACTTTCTATTGCTAGGAAATCAGCACTACAATTAGCTTCACATAATATGTGACGAAGATAAGTTCTTTAATCAATAAGATGATAGAGAGATTGGACTTATCAATAAGATAAGTTTTTATTAGACTTTAGTATCTGGTTGAGCTTATCAGAGATACTCTGACTTTGAGCTTCAAACAAAAAAAGTATGGTATGATCCATAGCTTCACAAGATGAAAATACATATTAGTTAAATCACATGTTAAGAAAATGAAACCTCAAACATAATTTTTTTTTTTTTTTATAAAAAAAACCTAACAAAAAATCATAACCTTTCAAATAGTACTTTTTCTCAGTGACTTTGAGTTTTCTTCCATGTCTATTATACCCACTCTCTCCATTTACGATTATGAAATGAGATAGAGAGGGAAATAAAACAATAAAGGGTTAATCGAGATGAGATCTGAGAGTGGATGATGAGATCGAAACATTCTTATATTGGAAGACTAGGGTTTGAAAGGAAGAAGAAATGATGAAGATGGTATTCTCATTGAAAGGCGAAGATGATATTCGAACTAAATTTGGCAGCTAGGGTTTGTTAGGTTGGATTGTATCAATGGTATTTATAGTGGAAACAAACATTTTGGGCTTGTATTTTGGTCTCATTTCATTTGTAATGGATTTGGGCCATATTGTGTAGAGTAAGATTGCTTGTATTAATATGTCACTATAACAGTATACGTCTGGTTCAGGCGGATTCAGTTACTGATGATCTAGAATATTTCACTTGCACTCGTCTGCCTATAATCGTATGAACCTGTTAACTTTGCTCGCCAAACCCGTTGACCCGAGTTAACCCGCCCATTTGCACATAGGCCATGGAGATCGACCGGTTTTGGGCCGATTTGGATTTCTTGTCCACCCCTAGTCTCAATAGTAGTGATCTTGTGTTCCCAAAACCCAAGGGATTTACTAGTCTTTTTAAGAACTAGATAAACATGATGTTGAGTTTTAATCCAGAAACGCGTGTACAAGTCAAAGAAGTTTAAAAACACTAGTTCATTCATATCCTTCCAAAGCCTCTAAACAATGACTCCAAAGCAAGTAGGTCATGACCAAGGAACACAACCAATATTATTAGTAGAGAAATTCCACTTCAACCAAATATGCATACCCAAGCTAAAGAAAGGACTCCACTAAGCCACATTTATGATGTTATTCCAAAATCCAAACACCGGTTCACTATTGCGGAGTATATGCATTATAGATTCAGGGTAAGAATTGCAATAGGGGCATGTATTGTTCGACGTCATGTTGCGTCTCTTTTGCTCCATATTAGTCAAGCTTTTTCCATGAGCTGATTTCCAAATGAAAGATCTGATGTCATTAGGACCAGGACACTAATTATGATGTTCGTTCTCATTATCCTCCACCTGATTAGCTAAGATGTCATATGACTAATTAAGAGAGATTTGGTTGTCAGGAGCAGGAATCCAATTCAGAAATTATGCTTCTGCATTTGGGATGAGGGGTCTACCAGCTTTAATTTTGGTACAAATATCATTTGGAATGAGGCGCTCGAGCACATCCATTCGCCAATTGTTATTATTTGCATAGAACGATATTGAAAACTCTTTTTGACCAACAGGGATTTAACCTTGCCACTGATCTTTGATGGGGCGACAACCGACAATCCAGTTATCCTATCAAAACCTAGTATCTTGACCATTACACACATTCCAATATATCCTACATTCCACCTTAGATCAGACTTGAGAGATAGTTCACCAAATGTGAGATGTGTTATTGCAATGTGTTATCTTAGGCATGGCTTGAACACCACAACCATATTTGGCTCTCATGTTTTTGAATCCAAGTACACCTTCCTTATTTTGAGAGCACACCTTGTCCCATAATATCATATGGCATTTGTGTTGTTCCTTGGTGCTTCCCCAAATAAAATAAACTTTGATCATACTATTTCAATTTCAATTTATGCATACATTTTTATTTCCAAAAAATCTATGCATAAATTTTGTTCTGGTAAATGAAAAAGGTCTCGTGTTCTTTAGCAATCGATGCTAAAGTTTATTTATAAAAAACACACTTTTCAATCTACTAATGAGACTTTAACTAAGAAAAAAATCGTGATGACATATACACAAGATCTAAAGTGGACAATACCTCAAAAATATGACTTGAAGTCAGAACATTAATGTACCAAGTTGGGGTCTAAGCTACATGCTATTTAGCCTCTTAACCTCAACTACATGGCTACTGCTTTAGAACATCAAAAAGTCTCATATTACTTGGGAATTGAGATTAATGATTGTTTATAAATAACACTTACATTTCTCAACCCACTGATGCATATTTTACTAAGGATAAAATCGTAAAATTTTGCGTAAAAAATTCAAAGCAGACAATACTTCAAAAATGTGACTTGAATTCAGAACATATTTATCATCACTTAATTTTCACATTATTCATAACACTAATTTTATAGATTGCCTTCATGAATTAAATAAAATATAAATAATCAAATCAACTATTTTATTAGTCCGTTAAGAGGTCTCTATCCTTATCTAATGAATATATATATATATACACACACACACACCACACACGGACATAAGTCTCACACCCTTTCTGCTATAAACACAATAAATTCTTCTAGTATGAAAGGTACACATTCTCATAATGATTAATCTAATATGTTGTAAATGATTTTGGTTAATTTATCAATATTTCTTTACATTATTATTTTTTTTTTGGATTTTGGTTTTGTGTATCATGAAAGACTAACAAGAAAATTAAAATAAATGACCTCTGACGAACACCAAGATTTTTATGAGACTTTTACTAAGGTCAAGTAAAGTGATCAATTGAGTGAGTTAAAGAGACACACATAGTACATCAATTACTAAATAGACACTTACTAACAATTATTTTAGGAAGAGTTTCTTGAAACTTTATAGGTGCAAAACAATTTAATATTTAATAATTGAACAAAACAGAGCATTTTTTTACATTATAAAGTGATCAAACATTTAATGATTCTTACGTGCAAAGGAGATAAAAAAAAATGACTGAAATTTTCAAGTTGTTTAATGTTATGATCATTCTTTTTTCCCTGCTTCTTGTTGTAACTGATGCTGTTAGTAAGTTTGTTTTCTCATTCTTCTTAAATTTACTTTTTACGTAAGACTTTATCTTTCACCCTCTTAATTTCCTTTAACATATTTTTTCTGTTCTTTAATTTCCTTAACATTTATTCTTGTTTAACATAACAGACATGCCTTCACCTGATGATGACGTTGAATGTTATTATGACTTTGAATGTCCAGATTATTGGTGTATGCCTCCTCTAGTTGGAAGGTGCAGTCCGAATTTAACTTGTGATTGCATGTGTAAGTGTAAGCGTGTAACAATTTAGTTTAAAAGTAATTATTTATTTATTTTTATAAAGTAAAAGTTCATCTCTATTTTTATATGAAAAAAAGTAAATTTTTATATTTCTTTGGCAAAAATACATCTTTAATACTTTCAGTTTAACTTAATTTTCGCTTAGATCTTTTAAATTTTTTTCTTTTTTATTCGGCAATTAAAATTACATAGATTTGCATCATTAACCTTTGAGATATATTAAATTATATATGCACCCGTTTAAGTTTCAAAATTTTCTCATAGTGTCAAAAAATATTAAAATCTAATCAAAATATCGCAACAAGTTGATTATCCAAACTACCTTTACATGTGAAAGAAGTTACATACATTGATTATCTGGATAGATCTTTATTGTCTTGTTTTTAATGTTATACGCGAGTTTAAATTGTTGCAGAGAACATAAAAAAAATATATTATTTATAAGATTTGTTAAATGTTTTTTGAATGATTAGTATGGATATAATGTAGTATTTGGTAGAATTTCAAATAATATGAAGTTTTTAATTAAATTAATTGTTGTCAAAATTAAGATTTTGAACTAATGGTGCAAAGAGAATGTAACTTAGAGGACTAAATCGATATAAAATAAACTTATCAGATCTATGTAGAAATTGAGTTAAATTTAAAGGACTATATATGTATTTTTATTTTTATTTTTACACAAAAATCTTTATTATTTCTAAGCCTATAATTGTATATGCAATGTCATAATGTTAGTATCCATATGATTTATTTCATACTTCAATTTATAATTCCTTAATTATATTTCAATATTTTTTGACAAGCTTAGAAGGATGACATGGTGAAGTATGAGTTTTCAATTTCATATGTGTAACAAGCATACCAATATGTCATGATGAAATAAAGGAAGAGTCTTTAGTGGAACTTAACACTGTGATCATTTGGGTATTTTGTATTATTGGAGGTACTTGTTGTTTTATGTTTATTATTATAAATAGTCCTATTAGTTAATATGAAGTTTCATTTAACATAACGTGTAATATGTTTGTGTTACTTGTTGTAATATGAAGTTTATGATTAGATAATGGTTACTTAATTGATTTGCTTTTCAAAAAAATAATATGACAATTAGAGCAGGGTTCAAATCCTGAAGATCAAATCAATAACTTGTTATCTTAAAAAATTTATGGTTGATATAGTCTAATAATGATTCTTATGTAGATTTGCCCATTACTCTTTTTCAAATAGTAGCCTGTATTGGAAAAGAGTTTAATTTTACTAAAAAGTATTACATATTTAGTAATACTTTTATAAATAATTATGATAACAATTAAATATTGTTAATGATTTAACGTTTGTTATTTGTTGACGGTGTAAAAACTCATAAGAATTAATTTAAAAAAAAAAAAAAGAGAATTTCAATCGTGTCGTAATTAATTTGTCATCGCATTTCAATTTGATAGCAGTGAAATATTGCTTAAATTTTTATGTAATTGAAAATAACGCTTCAATTAATTGTTCATTATTCGGTAAAAAAAATTAATTACCTATTATAAGGTTGAACCAAAATTGAAATTATAATGGTCTAAATTTTTGCACATGTTGGAAAAAAAAAGCCTCTTCCATTAGAGTTGAACATCCCACAAATACAACAAGTCACCATTTTTTTTTCTAAAGTTTAAACTTGTAATAGCTGAATTCTGAATCAATGGCCTATTTTGAATCAATGATCTACTGAAAAGATTGCCAACTCATTTTTATTTTAAGCGTCATTATCATGATATGCATTCGTATGTAGGTTATATTACACATTTCAAATTGGAGTATCACACACCTTAAAGTGAAGCTTAAAATTGATGTCATTTAAAAAAAAATTATATTCCACAATTTATTTTACTTATTACATATACAATACACATACACACATATACAATAAACAAGAGAAGATGTGAAAAACAACAATCTTTCTCGTGTTATGGAAAGAGTGAAGGGAGAAAAGAGAGAAATAAAGGGAGAAAAGAGAGAAATAGAGGGAGAAAAGAGAGTTGTAAATATATTAAACAATTAAGGAGAGAGAATCAAAAAGTGATAAACCAAATAGGATAAAGATGGGGGAGAGGAGAGGGGATGAGAATAGGGACGAAAGGAGATGGAGGAGAGGATAAAGAGATATGAGAAATGATGTAGGGGGAGGTATAGAGAGATAGATGAAAATAGATTAAAAAAAAAAAAAGAAATGAGAATCCCTATAAATCTCATGTGGTAGAATTTTATTTTTAATTAAAAATTCACTTAAAAAGACTTATTATAATCCAATAATAATCCATGTCCGAATTCAATTTGGTCAATCTCGGATATTCAGTTTGAGTGGGTTGTCAGTTCAGTTTATACGGGTTAATTGGACAATCATTAATTTTTTGAATCAATTAGAATTATCTACACTGTTTAACGAATTTTTAAATAAATGTGCTGGCTCAAAAAAATTGTTGGGCCATTATGTTATTTTTTATTAGACTTTAGTATCTGGTTGATAAATTTTCAATTATTTTTAGTAACCATGCCATGTTTTTATTTTACAATTTTTTTTGCAAAGACTATTGAGCTTCCAACAAAGAAAGTATGGTATGATCCATAGCTTCAAAAGATGAAAATACATATTAGTTAAATCACATGTTAAGAAAATGAAACCCCAAACATAATTTTTTTTTATAAAAAAAAAACCTAACCAAAAATCATAACCTTTCAAAGAGAACTTTTTCTCAGTGACTTTGAGTTTTCTTCCATGTCTATTACACCCACCCTCTCCATTTACGATTATGAAATGAGATAGATAGGAAAATAAAACAATAGAGGGTTAATCAAGATGAGATCTGAGAGTAGATGATGAGATCGAAACATTCTTATATTGGAAGACAAGGGTTTGAAAGAAAGAAGAAATGATGATATTTGCGGCAGCTAGGGTTTGTTACGTTGGATTTTATCAATGGTATTTATAGTGGAAACAAATATTTTGGGCTTGTATTTTGGTCTTATTTCATTTGTAATGGATTTGGGCCATATTGTGTAGAGTAAGATTGCTTGTATTAATATGTCACTATAACAGTATACTTTTGGCTCAAGCGGATTTGGTTACTGATAATTTAGAATATTTCACTTGCACTCGTCTGCCTATAATCGTAATCTAGAATATTGAGTACTCTTTTTGGCCAATAGGGATTTGACCCTACCACTGATCTTGGATGGGGCGACAACCGACGATCCAGTTATCCTATCAAAACCTAGTATCTTGACCATTACACACATTCCAATATATTCTACATTCCACCTCCTACCAGACTTGAGAGATAGTTCACCAAATGTGAGATGTGTTATTACGATGAGTTATCTTAGGCATGGATTGAACACCACAACCATATTTGGCTCTCATGTTTTTGAATCCAAGTACACCTTCCTTATTTTGAGAGCACACCTTGTCCCATAATATCATATGGCATTTGTGTTGTTCCTCAATGCTTCCCCCAATAAAATAAACTTTGATCATACTATTTCAATTTCAATTTCAATTTATGCATACATTTTTATTTACAAAAAATCTATGCATAAATTTTGTTCCGATAAATGAAAAAGGTCTCGTGTTCTTTAGAAATCGATGCTAAAGTTTATTTATAAAAAACACATACTTTTCAATCTACTAATAAGACTTTAACTAAGAAAAAAATCGTGATGACATATACACAAGACCTAAAGTGGAGAGTACATCAAAAATATGACTTAAAGTCAGAACATTAATGTACCAAGTTTGGGTCTAAGCTACATGCTATTTAGCCTCTTAACCTTAACTACAGGGCTATTGCTTTAGAACATCAAAAAGTCTCATATTACTTGGGAATTGAGATTAATGATTGTTTATAAACAACACTTACATTTCTCAACCCACTGATGCATAATTTACTAAGAATAAAATCGTAAAATTTTGCATAAAAAATTCAAAACAAACAATACTTCAAAAATGTGACTTGAGTTTAGAACAAATTTATCGTCACTTAATTTTCACATTATTCATAACACTAATTTTATAGATTGCCTTAATGAATTAAATAAAATATAAATAATCAAATCAACTATTTTATTAGTCCGTTGAGAGGTGTCTATCTATACCTAATGAATATATATATACACACACATAGAGACAGAAGTTTCACACCCTTTATGCTACAAACACATTATATCCTTCTAGTATGAAAGGTACACATTTTCATAATGACTAATCTAATATGCTGTAAATGATTTTAGTTAATTTATCAATATTTCTTTACATTATTATTTTTGTTTGGATTTTGGTTTTGTGTATCATGAAAGACTAACAAGAAAATTAAAATAAATAATGAAGATGTTGATAAAAACAAGAAATGAATGACCTCTGACGAACACCAAGATTTTTAAGAAACTTTTACTAAGGTCAAGTCAAGTTATCAATTGAGTGAGTTATAGAGACAAACATAGCAAACACATCAATGTACTCCAGAGACATTTACTAACAATTATTTTAGGAAGTGCTTCTTGAAACTTTATAGGTGCAAAACAATTTAATATTTAATAATTGAAAACATAACTTTTCTTTTACATTATAAAGTGATCAAACAATTAGCTAATTCTTACATGCAAAGGAGATAAAAAAAAAATGGCTGAAATTTTCAAGTTTTATAATTCTTTGATCCTCCTTTTTTCCCTGCTTCTTGTTGTAATTGATGCTTTCAGTAAGTTCGTTTTCTCATTCTTCTGAAATTTATTTTTTACCTAAGACTTTATTTTTCACCCTCTTAATTTCCTTAACATTTTCTTTTGGTCTTTAATTTCCTTAACATTTATTCTTGTTTAACATAACAGAAATGCCTTTATGTCATTATGACTATCAATGTCCAAGTTATTTGTGTATGCCTCCTCAAGATGTAAGGTGCAGTAGGGACTTCACTTGTCATTGCGTGTGTAAGTGTGTAACAATTAAGTTGAAAAGTAATTATTTATATATTTTCATAAAGAAAAAGTAAATCTTTATTTTTTTATATAGTAAAAGCAAATATTTATTATTTTTGAAAAAAATATAACTTTAATCCTCTATATTTAACTCAGTTTTTTTGTTAAATCCTTTAAATTTATTTTTTCTCGATTAAATCTTTTAAGTTGTATATATTTGCATCATTAGCCTTTAAGATATATTAAATTTTGTATGCAGTTGTTTAAGTTTTAAAATTTTCTCAAATTACTGCCATAAAATGTTAAGATTTAATCGAAACATTACAAAAAAATAACTATTTAAACTACTTTGCATGTGAAAGAAGTTATAAAAGACATTGATTATTTGGATAGACATTTATTACTTTGTTTTTAAGGCTATACGCGGGTTTAAATTATTGTGGAGAACATAAAAAAAAAAATAAACCATTTATATTTGATGAATGTTTTCTGAATGATTAGTACGAGGGACATATCATGTTGCATTTAGTAGGGTTAATTTCAGATAATTAAAACATTTTTATTGAATTAATTGTTGTCAAAATTGAGATAAATGACTAACAGTACAAACATAATGTAACTTAAATTATTAAATCGAGATAAAATAAATTTAAACGATCTATGCAGAAATTAAGTCAAACTTACATGATTATATATATATATATATATTTTTTTTTTTTTTGGTGGTACAAAAATCTTTATTACTTATAAGCCTATAATTGTATATGCATGTTATAATGTTGGTATGCATGTGATTTATTTCATACTTCAATTTATATTTCCCTAATTACATTTTCAATTTTTTTTAACAAGCTTAGAAGGACGTTATGGTGAAGTAACTTCAATTTTATGTGTAACAAGCAGATCAATATGAACTCAACACTTTGTGATCATTTGGGTGTTTTGTATTATTGGAGGTATACTTGTTGTTTTATGTTTAATGGTCCTATTAGTTATTTTGAAGTTTCATGTTAACATAACGTGTAATATGTTTGTGGTACTTCTTGTTGTAGTATGAAGTCTTAACTTGTCTTATGATTAGATAATGGTTACTTAACTTGATTTGCTTTTCAAAAAATTAATATGATAATTAGAGCATGGTTCAAATCGTGAAGATCAAAATTAAGAACTTTTTACTCTTTTTCAAATAATAGCCAGTATTGGAAAGAGTTTAAATATTAGTGGGTAATTTTATAAGTAGGTATAATAAAAATTAAATATTATTAATAATCTTACGATTATGTTTAATTGATAGTATCAAAACTCTTCATAATTAATTGTATGAAAAAAGGAGAATCTCAATGTGAATTATCTTCTCGTACCACTCCAATTTAATAACAATTAAAATATTGCATAGATTTTTATGCAATTGAAAGTAACACTCCAATTAATTGTTCATTATTCGGTAAAAAAGAATAATTACCTATTATAAGCTTGAACCAAAATTGGAATTATAATGGCCTAATTTTTTGCACATGTTGGAAAATAAAAAACACTTCCTTTAGAGTTGAACATGCCACAAATACATCAAGTCACTCTTTTTTTTTTTTTAAAAAAAAAGTTTAAACTTTCAATTGAATTCATGATCAATCGTTAATGGACTTCCAAAATTTATTTGAAACATTGTAATTCTTATAAAACATATTGCAAGATTTATGCACAGTAATTAAATGAAATACTTATAATTCAATGATGTAAGTGGTAGATTTTTTATTCCACTTCATTTTCAATTAACATAGAAAGACTGCATTAAGCTTTTTATGATTAATTGTCGATGATGACTACATTTGGTAATAAACAATAAAATATGTGTTAAATTTAATTCTCTATATTATAAGCAATTAACTATAATGAAGAGATACTTGTTGAGAGGAAGTACTAGGTAACAAACTTTTTAATCCCGAAACAACTTATTTTGTGTATGAATTTGAGCATTAGTTGAAACATTTTAACCCTGGATGAAAATTGGATCAATAAATCTATACATTTCATTCTTGTTCAAATCAATACAACGACGATGTAGACATCTAAGACATTAGAAATAATTGAAATTTATTAATTAATTGACAAAATTTTCAAATAAAATGTACTTAATTCCATTAGCTAAATTTATAAAAATGTTGCATAAATTCGTGTACCCATAAACATCTCTATAACATCTTTATTTGGAAGGAAAAAAATCACCCCAACATATTCTAACTTAAACTCTGAAGGATTTAACCTTCAATTGTTAAATGGAATTTAGTTGAGGTTCTGAACTTTTAGGTGGAACATCATTTTTTTAGATACATCAACATCCTAAATTGTTAAGATAATATATTTAAAAGGTCTCTTATGTAAGTACAAAAAGACAGATGTAATTCATTTTTTATTATTTAAAATAGTGAAAAGGCATATGCAATGAATTTAGTCAACATTATTAAATATTGTTTTTAACACATGAGTATTAAGTTAGTTATCATCCACCCAACTTAACAAATAAGCAAATTTCAAAACTAATCAAAATTTGTTTAAGTCAGTTATGTGATTAACTAATTTAACAAGAGTTTATTGACACGGTTAAATATGATTCGAACTAACATGCTGATATAACAAAGAATAAAAAATACTGAGTTAACTTGTTAAATTGTTTGTTTAATCAATCAGATTAACAAATCTTTTAAAATAAATTTTTTAATTTGAGTTAAGTTGTTTATTTAAGCTAATTGAAAATTCTATGAAAATTAAAAGTCCAGCAATTCAAATGCTTCAATTGAATTCCTTTTATTTTTAAATTTTAATGTTTGTATAAAAAAAAATTCTTTTAAAATTGGGCTATAATATAAATTTCAAAAGTTTTGGGACAAAATTGAAAATTATAGTTGGGCCAAAACTAAAATTTTGTAAAAGTTGAGGGACTATTTTATAAATTTTGATATTATAGCCACCAGTTCATGATTTATATACTATAAAGTAAAGAGAAATTTGAAATTATTAAATTTTATGTGATATTTGAAATTCTCTAAATTAAGTTTTTACAAAATATCTCACTAAATCCCTTTATTCTAAAAATTCTCCAAATTTATTATTCATACAAAATAATTTATTTAAAAGATTTGAATTAATCTAAAAAAAATAATATTCTCTCAAAAGATTATTTGATCCTAATACATTCTAAAGATGATGGTGTTAACAATATGTATAAATTTGTCTAATTAAACACTGCTCTCTCCTTTTTTCAGGTTACATTTCTATGTTACTTGGAGTTATCTCCCTCCCTTGAACATGATTTTTCTTTCTCCATTTGAGTTTTCCTCCTCTTTCCATATTCCTTTTAACTATACATCTTAATTGTTTCTTCCCTTTCACTACCACCAACATCTATCATGTTTTCTCTTCACCATTTTTCCTAGCATCAAACAAGTTTCTTGTTGCGGGTGCAAATCAAAACACTGACTCCATTGATCAATCGCTCTTATCTTTGTGGTAGTGAGATTTGAGAAACAACCTCCACTAGAGCCACCACCATCGAAAAAGTATGAATTTTTTAAGGTGGTCATTTTTTAGGTAATAGTTTTATCTGTAGTAGGAGGAGGGTCAACCCAACATTATATAAGGCTTAAAACAAACTCTTCAAAAATGAGGCGTTTTATAAAAGTTTATTTATTTAAATTTTTTTTTTTGAGCATTTTGAGATGCAAAATCTTTTACAAAATTATCATAATCAATTTCATTTAATATTTCTTTTTTAATGATAATAAAATCAGACCATTTAATATTTGTTGAGGCATTGTTGATCTTAGATAGGGATAGAAATAGGCTAGACCGAGTTATATTTTGCAAGACATGAGTCTGACCTACATTGAAAATATCAAGCTTGAGGAATTGTTACATCGAAACTTCTTTGAAATTGTTGCAAGACATGATTTTATTAATTTTACACTACGCCAAAAATGACATTTTATAGCGCGTCTTTTACAACGCTTATTAAATACAAGCGCTATTGTATAATATTTTAAAAATAACGGAGGATACAACAACACTTTTTTGACAAGCGCTGTTGTAAGGTCATATAGGGTCACATAGCGCTTGCACATGATTTTTACAACTCTTTTATAGCGTTTTTTTAAAAAGCGCTTCAAATTGAAGTGCTCTCACATAATGTTTACTGCGTTTTTTGAGCGCTTTAAACACAAGCGCTGTAAAAAATAGCGCTCCCACCTTATGTTACATAGCTTTTAAAGCGCTTTTTGTAAAAGCGTTGTAAATTACATGCGCTTTCATATAATTAAATGACCTATTAGAGCGCTTTTTATACAAGCGTTGTAAAATCATTCACTTTAAAAAAATCATTCACTTTAAATAAATAAAAACAAATTTAAAACAAATTTAATATGTTGTTCTAACCCTACGAACCCTCATCTCCTCTACTCTGGGAACCCTCCTCTCTTCTACTGTGCGCCCATCTATTGATCCTCTTTTAAAACAAATTGGATACGTTGTCTCAGGTACTGTATTTTTTAATTTTTTGTTGTCACTAAAACTGATAAATTGTTACATAATAAATCATATAAAATCTATTCTTTATGAAATTTGTTGATCTGTTCTGTTTTTAAATCAGACTTGGACCTTTGTTTCCATTTTCCAATATTAGATATGTGTACTATAGATTGGTATAATGTTATCAGTAGCTTATTATTTGTGTAACTCCATTTATATAGGTCATATAAAATGGACCAGAAATGGATGTCTGCCAATCGATTGTCAAAAGAGTATGAAAATGGAGTGAAGGAGTTTGTTGAGGTTGCAGTGAAGAATGCAAAAGATCCAAATAGAGTCGTTTGCACTTGTTTAAAATGTTGTTTTGGAAAACGCGTTAAAGTAGATAAATTGGAAGGATATTTAGTATGGCATGGAATTGATCAAAGCTATACATGTTGGATAAGACATGCTGAGAAAAAAAAAAGGAAACATTAATTTTGAGAATGGTTCGACATATGCTTTAACTGATTTCGACACAAATACATATGAGCTGGATCGAGTTGAGGAGATTGCAAAAGCAGTTGAAGAAGATCTTCGGGATTGTCCTAAAATGTTTGAGAGCATGTTGAGCGATGCAGAGAAACCATTATATAATGGTTGTACTAAATTCACAAGACTGTCAGCGATATTAAAGTTGTACAACTTAAAAGCGAGTAATGTATGTTCTAATAAAAGCTTCATAGAATTATTAACACTCTTAAAAGATATGTTGCCAAATGATAATGAACTTCCCAGTGGAACCTACGAGGCTAAACGAATTTTGTGCTCTATTGGCATGAGTTACGAAAGGATTCATGTGTGTCCTAACGATTGCATTTTATTTCGTAACGAATATGAATTACTAAAAGCGTGTCCGAAATGCAATGTCTCTCGATATAAGAAGAAATAATCTACTCCAGCAAAAGTCGTGTGGTATTTTCCTATAATACCAAGATTTAGGCGCATTTATCGCAGTGAAGAAGATTCAAAACACTTGAAATGGCATGGAGATGAAAGAATTAGAGATGGAAAGTTTCGACACCCTGCATATTCTCCACAATGGGCAAAAAATGATCACGAGTATCCTGAATTCGGGATAGAGTCAAGAATTCTACGACTTGCACTTTCTACTGATGGAATGAATCCACATGGTCTTCAAAGCATCTCACACAACACGTGGCCTGTGATTTTGTTGATTTATAACCTACCTCCATGGTTATGTATGAAGTGTAAGTTTATGATGTTGTCTGTGACACCCTAAACCCCATAATAACATTTGTAATAATTTATACTAAATTATTTGAAATCAAAACTCGCAGCGGATAAAGAAAATTTGTTCAAGAAAATAAAAACTTTTATATCTAAATTAGGATATTATATTTCTCTAAATACACATGTACTAAGGTTTTCATATAAAAATCATTTGTTATTACAAAAAAAAAAAACACATTACAACTCTTAATTCCTAGTATCACCTATCAGAGCGGAGTTTCTCCCAAAATTGAACTTCTAAACTCGTTAACCTGTAATAACTGCGATTTCGCAAACGCAGGGCCAAACCAGTCAAACACAAACAACGAAGGAGGTGAGTTTTGAAATCATGTTGATAATATAATACAAGTAAGAAGAACACGAAATTAATCATACATAAACCGTATCATTACACAAACATTCTGCAAGGAAAAACACCACGTTATATAGTCAAAATCTAGGAAAATCAATACATTTCACAATAACATCAAATCATATAAGAAATTATAATCGCACACAATACATATTAATCACAACAAACAATCACACAAAAATGCAATGCTATGCATGAGCTTAGACTCTTCTTCACAATGTGGTACCATTCTAACTCTGAAGTAATTGGTTAAGAGGCCATGATACTATGTCACTTTTATATATTAAACTCATATATACATTTCAACAATGATAACACAACAACTATAATTCTACAAAAAAAAAAAAAAACATTCTACTCATAAAACACATCAATTATAGAATCCAAAATTTTCAAAAAGAGTTTCACCATTGAGATAGTTCTTTTAAAAACTTTGTTTCTTTTAATCTGTTTTCTTTCTCTTTCTCAATTAGTAGACATTTTATTATTTGACCCCTTTTTGTACAATTATAAATTACTAATGAGTTCTTAAAATCTAAAACTCTAACATCGAGTTAAAGTCTAATGAGTTCATAATATCAGAAAATCAATCATTTCAAACAAATATCCGAACACCCTCATGATTCAATATTCACACCAGCCCCCTAAACCAACATAACAACAACTCTTTCTAATTTTCTTAAAAACAAGACATAGTAAAACATGCTGTAAATTTTAAGCTATTTTAAACATTAAATAAAATCAGTAGTATCAAATTATTTTTATAACAAAAATTCAACTCAATTTAATTTCTTTAAAATAATCAAGAGTAATTCAAATAAAAGTTATTTTCATCTTACAAAATAAGTAATTTTTTAACTCCTTCTAAATATCATTTTAAAAAAATTCTAAGTTCTACCAACCTCTAACATTCAAGAAATACTATTGCTAATAATATGAATTTCATACTATTTAAAATCATGATGATCATTCTAAATTATTTTCAAAACCAATATCAAAACTCTACTCATATAGATACAATCATCAACACTATCAAGTGATTTAAAATTAACATTCACAATTTAAAATCGATTCTTTTCTTCACGCAAGCCAACACAAAATCAAAATAAGAATTTTTTAGTCAAAATTAAAACTGTAAACATAAAAGACATAATTCCTATCTAACTCAAAGTTTAGAACGAAACATCCTTTTTTTTTCTCTAAATTGAGTTTCAACAAAACTAATAATAATTTGTACCTAGTAAAAGTCAATACTTGAAGTTTTAAACATATAGTTCATACGGAAATCAATGTTTCAATCAAGTAGTTATTAGATCAAACACTTTAAACAAATTCATATCAAGACTAAATATTTTAAATTGGTTAAGGGTGAAAATGAAACTTTAAAACAAATAATTGGTGAGGTATGACATTTGATAACTAGTTACGTGAATGAGATTAATAACTTGAAACATCCAGGTGGTCAATCAAAATTATTATTTCCAACTATTCACATAAAACAAAAGTGCCAAAATCATAGTTCGGTAGACAAGAAACAAGCAACAAGATCATTCAACAAGTAACCAACAAAATCTTGTCAACAATTAAAATTAACTCAAATCTTAACAAGTAATTTCATGGTTTATTTACTCACTTAGGTAAGAACTTAGAATCCATAACACAATCAGGGTAAGCAAATAATAAACAGTTAATTAGTAACTTCAAAAATATGTATAATTATACAAAAGCATATAACACTTAACACAATAACATAACGAGAACAAAAAAAAAACATGTTAGTGAAAGTAGTTATTACTCAAGAAAACACAACCGACACAACTAAAATTTGACTAACACTAAACCGACACTTGACCCACTCGGCCTGATTGGACAGACCTAAACCCCAAAATACCATTTATAATAATTTATACTAAATTATTTGAAATCAAAACTCGCAGCGGATAAAGAAAATTTGTTCAAGAAAATAAAAACTTTTATATCTAACTTAGGATACTATATTTCTCTAAATACACATGTACTAAGGTTTTCATATAAAAATCATTTGTTATTACAAAACAAAAACACATTACAACTCCTAATTCCCAGTATCACCTATCAGAGCGGAGTTTCTCCCAAAGTTGAACTTCTAAACTCGTTAACTTGTAATAACTGCGATTTCGCAAACGCGGGGCTAAACCAGTCAAACACAAACAAAGAAGGAGGTGAGTTTTGAAATCATGTTGATAATATAATACAAGTAAGAAGAACACGCAATTAATCATACATAAAACGTATCATTACACAAACATTCTTCAAGGAAAAACACCACGTTATATAGTCAAAATCAAGGAAAATCAATACATTTCACAATAAGATCAAATCATCTAAGAAATTATAATCGCACACAATACATATTAATCACAACAAACAATCACACAAAAATGCAATGCTATGCATGAGCTTAGACTCTACTTCACAATGTGGTACCATTCTAACTCTGAAGTACTTGGTTAGGAGGCCGTGATACTATGCCACCATCCCGATAGACGGACAATTCAAATTGGCCCTGTCCTCATAGATCCCCTCAACTCAACCCGAGACACATATACGCGACAGTCGAGGTAAACGTGTGTTGCATGGTAGCTCCCGACATTTGGAGTGCTACCTCCAAGTCACCTAGGAATTCCGCACCCGAATACCTCCAAGGTCTAACAATCTTGCCTTAAGGCTCAACAGTAGACGGCCACGATCAGGCTCAATTCAGTTGTACTTCCCCGAAATCGCTAGGCTTGTCAGGCCCTACCTATATGACGACAAAATAATCTCCACTTCACAAATTCTCAAAATTTATTTTCTCCCCTCGTTGGCCTATGATACTCCATTAAGACCGTCATCTCAAACACAAATTGGAATCACAATTATTTCATCAGAGGTTACTTCAATATTTTCATCACCAATTCATAACATCACTATTATAAATCACACATCATCATCATTACATAACTCATCACAACTTTAGAGCATCACTATCATCAATCGTACCTCATCACATAAACTTATCACAAATTTATAAAATCACAATTATTATTCATACATCATCATCATCGCATAGAATTATCACAACACATCCATCTTTTATTATCATATCACATAAACTCGTCTAATCAAATATATACATAAAATTAATTCGACACTCAATATCGCAATAACATCAAATACCACACATTTAAAGAAATTAAATCAATCAACACCTTACAAATATTTTCTATTCTATATTTTAATCTCACAATTTCCATATTTGCACATTAATTAATTTATCCCTCAGAGGGCTATTGCCATACGTAGCGAGCCCCGGATGAATAGTTGGGAAATACGGTTTTCCCGTTCATCTCACAATATATTATACTCATGAATTCAAACGCTCTCTCACCTCTTACCTTATTTCGACGCTTTCACACACGAATACGATTCCACGAGCAAACAGCCTTTGTTCTTTGACTCTTTATCCTTCAATCGATCTAACTCGACAGTTTATGGGTAAACGTCAAAAATAAATTATAAGAAACTACTCTAAAAACTAAATTCGAAATTCGGTCAAGGAAAATTACCATAAATCAGAAAACCAATGAGTGGATAATATAGCCACTGTTCACATGATCATTTTGGCGTTGGTTTCACTCAAATCGGACTTAACGGTGCAAAATAAGGAATGCCATAGACGGAGAAGTCGGGTATTTTAGAGAAAAATTGGGATGGTTAAAAATCTGAGGAAGTATGTTTATTTCACTACCTAAATGAATAAAACAACATACTGAAATTTGGGCGCAAATGGAGAAACTTTTCTGAAACAGTTATCGGTTATCGGTGCCAAACGATAATCCTAATTTATGTTTTCTATTCCTTAGGCGGGCTACTCCTCCTTCCTTATATTTTATTATTATTATTATTATTATTATTATTATTATTATTATTATTATTATTATTTAATTAGGTTTTACTTCTATATGGGCCTAACCCATGAGTCACATTTTACTTTTTTTTTACCAACAATTACCGAAGCTATTTTTTTTAAACACAAAAAAATAAAGTAATTAATATTTTAAAACACATTAATAACCAAAACTCTTATATTCAAAACTATCACTATAATAATACTTATATTTCAAAACACTCAAATTAAAATATTACCATCATTAGAGAATAATCAAAACTAAACAAATCACACTTTATATTTGTTATTATATCATAATAAATATATATAAAATCACAATGGCATAACACATATATAAAAATAAGGAAATCAAACACAACATTACTAATATCTCAAATAATTATTTATAAAATAAATAATTAAAATAAGAGATACTTAAAATAATTAAAATAAGAGATACTTAAAATAATTAAAATATAAATACGTGCACATTTAACATTAGTTAAACATACAAGAAAATATGACATTAATTACCAACTCACATATACACGTAAAATCACCTAAAATCTTATTCTTTAAAATATTTATACTAATATACTATTATTTTTAGAAAAAATATATAAAATAATAAAATATAACATTTATTATTCATATAACATATTTTGTCAAATATGTACAAGATTAGCACATCATAGAAAACGCACCTATAAAGAAAATTAATCATAAAACTAATCAACATATATTCTAAAATAATTTTAACACCAAATTAATTATCTAAAACCCTTTTTAAATAATAAAATAGTTTACTATAAAATTTGGAGTGTTACATTGTCTCTGTTAATTTCTGGACCCAAACAACCGGAGAATGATATCGACGTATACTTGGCTCCTTTAATTGAAGATTTAAAAATTATGTGGGAGACAGGTGTGGAAGTTTATGATGGGTATAAGAAAGAATGTTTCAATTTGAGGGCTATGTTGTTCGGCACAATTAATGATTTTCCAGCATATGGTAATTTATCAGGATATAGCATTAAAGGTCAGTGTGCAGGTCCTATATGTGAAGAGAGTACAAATTGGATGCGGTTGAAACATTGTAAAAAGAATGTATTTATTGGACATCGTAGATTTTTACCTTATAGTCATCAGTATCGTGGGTGGAGAAATGCATTCAATGGAAAATCAGAGGAAGATAAAGCTCCTTTAGCACCGACTGGATATCAAATACTTGAAAAAGTACAAGTTTTGACCAATAAATTTGGCAAACCTTTTGCGGGAGAGCTGGTCAAAACTGGGTGGAAGAAAAGGTCAATTTTCTTTGAATTGTCATATTGGAAGTCATTGTATATAAGACATTTCCTCTGTAACACTCCAAATTTTATAATAAACTATTTTATTATATAAATAGGATTTTAGATAATTAATTTGGTGTTAAAATTATTTTAGAATATATGTTGATTAGTTTTATGATTAATTTTCTTTATAGGTGCGTTTTCTATGATGTGCTAATCTTGTACATATTTGACCAAATATGTTATATGAATAATAAATGTTATATTTTATTATTTTATATATTTTTCTAAAAATAATAGTATATTAGTGTAAATATTTTAAAGAATAAGATTTTAGGTGATTTTACGTGTATATGTGAGTTGATAATTAATGTCATATTTTCTTGTATGTTTAACTAATGTTAAATGTGCACATATTTATATTTTAATTATTTTTAGTATCTCTTATTTTAATTATTTATTTTATAAATAATTATTTGAGATATTAGTAATGTTGTGTTTGATTTCCTTATTTTTATATATGTGTTATGCCATTGTGATTTTATATATATTTATTATGATATAATAACAAATATAAAGTGTGATTTGTTTTATAGTTTTGATTATTCTCTAATGATGGTAATATTTTAATTTGAGTGTTTTGAAACATAAGTATTATTATAGTGATAGCTTTGAATATAAGAGTTTTGGTTATTAATGTGTTTTAAAATATTAATTACTTTTGAATATAAGAGTTTCGAAGCTCACCCCTCGTTGCTTGTGTTTGGCTCTTGCGAGAGCGCAGTTATTTTAGGTTATCGATTGGTGATCCACGCTCTGATAGGTGATACTGTGTGGGAGTAATTTGTCGTATTTTATTGAGTTATGAATTAATTAAGATTTTTGTAAATTTGATTGATCAATTGTGTTTTTATGTCATAAATATTTATTTAATAAACCTCAACTATATTTGATATTCAAGGATTTTTAATTTAAATTTTTATGCAAGAATTTTGTGTACTTGTGAGTGTGGCATCCTAGATGTGACACCCTAAACCCCAAAATAATATATAATAATTTATAATAGAATTTTTAACATTAATTCGTAGCGGATAAAACAAATATGTTTTCAAGGGAATAAAAACTTTTATAATTAATTTGAGATATCACATTTGTCAAAACTCAAAATGAAAACTTTAAACTTTTTCCTCCTATAAAATAATGCAATCTCCATAAACTTTGATTTAACTAGAATTTCTTAATTTAATTCCAAACATTTACTAGTTATAAGGTTTCATACAAAAAGTTGTTTCTAATTAAACTAATAAAAATACAACTTATGACTCTCATTCCCGGTGTCACCTATCAGAGCGGGGCTTCTCCCAAACCTGAACTTCAAGACTCATTAACCTGTAATAACTGGGATTTCGCAAACGTAGGGCCAAGCCAGTCAAACACAAACAACGAAGGAGGTGAATTTTGAAATCATGTTAATAGTATAATATAAGTAAGGAGAACACGCAATTAATCATAAATAAACCGTATCATTAGACAAACATTCTTCAAGGAAAAACATAACATTATAAAGTAAAAACCACTAAAGAAAAATCAATACATTTCACTATAACATCAAATCATCTAAGAAGAATTATTATCGCACACGACACATATTAATCACAACAAAACAATCACAAGAAAATGCAATGCTATGCATGAGCTTAGACTCTACTTCACAATGTGGTACCATTCTAACTCTGAAGTACTTGGTTAGGAGACTTGATACTATGCCACCATCCCGGTGGACGGACAATTCAAATTGGCCCTGTCCTCATAGATCCCCTCAACTCAACCTGAGACACATATACGGGACAATCGAGGTAAACGTGTGTTGCACGGTAGCTCCCGATATTTGGAGTTCTACCTCCAAGTCACCTAGGAATTCCCCACCCGAATACCTCCAAGGTCTAACAATCTTGCCTTAAGGCTCAACAGTAGACCTCCATGATTAGGCTCAATTCAGTTGTACTTCCCCGGAATCGCTAGGCTTGTCAGGCCCTACCTATATGATGACAAAATAATCTCCACTTCACAAATTCTCAATATTTATTTTCTCCCCTCGTTGGCCTATGATACTCCATTAAGACCGTCATCTCAAACACAAATTGGAATCACAATTATTTCATCAGAGGTTACTTCAATATTTTCATCACCAATTCATAACATCACTATTATAAATCACACATCATCATCATTACATAATTCATCACAACTTTAGAGCATCACTATCATCAATCGTACCTCATCACATAAACTTATCACAAATTTATAAAATCACAATTATTATTCATACATCATCATCATCACATAGAATTATCACAACACATCCATCTTTTATTATCATATCACATAAACTCGTCTAATCAAACATATACATAAAATTAATTCGACACTCAATATCACATTAACATCAAATACCACACATTTAAAGAAATTAAGTCAATCAACACCTTACAAATATTTTCTATTCTATATTTTAATCTCACAATTTCCATATTTGCACATTAATTTATCCCTCAGAGGGCTACTGCCATACGTAGCGAGCCCCGGATGAATAGTTGGGAAATACGGTTTTCCCGTTCATCTCACAATATATTATACTCATGAATTCAAACGCTCTCTCACCTCTTACCTTATTTCGACGCTTTCACACACGAATACGATTCCACGAGCAAACAGCCTTTGTTCTTTGACTCTTTATCCTTCAATCGATCTAACTCGACAGTTTATGGGTAAACGTCAAAAATAAATTATGAGAAACTACTCTAAAAACTAAATTCGAAATTCGGTCAATGAAAATTACCATAAATCAGAAAACCAATGAGTGGATAATATAGCCACTGTTCACACGATCATTTTGGCGTTGGTTTCACTCAAATCGGACTTACGGTGAAGAAGAACGGTGCAAAATAAGGAATGCCATAGACGGAGAAGTCGGATATTTTAGAGAGAAATTGGGATGGTTAAAAATCTGAGGAAGTATGTTTATTTGACAAATGAATAAAACAACATTTTGAAATTTGGGTGCCAAACGATAATCCTAATTTATGTTTTCTATTCCTTAGGCGGGCTACTCCTCCTTCCTTATATTTTATTATTATTATTATTATTATTATTATTATTATTATTATTATTATTTAATTAGGTTTTACTTCTATATGGGCCTAACCCATGAGTCACATTTTACTTTTTTTTTACCAACAATTACCAAAGCTATTTTTTTTAAACACAAAAAAATAAAGTAATTAATATTTTAAAACACATTAATAACCAAAACTCTTATATTCAAAACTATCACTATAATAATACTTATATTTCAAAACACTCAAATTAAAATATTACCATCATTAGAGAATAATCAAAACTAAACAAATCACACTTTATATTTGTTATTATATCATAATAAATATATATAAAATCACAATGGCATAACACATATATAAAAATAAGGAAATCAAACACAACATTACTAATATCTCAAATAATAATTTATAAAATAAATAATTAAAATAAGAGATACTTAAAATAATTAAAATATAAATACGTGCACATTTAACATTAGTTAAACATACAAGAAAATATGACATTAATTACCAACTCACATATACACGTAAAATCACCTAAAATCTTATACTTTAAAATATTTACACTAATATACTATTATTTTTAGAAAAATATATAAAATAATAAAATATAACATTTATTATTCATATAACATATTTGGTCAAATATGTACAAGATTAGCACATCATAGAAAACGCACCTATAAAGAAAATTAATCATAAAACTAATCAACATATATTCTAAAATAATTTTAACACCAAATTAATTATCTAAAACCCTTTTTAAATAATAAAATAGTTTACTATAAAATTTGGAGTGTTACATTGTCTCTGTTAATTTCTGGACCCAAACAACCGGAGAATGATATCGACGTATACTTGGCTCCTTTAATTGAAGATTTAAAAATTATGTGGGAGACAGGTGTGGAAGTTTATGATTGGTATAAGAAAGAATGTTTTGATTTGAGGGCTATGTTGTTCGGCACAATTAATGATTTTCCACCATATGGTAATTTATCAGGATATAGCATCAAAGGTCAGTGTGCATGTCCTATATGTGAAGAGAGTACAAATTGGATGCACTTGAAACATTGTAAGAAGAATGTATTTCTTAGACATCGCAGATATTTACCTTATAATCATGAGTATCGTGGCTGGAGAAATGCATTCAATGTAAAATTAGAGGAAGATAAAGCTCCTTTATTGGAAGTCATTGTATATAAGACATTTCCTCGATGTGATGCATATTGAAAAGAAATGTATTTGATAGTGTTATTGGTACGTTACTCAATGTTCCAGGAAAGTCTAAGGATGACATCAATGCAAGATTGGACTTGGTCGATATAGGAATAAGAAATAAATTGGGTCCCGTAAAGAAAGGAAATCGCACATATCTACCTCTAGCCGCTCATACTCTATCTAGAAAGGAAAAAATTGTTTTCTGTAAATTTCTACACGAAGTTAAAGTTCCAGAAGGATACTCTTCAAACATTAAAAATTTAGTTTGTATGAAAGACCTTAAGTTAAAAGGTTTGAAGACCCATGATTTTCATATTCTAATGGAGCATTTGCTACCAATAGGTATACGTTCCATTTTACCTGAAAAACTTCGACGAAATTGTTGTTACTTTGCATAGGGAAATTGTTGTTACTTTGTGTGAGCTTGAAATGTATTTCCCACCCTCGTTTTTTGATATATTGGTTCACCTTACTGTTCATCTTGTTAGGGAGACACAACTTTGTGGGCCAGCTTATATGAGATGGATGTATCCGATAGAACGATATATGAAAATATTAAAAGGGTACGTAAAAAGTAGAAGTCGACCAGAAGGTTGTATTGCTGAACGGTACATTGTCGAAGAAGCTGCTGAATTTTGTACTGAATATCTGTCCAATGTTGAATCCATAGGGCTTCCCATGTCTCGACATTCGGGAAGAATATCAGGAGAAGGGATAATTGAAAATAGACTAATGACTATATCAAGGACAGAATGGGAGCAGGCACAATTGTATGTTCTACACAATGATGACGAGGTTCAACCGTATGTTACAATACACATGGATCAGTTATCTAGTTTGAACATGAATAGGAATCAAAATTGGATCACTCGATAGCACAATCGAAGTTTTATAACATGATTAAAAAATCACATAAAGTCAAAGTTTGATATAGACCCCGAATCAATTTCATAGAGATTGAGGTGGCTAGCAAATGGTCCGAGTTTACATGTCTTTTCTTACACCGGTTATGTAATTAACGGCTACATATTTTATACCAAAGAACAAGATGATCAAACCACTATGAAGAATAGAGGAGTCACTCTCGTAGCTGAAGCGATGCATATCTCAAGTGGAAAAGACAAAAACCCAATATATGCAAATCTATCATATTTTGGGGTTATCGAGCACATATGAGAGTTAGACTACACAATGTTTCGTGTTCCATATTTGGTTGCAAGTGGGTCGATAATAATAATGGCATTCGTATTGATGAGTCAGGGTTCTTGCTTGTTGATTTTAATAGGGTGGGATACAAAGATGAGCCTGCTGATGATAAATGGTCTGTTTTCCTATCGACCAATAAAATAAGTGATGATAACAATAATGATGAAGATGTTGGCAATGATCTTTTCTTTGCAACATGACAACCACATGAAATTGATTCAATTGATGATGGTTTATATCTTAGAGATGATCATGATAAGGGAATTTGGATTAATCCATCGTTTCGTATCGTTAATGGAAAAACAAATGTGAATCCCACCAGGAAAAGAAGAAGGGCATCTTATTGTGTTTAATTGTTTTATATAAGCCATGTAATCTGAACTGAGTTCATGTAATTTAATTGTTTGATCTGCCAGAATTGAGCATTTTAGTATTTAGCTTGAATTGTATTTGATTTTCTGCTTATACTTATTTTCTGCTTATATTTAGCTTGATCTTAGTGTTTTATACAAAGTTCATGTAATTTAAGTGTTTGACCTGCCAGAACTAATTTTCTGCTTATATATATTGAACTTGAAAAAGCTTTGTTTGAGTACTGGAAATTTTTCTTGAACTTGAACAGATCATCCCAATATGAGCTGATCATGTAATTTAGCATTGATATATATAGGTATTTAACTAATTATTTGGAAGAAAAAAAATCCAAATATAGGTATTTTACTAATTATTTAGCATTTTACAGAAATTGAACTTATATTGTAATTTAACAAATTTAAATTGAACTGAACTGAACATAAACTTGTAATTTTACAGTGCTTTTGTCAATAAGCGCTATAAAAAGCCTTCAAACAAAAAATAAGGAGGCCACATAATGCTTGCACATAATAAAACAAAGAGGCTTTTAAAGCGCTTGTTGAAAAAACGATGTAAAAGGCTTTTTTAAAAAATGAGGAGGTCTTTTAAAGCGCTTGTTCTATAAGCGCTGTAAAATGGTCACATAGCTTGCACATAATAAAACAAAGAGGTCTTTTAAAGCACTTCTTGAAAAAACGTTGTAAAAAGCTTTTAATAAAAAAAAATAAGGAGGTCTTTTAAAGCACTTGTTCAATAAGCGCTGTAAAATGGTCACATATCTTGCACATAATAAAAAAAAGAGATCTTTTAAAGCGCTTGTTGAAAAAGGGTTGTAAAAGGCTTTTAATAAAAAAAAATAAGGAGGTCTTTTAAAGAGCTTTTTGGAAAAGCGTTGTATAAGGCTTTTAAAAAAATAAAATAAGAAGGTCTTTTACAGCGCTTTTGGAGCGCTTTAAAAGGCTTCTAAAAAAGCATTGTAATAGGCTTTTAAAAAATAAAATAAGGAGATCTTTTACAACGCTTTTTCAAAAAAAAAAAACGTAGTAATAGGGTTTTATATATAACAGTAAACCGCTTCAGTTTCCTCTTCGTTACGTAAACTTCCTACGCTTCAGTTTCCTCCTCCTGTTCATTGACTCTTCATCATATGCATATTTTTCATTGTTTTTAGTCTTATCTATTGTTAATCATTAGTTAATTTAAGAAGTTATTTGATATATTTTGTTGATTTTAGTTCTTTGATTTAATGAAATATTTATGTTCTTATTTCCTTGATTAAGTAGAGATTTTTCGTAGTTTTGCGTTGTTTCTTTGTTTTAGTGCGGTTCTGAATTTTGGTGAGAAATCAACATGACATATGTGGAGTATTTCAGACATAGTTGGAGTTGTAGATGTCCAATTGGAGTCAAACCAAGTGCAAATAAAAGCTAAGATACATAACTACAACTTTCATGAAGACACCAGAACCAAATTCAGACTCGCAAGATGAGAAAAATGAAGTATACGTCAGACAACAGATGTTGTGCGCTCGAAGCGCAAAAACCTGCGCCTGGGGCGCATTTTGGCCTTCCCGATTTTGTTCATTTGCGCCTCAAGCGCAAATTCCGCGCCAGGGCGCCTGGCACGCGGCTGAATGTATAAAAACATTTTTTTTCACTTTCTAAGGATCTTTTTTTGCTATTGGGAAGTTGGGAGACTTGTGCCCTAGCAGAGCAACTCAAAGACGGCCGTTTCTAACACCATTGGAGCAGTTTTATCAAGAATCATTCATGAATCTTTCTTGTAATTCTTCTCTAATCTCTATCTTTTCTATCTCTGTCATGAGTAACTAAACCCTATTTGTTAGGGATGGGTGTAACAAGATGAAACCCTTATTATTCTGATTTGATTTCTAGTTATATGAATGAGTTTATTTAATGATTTTTCTCATCTCTGTGCTTAATGCTTTTTATTGCTTGATCAACATTAAAATGTTATACGATTTGTATTTTGAAACGGAAGTGGATCAATTTTACGATTTTTATAAAGGATGAATTTTATTACCGTTGTTAATTTTAAATATTATTTCAATCAATTCGAAAACTTTTTGTTCAATTTAGTAATCAAATATAATTCAATAGTAAAATGCAATCCTTGAGTTCGACACTCGGTACTACCGTTTTATTATTACTTGCAACGATTCAGTACACTTGCTGAAACGCTATCAGTCGTGTCTTGACATACAAGCAAAAACGAATATGGACAGCAAAATTCACGCATCATACGCATGGATAAAGCTATTTTCGGAGATGAGTATGAAGAACTACTTGAAAAAGAGCACATATACGAACTTCTCAATCATAAGGAGCTGAGTGCTACTATCATCAACTTATACATTAGGTAAAAATTACTTTTAATTGCATTTATTGGTAATTAATCTAATTTGAAATTTTCATTGAAATTTTTTGTTAATGTAAAGAAATACGTTGTAGATATCCTATTGGGAAATAAAGAGAAGGATAAGTTGTTCCTTATGCCATATAATGCAGGGTAATTATATATTCTTTATTTATATCTTTTTTAATTTATGAGATCTTAATTTATTAGTTGTGTAAACAAAATTGCCAACCAAATTTTTGTTGTTGTAGGGCACATTGGGTGCTGTTTGCAATCAATGCGACCTCTGAAGTTATATACTATTTAGATCCCTTGCACGACCATTACAACAATCACTCGAATATAAAGACTATCTTCGACACGTAAGTAATATTCATTTATTTCTTACATATATATATATATATATATATAAATAATGTGTTTGTTAATGCTATAATAATCACATTTATTTGATAGTGCTTTACAAGTTTTCCGAGCTCAAAGGGGTGCTACAGTGTCGAAGCAAAAGTCATATAACATCACATGGATTCCAATAAAGGTTTGAAATATATGCCTTTAAAATTTCATTTACAATCAATGTACCAATATTTATTGACTTATATGTTTTATTTTATAGTGCCCTCGTTAAACTAACAACATAGACTGCGGGTACTATATATTGCGATTCATGAAGAAGATTGTTGATATGAATCAAACTATAATCCCAGAAACGGTACGGTATTTTCATTCTATTTTGATTTTCATATATAAACTATGTATATATTTGATTCTAACTTATTTATGTTCAAATTTTATATCGCATAGTACTTTGACAATTCCAGTCCAACATATTCTGAAAGAGATCTAACTGAAATAAAGGAAGACTGGTGTCAATATGTGATCGAAATGAAAATTATTTGATTTGCTGAGAAACTGGCATGCTGCAAGTTTGTGAATATGTAAATGTATATAGCTCTGTGCTGATTGTGTTAATATGTAAATGTAAATTCTGTTGTTGTGAACTGATTGTTGATTCTGTGCTGATTGTTGTAAATTCTGCAAGTTATATAAATATGTAAATATGTAAATGTAAATGTAAATTCTGTGCTGATAGTTGAAAATTCTGCAAGTTATATAATTCTGTTGTTGTGAACTGATTGTGTCAATATGTAAATGATTGTGAACTGATTCTGGATGAAAATGATTTTGGAAAAAGATTTAAAGACAACGCTTTTTTATAAATATGCCATAAAAAACCTCAAACAAGCGTTATTTTAAAAATTTTATTTTCAGCGTTTTTTAATAAAACTAGATTAAGAATGCACCTATTACAGTGCTTTTTCAAAAAAACGTTGTAAAACGTGCATAAGAGTGCGCCTATTACAGCGCTTTTTTGAACAAGCGCTGTAAAACGTGCATAAGAAAGCACCTATTACAGCGCTTTTTTGAAAAAGCGTTGTAAAACTAGTACAACAACTAGCGCGTTTTTAGAAGGGATTTACAACTCTTTTCAAAAAAGCGCTGTAAAACGAGTATAACAAGCAGCGTGTTTGTAGAAGCGCTTTACAACGCTTTTTTATTTTAAAGAGAACTGTTGTATCTTTTTACAGCGCTAGATACTACAACGCTTATTTTTTTGAAAAAGCGGTGTAAATGACTTAAAAAAACGTTGTAAAATGCGCTTTTTCGCGTAGTGTTATATAGTCAAACAATAATTTTATTATTTTTTACTTGTGTAAGTTCTTCTTAATATTATAATAATATTATTAATAAAAAATAATTTATATTTAATTAAATGATTCGATCTAAAAGGCTTTTTTAGAGGCAGGTAGTCTAACCTTTTAGTTAAATAAGCTTTTAAAAAAAATTGGCATGACTTATATAAAAAAAGTCTGACTTAGCATAGGTTAATCGTAGGTTAGATCATAGGTCTATATTTTGAATAGTCTAACTTATTTTCATCCCGGAGTATATGCATTCTAGATTCAGGATAAGAATTGCAACAGGGGCATGTATTGTTCGACGTCATGTTGCGTCTCTTTTGCTCCAAATTAGTTAAGATTTTTCCATGAGCTAATTTCCA
The DNA here is from genome assembly GCA_037974755.1 of Cicer yamashitae. Taxonomy (NCBI): domain Eukaryota; kingdom Viridiplantae; phylum Streptophyta; class Magnoliopsida; order Fabales; family Fabaceae; genus Cicer; species Cicer yamashitae. Next base: position 44,751,225 of record JBBPBQ010020324.1, on the reverse strand, counting down.
AATGAAAGATATGATGTTATTAGGACCAGGACACTCATTATCATGTTCGTTCTCATTATCCTCCACCTGATTAGCTAAGATGTCATATGACTACTTAAGAAAGAGTTGGTTGTCAGGAGCAGGAATCTAATTCGGAAAGTCTGCTTCTGTATTTGGGATGAGGGGCCTAGTAGCTTCAATTTTGGTACAAATATCATTTGGAATGAGGCGCTCGAGCACATTCATTCGCCAATTGTTATTATTTGCATAAAACGATATTGAGTACTCTTTTTGACCAATAGGGATTTGACCCTGCCAATGATCTTGCATGGGGAGACAACTGACGATCCAATTATCCTATCAAAACCTAGTATCTTGACCATTACACACATTCTAATATATGCTACATTCAACCTCCGACCAAACTTGAGAGATAGTTCACCAAATGTGAGATGTGTTATTGCGATGAATTATCTTAAGCATGGCTTGAACACCACAACCATATTTGGCTCTCATGTTTTTGAATCCAAGTACACCTTCCTTATTTTAAGAGCACACCTTGTCCCATAATATCATATGGCATTTGTGTTCCTCAGTACTTCCCCGAATAAAATAAACTTTGATCATACTATTTCAATTTCAATTTATGCATACATTTTTATTTACAAAAAATCTATGCATAAATTTTGTTCCGATAAATGTAAAAGGTCTCGTGTTCTTTAGAAATCGATGCTAAAGTTTATTTATAAAAAACACACACTTTTCAATCTACTAATGAGACTTTAACTAAGAAAAAAATCGTGATGACATATACACAAGACCTAAAGTGGACAGTACCTCAAAAATATGACTTGAAGTCAGAACATTAATGTACCAAGTTGGGGTCTAAGCTACTTGCTATTTAGCCTCTTAACCTCAACTAGAGGGCTACTGCTTTAGAACATCAAAAAGTCTCATATTACTTGAGAATTGAGATTAATGATTGTTTATAAACAACACTTACATTTCTCAACCCACTGATGCATATTTTTCTAAGGATAAAATTGTAAAATTTTGCGTAAAAAATTCAAAACAGACAATACTTCAAAAATGTGACATAGAGTTCAGAACAAATTTATCGTCACTTAATTTTCACATTATTAAGAACACTAATTTTATAGATTGCCTTAATGAATTAAATAAAATATAAATAATCAAATCAACTATTTTATTAGTCTATTGAGAGGTCTCAATCCTTTCATAATGAATATATATATATATACACAGACACACATATACACATAGACACACACACACGCGGACAGAAGTCTCACACCCTTTCTGCTACAAACACAATAAATCATTCTAGTATGAAAGGTACACATTCTCATAATGACTAATCTAATATGATGTAAATGGTTTTAGTTAATTTATCAATATTTCTTTACATTATTATTGTTTTTTTGGATTTTGGTTTTGTGTATCATGAAAGACTAACAAGAAAATTAAAATAAATAATGAAGATGTTGATAAAAACAAGAAATGAATGACCTCTGACGAACACCAAGATTTTTATGAGATTTTTACTAAGGTCAAGTAAAGTAATCAATTGAGTGAGTTAAAGAGACACACATAGCACATCAATGTACTGAATAGACACTTACTAACAATTATTTTTGGAAGAGTTTCTTGAAACTTTATAGGTGCAAAACAATTTAATATTTAATAATTGAACAAAACAGAACTTTTCTTTGACATTATAAAGTGATCAAACAATTAGCTGATTCTTACATGCAAAGGAGATAATTAAAAAAAAATGGCTGAAATTTTCAAGTTTTATAATTGTATGATCCTCCTTTTTTTCCTGCTTCTTGTTGTAATTGATGCTTTAGGTAAGTTTGTTTTCTCATTCTTCTGAAATTTATTTTTTACCTAAGACTTTATTTTTCACCCTCTTAATTTCCTTAACATTTTCTTTTGGTCTTTAATTTCCTTAACATTTATTCTTGTTTAACATAATAGAAATGCCTGTATGTAATTATGACTATCAATGTCCAAAGGATATGTGTTTTCCTCCTCAAGCTGTAAGGTGTAGGGACTTCGTTTGTCAATGCGAGTGTAAGTGTGTAACAATTAAGTTTAAAAGTAATTATTTATTTATTTTTATAAAGAAAATTAAATCTTTATTTTTTTATAAAGTAAAAGTAAATATTTATTATTTTTGAAAAAAATATAACTTTAATCCTTTATGTTTAGCTCAATTTTTTGTTTAATCCTTTAAATTTATTTTTTCTCAATTAAATCTTTTAAGTTATATATATATTTGCATCATTAGCCTTTAAGATATATTAAATTATGTATGCAGTTGTTTAAGTTTTAAAATTTTCTCGAATTACTGTCATGAAATGTTAAGATTTAATCGAAACATTACAACAAATTAACTATTCAAACTACTTTGCATGTGAAGGAAGTTATAAAAGACATTGATTATTTGGATATATATTTTTTACCTTGTTTTTAAGGCTATACGCGAGTTTAAATTATTGTGGAGAACATCAAAAAAATATATACCATTTATATTTGATGAATGTTTTCTGAATGATTAGTACGAGGGACACATTATGTTGCATTTAGTAGGGTTAATTTCAGATAATTAAAACATTTCAATTGAATTAATTGTTGTCAAAATTGAGATAAATGACTAACGGTACAAACATAATGTAACTTAAATTATTAAATCGGGATAAAACAAGTTTAAACGATCTATGCAGAAATTAAGTCAAACTTACATGACTATATATATATTTTTTATTTTTCTTTTTTCGTGGTACAAAAATCTTTATTATTTATAAGCCTATAATAGTATATGCATGTTATAATGTTAGTACGCATGTGATTTATTTCATACTTCAATTTATATTTCCCTAATTACATTTCAATTTTTTTTAACAAGCTTAGAAGGACGTTATGGTGAAGTAACTTCAATTTTATGTGTAACAAGCAGATCAATATGAACTCAACACTTTGTGATCATTTGGGTATTTTGTATTATTGGAGGTATACTTGTTGTTTTATGTTTAATGGTCCTATTAGTTAATTTGAAGTTTCATGTTAACATAACGTGTAATATGTTTGTGGTACTTCTTGTTGTAGTATGAAGTCTTAACTTGTCGTATGATTTGATAATGGTTACTTAACTTGATTTGCTTTTCAAAAAGTTAATATGATAATTAGAGCATGGTTCAAATCGTGAAGATCAAAATTAAGAACTTTTTACTCTTTTTCAAATAATAGCCAGTATTGGAAAGAGTTTAAGTATTAGTGGGTAATTTTATAAGTAGGTATGATAAAAATTAAATATTATTAATGATTTTACGGTTATGATTAATTGATAGTATCAAAATTTTTCATAACTAATTGTTTGAGAAAAGGAGAATCTCAATGTGAATTATCTTCTCGTGCCACTCCAATTTGATAACAGTAAAATATTGCATAGATTTTTATGTAATTGAAAGTAACACTCCAATTAATTGTTCATTATTCAGTAAAAAAGAATAATTACCTATTATATGCTTGAACCAAAATTGGAGTTATAATGGCCTAATCTTTTGCACATGTTGGAAAATAAAAAACTCTTCCGTTAGAGTTGAACATGCCACAAATACAACAAGTCACTCTTTTTTTTAAAAAAGTTTAAACCTTCAATTGAATCCTGAACAATTGTTATTGGACTCCCAAAATTTATTTGAAACATTGTAATTTTTATAAAACATATTGCAAGATTTATGTACACTAAATAAATGAAATACTTATAATTCAACAATGTACGTGGTAGATTTTTTATTCCACTTCTTTTTCAATGAAAATAGAAAGACTACTTTTAGCTTTTTATGATTAATAATGATTAATTGTCAGCGATGACTACATTTGGTACTAAACAATAAAATATGTGTTAAATTTAATTCTCTATATTATAAGCAATTAACTATAATGAAGAGATACTTGTTGAGAGGAAGTGCTGGGTAACAAACTTTTTAATCCCGAAACAATTTATTTTGTGTATGAATTTGAGCATTAGTTCAAACATTTTGACCCAGGATGAAAATTGGATCACTAAACATATACATTTCATTCTTGTTCAAGTCAATACAACGACGATGTAGACATCTAAGACATTAGAAATAATTGAAATTTATTAATTAGCTAAATTTATAAAAATGTCGCATAAATCTGTGTATCTATAAACAACTCTATATAATATCTCTATTTGGAAGGAAAAAAATCACTCCAGCATATTCTAACTTAAACTCTAAAGATTTGACATTTTCCATATTATTACCTTCAATTGCTAAATGGAATTTAGTTGAGGTTCTGAACTTTTAGGTGGAACATCATTTTTTTAGATACATCAACATCCTAAATTGTTAAGATAATATATTAGTCAATATATTTAAAAGGTCTCTTATGTAAGTACAAAAAGACAGATGTAATTTATTTTTTATTATTTAAAATAGTGAAAAGGCATATGCAATGAATTTAGTCAACATTATTAAATATTGTTTTTAGCACATGAGTATTAAGTCAGTTATCTTCCACCCAACTTAACAAATAAGCAAATTTCAAAACTAATCAAAACTTGTTTAAGTCAGTTATGTGATTAACTAATTTAACAAGAGTTTATTGACACGGTTAAATATGATTCGAACTAACATGCTGATATAACAAAGAATAAAAAATACTGAGTTAACTTGTTAAATTATTTGTTTAACCAATCAGATTAACAAATCTTTTAAAATAAATTTTTTAATTTGAGTTAAGTTTTCCTCCTCTTTCATTATTCCTTTTAACTATACATCTTAATTGTTTCTTCCCTTTCACTACCACCAACATCCATCATGTTTTCTCTTCACCATTTTTCCTAGCATCAAACAAGTTTCTTGTTGCGGGTGCAAATCAAAACACTGACTCCATTGGTCAATCGCTCTTATCTTTGTGGTAGTGAGATTTGAGAAACAACCTCAACTAGAGCCACCACCATCGAAAAAGTATGAATTATTTAAGGTTGTCATTTTTTTTCATCCACCAAATTAGGTAATAGTTTTATCTATAGTAGGAGGGTCAACCCAACATTATATAAGGCTTAAAACAAACTCTTCAAAAATGAGGCGTTTTATAAAATTTTATTTATTTAAAATTTATTTTTTGAGCATTTTGAGATGCAAAATCTTTTACAAAATTATCATAATCAATTTCATTTAATATTTCTTTTTTAATGATAATAAAATCAGACCATTTAATATTTGTTGAGGCATTGTTGATCTTAGATAGGGATAGAAATAGGCTAGACCGAGTTATATTTTGCAAGACATGAGTCTGACCTACATTGAAAATATCAAGTTTGAGGAATTGTTACATCGAAACTTCTTTGAAATTGTTGCAAGACATGATTTTATTAATTTTACACTACGCCAAAAATGACATTTTATAGCGCGTCTTTTACAACGCTTATTAAATACAAGCGCTATTGTATAATATTTAAAAATAACGGAGGATACAACAGCGCTTTTTTGACAAGCGCTGTTGTAGGGTCATATAGAGTCACATAGCGCTTGCACATAATTTTTACAACTCTTTTATAGCGATTTTTTAAAAAGCGCTTTAAATTGAAGTGCTCTCACATAATGTTTACTGCACTTTTTGAGCGCTTTAAACACAAGCGCTGTAAAAAATAGCGCTCCCACCTTATGTTACATAGCTTTTAAAGCGCTTTTTGTAAAAGCGTTGTAAATTACATGCGCTTTCATATAATTAAATGACCTATTAGAGCGCTTTTAACACAAGCGCTATAAAATGCTTGCATTATCACATAATTAAAGGACATACTAGAGCGCTTTTTATACAAGTGTTGTAAAATCATTCACTTTAAAAAAATCATTCACTTTAAATAAATAAAAACAAATTTAAAACAAATTGAATACGTTGTTCTAACCCTACGAACCCTCATCTCCTCTACTCTGCGAACCCTCCTCTCCTCTACTGTGCGCCCATCTATTGATCCTCTTTTAAAACAAATTGGATACGTTGTCTCAGGTACTGTATTTATTAATTTTTTGTTGTCACTAAAACTGGTAAATTGTTACATAATAAATCATATAAAATCTATTCTTTATGAAATTTGTTGATCTGTTCTATTTTGAAATCAGACTTGGACCTTGGTTTCCATTTTCCAATATTAGATATGTGTACTATAGATTGGTATAATGTTATCAGTAGCTTATTATTTGTGTAACTCCATTTATATAGGTCATATAAAATGGACCGGAAATGGATGTCTGCCAATCGATTGTCAAAAGAGTATGAAAATGGAGTGAAGGAGTTTGTTGAGGTTGCAGTGAAGAATGCAAAAGATCCAAATATAGTCGTTTGCACTTGTTTAAAATGTTGTTTTGGAAAACGCGTTAGAGTAGATGAATTGGAAGGACATTTAGTATGGCATGGAATTGATCAAAGCTATACATGTTGGATAAGACATGGCGAGAAAAAAAAAAGGAAACATTAATTTTGAGAATGGTTCGACATATGCTTCAACTGATTTCGACACAGATACATATGAGCTGGATGGAGTTGAGGAGATTGCAAAAGCAGTTGAAGAAGATCTTCGGGATTGTCCTAAAATGTTTGAGAGCTTGTTGAGTGATGCAGAGAAACCATTATATAATGGTTGTACTAAATTCACAAGATTGTCAGCGATATTAAAGTTGTACAACTTAAAAGCGAGTAATGGATGGTCTAATAAAAGCTTCACAGAATTATTAACACTCTTAAAAGATATGTTGCCAGATGATAATGAACTTCCCTGTCGAACCTACGAGGCTAAACGAATTTTGTGCTCTATTGGCATGAGTTACGAAAGGATTCATGTGTGTCCTAACGATTGCATTTTATTTCGAAACGAATATGAATTACTAAAAGCGTGTCCGAAATGCAATGTCTCTCGATATAAGAAGAAAGAATCTACCCCAACAAAAGTTGTGTGGTATTTTCCTATAATACCAAGATTTAGGCGCATTTATTGCAGTGAAGAAGATTCAAAACACTTGACATGGCAAGCAGATGAAAGAATTAGAGATGGAAAGTTTCGACACCCTGCAGATTCTCCACAATGGGCAAAAAATGATCACGAGTATCCTGAATTCGAGATAAAGTCAAGAAATCTACGACTTGCACTTTCTACTGATGGAATGAATCCACATGGTCTTCAAAGCATCTCACACAGCACGTAGCCTGTGATTTTGTTGATTTATAACCTACCTCCATGGTTATATATGAAGTGTAAGTTTATGATGTTGTCTGTGACACCCTAAACCCCAAAATAACATTTATAATAATTTATACTAAATTATTTGAAATCAAAACTCGCAGCGGATAAAGAAAATTTGTTCAAGAAAATAAAAACTTTTATATCTAAATTAGGATATTATATTTCTCTAAATACACATGTACTAAGGTTTTCATATAAAAATCATTTGTTATTACAAAAAAGAAACATTACAACTCTTAATTCCCAGTATCACCTATCAGAGCGGAGTTTCTCCCAAAGTTGAACTTTTAAACTTGTTAACCTGTAATAACTGCGATTTCGCAAACGCGGGGCTAAACCAGTCAAACACAAACAACGAAGGAGGTGAGTTTTGAAATCATGTTGATAATATAATACAAGTAAGAAAAACACGCAATTAATCATACATAAACCGTATCATTACACAAACATTCTTCAAGGAAACAATCACACAAAAATGCAATGCTATGCATGAGCTTAGACTCTACTTCACAATGTGGTACCATTCTAACTCTGAAGTACTTGGTTAGGAGGCCGTGATACTATGCCACCATCCCGATGGACGGACAATTCAAATTGGCCCTGTCCTCATAGATCCCCTCAACTCAACCCGAGACACATATACGCGACAGTCGAGGTAAACGTGTGTTGCATGGTAGCTCCCGACATTTGGAGTGCTACCTCCAAGTCACCTAGGAATTCCGCACCTGAATATCTCCAAGGTCTAACAATCTTGCCTTAAGGCTCAACAGTAGACCGCTACGATCAGGCTCAATTCAGTTGTACTTCCCCGGAATCGCTAGGCTTGTCAGGCCCTACCTATATGATGATAAAATAATCTCCACTTCATAAATTCTTAATATTTATTTTCTCTCCTCGTTGGCCTATGATACTCCATTAAGACCGTTATCTCAAACACAAATTGGAATCACAATTATTTCATCAGAGGTTACTTCAATATTTTCATCACCAATTCATAACATCACTATTATAAATCACACATCATCATCATTACATAATTCATCACAACTTTAGAGCATCACTATCATCAATCGTACCTCATCACATTAACTTCTCACAAATTTATAAAATCACAATTATTATTCATACATCATCATCATCACATAGAATTATCACAACACATGCATCTTTTATTATCATATAACATAAACTCGTCTAATCAAACATATACATAAAATTAATTCGACACTCAATATCACAATAACATCAAATAACACACATTTAAAGAAATTAAATCAATCAACACCTTACAAATATTTTCTATTCTATATTTTAATCTCACAATTTCCATATTTGCACATTAATTAATTTATCCCTCAGAGGGCTACTGCCATACGTAGCGAGCCCCAGATGAATAGTTGGGAAATACGGTTTTCCCGTTCATCTCACAATATATTATACTCATGAATTCAAACGCTCTCTCACCTCTTATCTTATTTCGACGCTTTCACACACGAATACAATTCCACGAGCAAACAGCCTTTGTTCTTTGACTCTTTATCCTTCAATCGATCTAACTCGACAGTTTATGGGTAAACGTCAAAAATAAATTATGAGAAACTACTCTAAAAACTAAATTCGAAAATCGGTCAAGGAAAATTACCATAAATCAGAAAACCAATGAGTGGATAATATAGCCACTGTTCACACGATCATTTTGGCGTTGGTTTCACTCAAATCGGACTTACGGTGAAGAAGAACGGTGCAAAATAAGGAATGCCATAGACGGAGAAGTCGGGTATTTTAGAGAGAAATTGGGATGGTTAAAAATCTGTGGAAGTATGTTTATTTGACTACCTAAATGAATAAAACAAGATACTGAAATTTGGGCGCAAATGGAGAAACTTTTCTGAAACAGTTATCTGTCATCGGTGCCAAACAATAATCCTAATTTATGTTTTCTATTCCTTAGGCGGGCTACTCCTCCTTCCTTATATTTTATTATTATTATTATTATTATTATTATTATTATTATTATTATTATTATTATTATTTAATTAGGTTTTACTTCTATATGGGCCTAACCCATGAGTCACATTTTACTTTTTTTTTTTTTTACCAACAATTACCAAATCTATTTTTTTTTAAACACAAAAAATAAAGTAATTAATATTTTAAAACACATTAATAACCAAAACTCTTATATTCAAAACTATCACTATAATAATACTTATATTTCAAAACACTCAAATTAAAATATTACCATCAATAGAGGCATGCATGATGTATATATTTTTGTTATGCAATTTATTGGTTTGTGTATTTTTTCTTTTAAATTGGAAGTTTTACTTTTATATATTTTGTGTTATTCTTCTATATGTTTAACTTTGGTTTGATGTGGATGATGGATAAAACTGACCCTTACAACAACATTTTAGGTACTATTGAGTTCGAGGAGATTCAAGAGTAGTTGATGAGTATTAACGTGCGACGAACGGGGGATAAAAATGGGTTTTCAATATTATTTTGTAATGATAGGATTGTCGCGATACTTTTAAGTTTGTTTTTAATCAACTTTTAAAATGCACTAGGATTCTAGAAATGCGGAAGTGGGTTCCCTTCCGTTAGGAATTATTGTTTTTCTTGTTATAGCCTTGAATAAACATTTTCTTAATAAAATTAATAAACGTGGTTGTTACTAATTATTTGCATCAATAAATGTTAGGTAGTTAGATAAAAAAAAAAAATTGTCGTTAATCTTTCAAATCAATATATTTTTAAGTAACGCTTTGGATTAAAAATCCGGGGTGTTACAATTGGTATCAGAGCAATAATCCTCGGAAATTTTGGGGTGGGACGATTTTGTATGACGCTTGCCTTGATTTATGCCTTCAAAACACTCAAATTAAAATATTACCATCATTAGAGAATAATCAAAACTAAACAAATCACACTTTATATTTGTTATTATATCATAACAAATATTAATAAAATCACAATGGCATAACACATATATAAAAATAAGGAAATCAAACACAACATTACTAATATCTCAAATAATTATTTATAAAATAAATAATTAAAATAAGAGATACTTAAAATAATTAAAATATAAATACGTGCACATTTAACATTAGTTAAACATACAAGAAAATATGACATTAATTACCAACTCACATATACACGTAAATTCACCTAAAATCTTATTTTTTAAAATATTTAAACTAATATACTATTATTTTTAGAAAAATATATAAAATAATAAAATATAACATTTATTATTCATATAACATATTTGGTCAAATATGTACAAGATTAGCACATCATAGAAAACGCGCCTATAAAGAAAATTAATCATAAAACTAATCAAGATATATTCTAAAATAATTTTAACACCAAATTAATTATCTAAAACCCTTTTTAAATAATAAAATAGTTTACTATAAAATTTGGAGTGTTACAATTCTCCCCTCGTTAAAGAAATTTCGTCCTCGAAATTTTTGGTGAATAATAAATAAACTAATATCTAACTAACTACCCTCAAGATTCAAACTTAGTCACAAATGATATAATAAACATATTTACGGCATTTACTACTCACTTAGACATAACATGTCAAGAATCCTAGCATGATAAGGTAATATGACACAACAAATCAATTAACACATATCAAATACGCTATCAAGTTCAACTAACAACTTAAACAATATTCTACTAGTTTTGGTCTCTTTAAAGAATGTGTAAATCCTAACAACAATTATTCTATAGGTTTCAAAAAATTAGACATCTAGAGAAACTTTTAAAATATTTCACACCTTCAAGAATAACAAACAAAAATGCATATAACAACTCAATGACATGCAGTCACTTAAGCGTATAATCATAGTGAAATAGGACAAATATTTTCACATATGGTTTCAAACACACTCAAAATATAACTTAATTTTAAAGTCTTATAAACAAAATTCATTTATAGAACTCATACAATAGTTCTAGTCCTTATGAAATGAGAGAATATAGAACAAATAAGATACTAACACAATGTCCTTACTCATTTTAAGCAAATTACTTAGAAGATCAAACATACTTAATTGAATGTTTAATTTAAGTACACACCACCAACCTAATATTTGCGTCACATAATCAGTTATTAACATTCAACATTGATGCCACATAAGACTCATAATCACTCAAAGTTGTATTAGAGGTGAACATGGTTTCTAACTATTTCCAAAATAAAATTATCAAGTATTTATAACAATAATAACAATGGGTTATTGTTGCCTCTTTTATCGACGATGAGTCATCGGGGTAGCTAGTCCCTCCTACTCATGTAGTCAACTACTTAAGGTAACTATAACTGCAGTCATTCAAATTCAAACATGGTAATTAAAAGTATTTTTAACATGGTTCAGGAGTGCGAAGGTAGCGCCACAACTCCTACTCCTTACTTCAAGTTAAAAACTTACTTAATTACACATTCACAATAATTTATTTGTAATTTACAACTAGTTATAACAACAAAAGAAATGACACTTACATCAACATATAATCAATAATCCGATTGTAGAAATATAGAACAATTTCACTTTTAGATGCTCTCGACTACTCTAACGCTATACACTAATTCCCAACAACTAGAACACTTAAAACACAAACAATTTAATAGTTACATAATCACATACACATTCACATAGTTAATCCAAAAATTAGAACCATCATTTTACGTTCATCTCATAACTCAAACGATGATTCAAACACATGTAACATACTCTCATAGAAGGCTAATTGCTCCAAATTGATCACGCTCAAATTTTCTTTTGAATTAATCATCACTTAAAAGTTACAACAAACTAAAACATAGGTTTCCAAGTAGCAAATAAGATAAATAATTATTTACTAGAAGACACAACACGCTACCAAACCAAATTGAATCAAGTAGTACATAAACCACTTTAAAGGTTACACATTTAGCACAAAAAAAAAAAATCCTTGGGAATTCAAACCATTTCCTTAAATCACTTTTCAATAAATCACGTCTAAATAAAAACAACTAAAACAAATCATATTTCTAAATACAATTAAAAATAAAATAAATCACATGTATTTTTAAAATCTATAAGATTTCTAAAACCACTCGTACTTTAATCGTCAAAAACACATTTCTAAATAATTAATCATTATAAAAATTATTATTTTCAACTTATATTTTGAAAGAAAATTTAAATTATATATATAGATAGATAAAAAGTTTTCGAATAAATTAACACTTCCAAAATAGTTCTAATTTATTTTCTCAAAATTTACAAAAAAAAAAAAAACAAAATTATATATTTATATACATTAAAGTAGTGTACATGACACATGCATAAGACATACTTGGTTATGATAATGAATTACACTAATTGACAAATCTACTAAATAACATTCTCCTCTCACACCAACTACTCAACATGTCTATAGTTACATCATCAGTTTCTATCAAGGCACAAAATTGGTCTAAAGCACAACACACCATCAATTTTACAAACAACATGTCACTTTTATATATTAAACTCATATATACATTTCAACAATTATAACACAACAACTATAATTCTACAAAAAAAAAAAAAAATTCTACTCATAAAACACATCAATTATAGAATCCAAAATTTTCAAAAAGAGTTTCACCATAGAGATAGTTCTTTTAAAAACTTTGTTTCTTTTAATCTGTTTTCTTTCTCTTTCTCAATTAGTAGACATTTTATTATTTGACCCCTTTTTGTACAATTATAAATTACTAATGAGTTCTTAAAATCTAAAACTCTAACATCGAGTTAAACTCTAATGAGTTCATAATATCAGAAAATCAATCATTTCAAACAAATATCCGAACACCCTCGTGATTCAATATTCACACCAGCCCCCTAAACCAACATAACAACAACTCTTTCTAATTTTCTTAAAAACAAGACATAGTAAAACATGCTGTAAATTTTAAGCTATTTTAAACATTAAATAAAATCAGTAGTATCAAATTATTTTTATTTTATAAATCAACAAAAATTCAACTCAATTTAATTTCTTTAAAATAATCAAGAGTAATTCAAATAAAAGTTATTTTCATCTTACAAAATAAGTAATTTTTTAACTCCTTCTAAATATCATTTTAAAAAAATTCTAAGTTCTACCAACCTCTTATATTCAAGAAATACTATTGCTAATAATATGAATTTCATACTATTTAAAATCATGATGATCATTCTAAATTATTTTCAAAACCAATATCAAAACTCTACTCATATAGATATAATCATCAACACTATCAAGTGATTTAAAATTAACATTCACAATTTAAAATCGATTCTTTTCTTCACGCAAGCCAACACAAAATCAAAATAAGAATTTTTTAGTCAAAATTAAAACTGTAAACATAAAAGACATAATTCCTATCTAACTCAAAGTTTAGAACGAAACATCCTTTTTTTTCTCTAAATTGAGTTTCAAAAAAACTAATAATAATTTGTACCTAGTAAAAGTCAATACTTGAAGTTTTAAACATATAGTTCATACGGAAATCAATGTTTCAATCAAGTAGTTATTAGATCAAACACTTTAAACAAATTCATATCAAGACTAAATATTTTAAATTGGTTAAGGGTGAAAATGAAACTTTAAAACAAATAATTGGTGAGGTATGACATTTGATAACTAGTTACGTGAATGAGATTAATAACTTGAAACATCCAGGTGGTCAATCAAAATTATTATTTCCAACTATTCACATAAAACAAAAGTGCCAAAATCATAGTTCGGTAGACAAGAAACAAGCAACAAGATCATTCAACAAGTAACCAACAAAATCTTGTCAACAATTAAAATTAACTCAAATCTTAACAAGTAATTTCATGGTTTATTTACTCACTTAGGTAAGAACTTAGAATCCATAACACAATCAGGGTAAGCAAATAATAAACAGTTAATTAGTAACTTCAAAAATATGTATAATTATACAAAAGCATATAACACTTAACACAATAACATAATGAGAACAAAAAAAAAACATGTTAGTGAAAGTAGTTATTACTCAAGAAAACACAACCAACACAACTAAAATTTGACTAACACTAAACCGACACTTGACCCACTCGGCCTGATTGGACAGACCTAAACCCCAAAATACCATTTATAATAATTTATACTAAATTATTTGAAATCAAAACTCGCAGCGGATAAAGAAAATTTGTTTAAGAAAATAAAAACTTTTATATCTAACTTAGGATACTATATTTCTCTAAATACACATGTACTAAGGTTTTCATATAAAAATCATTTGTTATTACAAAAAAAAAACACATTACAACTCCTAATTCCCAGTATCACCTATCAGAGCGGAGTTTCTCCCAAAGTTGAGGTTCTAAACTCGTTAACCTGTAATAACTGCGATTTCGCAAACGCGGGGCTAAACCAGTCAAACACAAACAAAGAAGGAGGTGAGTTTTGAAATCATGTTGATAACATAATACAAGTAAGAAGAACACGAAATTAATCATACATAAAACGTATCATTACACAAACATTCTTCAAGGAAAAACACCACGTTATATAGTCAAAATCAAGGAAAATCAATACATTTCACAATAAGATCAAATCATCTAAGAAATTATAATCGCACACAATACATATTAATCACAACAAACAATCACACAAAAATGCAATGCTATGTATGAGCTTAGACTGTACTTCACAATGTGGTACCATTCTAACTCTGAAGTACTTGGTTAGGAGGCCATGATACTATGCCACCATCCCGATGGACGGACAATTCAAATTGGCCCTGTCCTCATAGATCCCCTCAACTCAACCCGAGACACATATACGCGACAGTCGAGGTAAACGTGTGTTGCATGGTAGCTCCCGACATTTGGAGTGCTACCTCCAAGTCACCTAGGAATTCCGCACCCGAATACCTCCAAGGTCTAACAATCTTGCCTTAAGGCTCAACAGTAGACCGCCACGATCAGACTCAATTCAGTTGTACTTCCCCGGAATCGCTAGGCTTGTCAGGCCCTACCTATATGATGACAAAATAATCTCCACTTCACAAATTCTCAATATTTATTTTCTCCCCTCTTTGGCCTATGATACTCCATTAAGACCGTCATCTCAAACACAAATTGGAATCACAATTATTTCATCAGAGGTTACTTCAATATTTTCATCACCAATTCATAACATCACTATTATAAATCACACATCATCATCATTACATAATTCATCACAACTTTAGAGCATCACTATCATCAATCGTACCTCATCACATAAACTTATCACAAATTTATAAAATCACAATTATTATTCATACATCATCATCATCACATAGAATTATCACAACACATCCATCTTTTATTATCATATCACATAAACTCGTCTAATCAAACATATACATAAAATTAATTCGACACTCAATATCACATTAACATCAAATACCACACATTTAAAGAAATTAAGTCAATCAACACCTTACAAATATTTTCTATTCTATATTTTAATCTCACAATTTCCATATTTGCACATTAATTTATCCCTCAGAGGGCTACTGCCATACGTAGCGAGCCCCGGATGAATAGTTGGGAAATACGGTTTTCCCGTTCATCTCACAATATATTATACTCATGAATTCAAACGCTCTCTCACCTCTTACCTTATTTCGACGCTTTCACACACGAATACGATTCCACGAGCAAACAGTCTTTGTTCTTTGACTCTTTATCCTTCAATCGATCTAACTCGACAGTTTATGGGTAAACGTCAAAAATAAATTATGAGAAACTACTCTAAAAACTAAATTTGAAATTCGGTCAATGAAAATTACCATAAATCAGAAAACCAATGAGTGGATAATATAGCCACTGTTCACACGATCATTTTGGCGTTGGTTTCACTCAAATCGGACTTACGGTGAAGAAGAACGGTGCAAAATAAGGAATGCCATAGACGGAGAAGTCGGATATTTTAGAGAGAAATTGGGATGGTTAAAAATCTGAGGAAGTATGTTTATTTGACAAATGAATAAAACAACATTTTGAAATTTGGGTGCCAAACGATAATCCTAATTTATGTTTTCTATTCCTTAGGCGGGCTACTCCTCCTTCCTTATATTTTATTATTATTATTATTATTATTATTATTATTATTATTATTATTATTATTATTATTATTATTTAATTAGGTTTTACTTCTATATGGGCCTAACCCATGAGTCACATTTTACTTTTTTTTTACCAACAATTACCGAAGCTATTTTTTTTAAACACAAAAAAATAAAGTAATTAATATTTTAAAACACATTAATAACCAAAACTCTTATATTCAAAACTATCACTATAATAATACTTATATTTCAAAACACTCAAATTAAAATATTACCATCATTAGAGAATAATCAAAACTAAACAAATCACACTTTATATTTGTTATTATATCATAATAAATATATATAAAATCACAATGGCATAACACATATATAAAAATAAGGAAATCAAACTCAACATTACTAATATCTCAAATAATTATTTATAATATAAATAATTAAAATAAGAGATACTTAAAATAATTAAAATATAAATACGTGCACATTTAACATTAGTTAAACATACAAGAAAATATGACATTAATTACCAACTCACATATACACGTAAAATCCCCTAAAATCTTATTCTTTAAAATATTTACACTAATATTTTATTATTTTTAGAAAAATATATAAAATAATAAAATATAACATTTTTTATTCATATAAAATATTTGGTCAAATATGTACAAGATTAGCACATCATAGAAAACGCACCTATAAAGATAATTAATCATAAAACTAATCAACATATATTCTAAAATAATTTTAACACCAAATTAATTATCTAAAACCCTTTTTAAATAATAAAATAGTTTACTATAAAATTTGGAGTGTTACATTGTCTCTGTTAATTTCTGGACCCAAACAACCGGAGAATGATATCGACGTATACTTGGCTCCTTTAATTGAAGATTTAAAAATTATATGGGAGACAGGTGTGGAAGTTTATGATGGGTATAAGAAAGAATGTTTCAATTTGTGGGCTATGTTGTTTGCACAATTAATGATTTTCCAGCATATGGTAATTTATCAAGATATAGCATCAAAAGTCAGTGTGCATGTCGTATATGTGAAGAGAGTACAAATTGGATGCGGTTGAAACATTGTAAGAAGAATGTATTTCTTAGACATCGTAGATTTTTACCTTATAGTCATCAGTATCGTGGCTGGAGAAATGCATTCAATGGAAAATTAGAGGAAGATAAAGCTCCTTTAGCACCAACTAGATATCAAATACTTGAAAAAGTACAAGGTTTGACCAATAAATTTGGCAAACCTTTTGCGGGAGAGCTGGTCAAAACTGGGTGGAAGAAAAAGTCATTGTATATAAGACATTTCCTCGATGTGATGCATATTCAAAAAAAAAGTATTTGATAGTGTTATTTGTATGTTACTCAATGTTCCAGGAAAGTCTAAGGATGACATCAATGCAAGATTGGACTTGGTCGATATGGGAATAAGAAATGAATTGGGTCCCGTAAAGAAAGGAAATCGCACATATCTACCTCCAGCCGCTCATACTCTATCTAGAAAGGAAAAAATTCTTTTATGTAAATTTCTACACGAAGTTAAAGTTCCAGAAGGATACTCTTCAAACATTAAAAAATTAGTTTGTATGAAAGACCTCAAGTTAAAAGATTTGAAGACCCATGATCGTCATATTCTAATGGAGCATTTGCTACCAATAGGTATACGTTCCATTTTACCTGAAAAACTTCGACGAAATTGTTGTTACTTTGTAGAGGGAAATTGTTGTTACTCTGTGTGAGCTTGAAATGTATTTCCCACCCTCGTTTTTTGATATATTGGTTCACCTTACTATTCATCTTGTTAAGGAGACACAACTTTGTGGGCTAGCTTATATGAGATGGATGTATCCGATAGAACGATATATGAAAATATTAAAAGGGTACGTAAAAAGTAGAAGTCGACCAGAAGGTTGTATTGCTGAACGGTACATTGTCGAAGAAGCTGCTGAATTTTGTACTGAATATCTGTCCAATGTTGAATCCATAGGGCTTCCCATTTCTCGACATTCGGGAAGAATATCAGTAGAAGGGATAAATGGAAATAGACTAATGACTATATCAAGGACAGAATGGGAGCAGGCACAATTGTATGTTCTGCACAATGATGATGAGGTTCAACCGTATGTTACAATACACATGGATCAGTTATCTAGTTTGAACATGAATAGGAATCAAAATTGGATAATTCGATAGCACAATCAAAGTTTTATAACATGATTAAAAAATCACATAAAGTCAAAGTTTGATATAGACTCCGAATCAATTTCATAGAGATTGAGGTGGCTAGCAAAAGGTCCGAGTTTACATGTCTTTTCTTACACCGGTTATGTAATTAACGGCTGCATATTTTATACCAAAGAACAAGATGATCAAACCACAATGCAAAATAGAGGAGTCACTCTCGTAGCTGAAGCGATGCATATCTCAAGTGCAAAAGACAAAAACCCAATATATGCAAATCTATCATATTTTGGGGTTATCGAGCGCATATGGGAGTTAGACTACACAATGTTTCGTGTTCCCATATTTGGTTGCAAGTGGGTCGATAATAATAATGGCATTCGGATTGATGAGTCAGGGTTCTTGCTTGTCGATTTTAATAGGGTGGGATACAAAGATGAGCCTTTTATTTTAGCATCGCAAGCTCAACAAGTGTTTTATGTCACTGATCCTGCTGATGATAAATGGTCTGTTGTCCTATCGACCAATAAAATAAGTGATGATAACAATAATGATGAAGATGTTGGCAATGATCTTTTCTTTGCAACATTACAACCACATGAAATTGATTCAACTGATGATGGTTTATATCTTAGAGATGATCATGATGAGGGAATTTGACCTGCCAGAACTAATTTTCTGCTTATATATATTGAACTTGAAAAAGCTTTGTTTGAGTACTGGAAATTTTTCTTGAACTTGAACAGATCATCCCAATATGAGCTGATCATGTAATTTAGCATTGATATATATATAGGTATTTAACTAATTATTTGGAAGAAAAAAAATCCAAATATAAGTATTTTACTAATTATTTAGCATTTTACAGAAATTGAACTTATATTGTAATTTAACAAATTTAAATTGAACTGAACTGAACATAAACTTGTAATTTTACAGAGGTTTTGTCAATAAGCGCTATAAAAAGCCTTCAAACAAAAAATAAGGAGGTCACATAATGCTTGCACATAATAAAACAAAGAGGCTTTTAAAGCGCTTGTTGAAAAACCGATGTAAAAGGCTTTTTAAAAAAATGAGGAGGTCTTTTAAAGCGCTTGTTCTATAAGTGCTGTAAAATGGTCACATAGCTTGCACATAATAAAACAAAGAGGTCTTTTAAAGCGCTTCTTGAAAAAACGTTGTAAAAGGCTTTTAATAAAAAAAAAATAAGGAGGTCTTTTAAAGCGCTTGTTCAATAAGCGCTGTAAAATGGTCACATATCTTGCACATAATAAAACAAAGAGATCTTTTAAAGCGCTTGTTGAAAAAGCGCTGTAAAAGGCTTTTAATAAAAAAAAATTAGGAGGTCTTTTAAAGCGCTTTTTGGAAAAGCGTTGTATAAGGCTTTTAAAAAAATAAAATAAGAAGGTCTTTTACAGCGCTTTTGGAGCGCTTTAAAAGGCTTCTAAAATAGCGTTGTAATAGGCTTTTAAAAAATAAAATAAGGAGGTCTTTTACAGCGCTTTTTCAAAAAAAAAACGTTGTAATAGGGTTTTATATATAACAGTAAACCGCTTCAGTTTCCTCTTCATTACGTAAACTTCCTACGCTTCAGTTTCCTCCTCCTGTTCATTGTCCTTCTCATTGCGAACCCTACTGTCCCTACGAACCATATTGCCAACC
>JBBPBQ010020324.1:44711911-44730867 GCA_037974755.1 Cicer yamashitae | reverse complement strand
TCTCCATCTTTGTTACTATCCCTACGAACCTTCTCATTGAAATACGTAACCCTCATTACGTATTTTTGCGAACCCTACTCTGTTCTACGAATCGTTTGTATTTCTGCGCACTCTTCTCGCCGTTCCTTCTTAAACGAAGCCGTAACCCTACGTATTTCTTCGCACTCTTCAGGTATTGTATTTAATGCATGTTGAACTTATACTGCTATGTACTTAGACTACTGCATGTTGACCTTGTTGAAGTTATACTGAACTGCATGTTGAACTTGTTGTAGATAAATGGATTCCAACAAGGAATTGGATCGTCAAAATGAGGAAGTTGTCAACACTAAGACTTATGAAAATGAAGTTAAACGTGGTGCAACCATTATGAAAAATGTCATAAAAGCAAGAAGTAATGGCATAAAATTTGAGGTATACTATACTTTGTTTGCTGTTTATTTTTTATCTTTTTTGAAAGCATGTACTTACTATATGAGTTTATTAGGTGAGATGGAATGAAAGTGGTCAGCCAATTGAGCCCAACAGCTCCATGTTTGAAAGTTATATTGGTGCTATTGTTCGTGAGAATATCCCCATTACAATTGACGATTGGAGAGATAACGCTTTGAAGGATGCAAAAGATATATTGTGGACTGATATACAAGTAACTTTTTTACTCCACTTTTTTGTTACTTATAATTTTTTCCATTGAAATACTTTACTCAAACTATATCTTTATTTGTT
Source organism: Cicer yamashitae (assembly GCA_037974755.1). NCBI lineage: Eukaryota > Viridiplantae > Streptophyta > Magnoliopsida > Fabales > Fabaceae > Cicer > Cicer yamashitae. The sequence goes on along the minus strand of JBBPBQ010020324.1, from coordinate 44,730,141 downwards.
TTGCAGACTGCTTTTGATGTTGATGAGGTGAGAAAAACTTACGCGCTTAGAGTTGCCGGAAAAATACACTGGGGATTTATGAATGTTGAAGCTCCAAAAATATATAAATACTATATATCAAATGACGAATGGAGCGCATTTGTAGCTCAACGTTCAGATCCCGCGTTTGTGGTAAGTGATTAATTTATTAGCATTTATGTTTTATTATTCATATTCATAGCGTATTTTAAATTTTTACACAATTGTTATTTTTTTTATATAGAGTATAAATACGGCAAATTGCGAGAGGGCCAAAAATCCAACGCATCCATACAAAAAATCTCGTATGGGAAATGCACGTTTAGAGCAAAAATTTCTAACTAATTAAACATCACTTTTATATAATGTGGTACATTATAAACTATAGTTTCTAACTAATATTTTGTTTATGATCTTAATGAATAGCTACAAGAGACCCAATCCGATCAACCATTGGGTCGTCATATTTTGTGGAAGGAGGCTCGTGTAAATAAAGATGGAGTTGTTGATAATGAAAATGTTCAAAAAGTGATACAACTTTGTGTAAGTATATTATCACTTTAATATTTTTTAATATTGTATTTTAAAAATGATATTGAACTTATCTTTTTAATCCTACGTGTATTTTAGGAGAATTTAGAACAAAGTTCGGAAAATCAAGAGGACAACAAAGTTAGTTGCAGGGACATACTCGGTAAAGTATTTAATGTTCCTGAATATTCTGGCCGCGTGAGGGGAAAAGGATTTGACGTAACTCCAAAAAGCTATTTTTCACAAGAGAAACGCCTAAATCCATCTAATGAGAAAGTATTAGAGAAGCTCAAAGTCCTAACAAAGCAAGTAGCACTCTTGGTGAAGACGAATAAAGAAAAGCAACTTCCAAATCAGCTCCAACGTGAAATACAAATGGAGAGTGAAAACGCATGTTGCAACATTGGTCTTAAAAGTCTTCCCGAGGTAATTAATTACTTAATAAAATAAGAAATTCATTCAACCTAATTGTTTCACATACTTATGTATTAACCATTGATTTAGGGTGTCTCTCCTTGCGTGCTGTATTTATCCTCCCCTACTCATCGCAAGGTTGGAAAAGGAACATTGTACAATACTTTGGGAGAAGTATTGCACAACACTCCGATCCTTGTCGGTCATGTCAAAGTATCACCCGTGATTGCTTTAGAACCAAATGCATCGTTGCCTATACCGGACAACGATGGAGATATGAAGTATTTGGGAGAAGCAATAGGTAGTTATGCGGCATGGCCCAAAAATCTTGTTGCCCTTGATAAGGTATTTTTAATTTAAATGTATGTTTAATTGATATGTATATTTAATTGCACGATATATGATTATGATTGATTATATTTAGTTGCTGATTTTTTCCGCTGTTAACTTTAATTTCACATTTATTTAGATTCATACAAAGTCTAAAGAGAATGACAAGAAGATTCCCCGCAACGAGTCAATCACGTCACCGGAAAAGGTTTGTCACATTTATTCTTGCAGGTTTGTCATTTTTTCAGATTCAATTAACTAGCAAACTGATTAACCTCATTTTTTCACATTTATTCAAAACCACCCGCACAGCAAACCAGCTACCAGAATAAAGCCGCACCACAGCTGGATGTTCGTGGTAAAAATAAAGCTGGAAAACTTCAAAAATTGGAGGGTAATAAAGCTTGCAAACTTCAAAAACTGGAGGGTAATAAAGCTGTCAAAGTTCAAAAACTGGATCAAGGAAAATCAGTTGCTGCTCCTAAAATAAGTCATCCACGCCTTGCTCAATTAGGATCGTTGATGACTCTTCATCATATGCATATTTTTCATTGTTTTTAGTCTTATCTATTGTTAATCATTAGTTAATTTAAGAAGTTATTTGATATATTTTGTTGATTTTAGTTCTTTGATTTAATGAAATATTTATGTTCTTATTTCCTTGATTAAGTAGAGATTTTTCGTAGTTTTGCGTTGTTTCTTTGTTTTAGTGCGGTTCTGAATTTTGGTGAGAAATCAACATGACATATGTGGAGTATTTCAGACATAGTTGGAGTTGTAGATGTCCAATTGGAGTCAAACCAAGTGCAAATGAAGGCTAAGATACATAGCTACAACTTTCATGAAGACACCAGAACCAAATTCAGAATCGCAAGATGAGAAAAATGCAGTATAGTCAGACAATTGATGTTGTGCGCCTGAAGCGCAAAAACCTGCGCCTGGGGCGCATTTCGGCCTTCCCAATTTTGTTCATTTGCGCCTCAAGCGCAAATTCCGCGCCTGGGCGCCTGGCACGCGGCTGAATGTATAAAAACACATTTTTTCACTTTCTAGGGATCTTTTTTTGCTATTGGGAAGTTGGGAGACTTGTGCCCTAGCAGAGCAACTCAAAGACGGTCGTTTCTAACACCATTGGAGCAGTTTTATCAAGAAACATTCATGAATCTTTCTTGTAATTCTTCTCTAATCTCTATCTTTTCTATCTTTGTCATGAGTAACTAAACCCTATTTGTTAGGGATGGGTGTAACAAGATGAAACCCTTATTATTCTGATTTGATTTCTAGTTATATGAATGAGTTTATTTAATCATTTTTCTCATCTCTGTGCTTAATGCTTTTTATTGCTTGATCAACATTAAAATGTTATACGATTTGTATTTTGAAACGGAAGTGGACTTTACGAATGCTTGAGATGAGAAATTCATGAATTTGTAGTCTAGGGATAGATGCAGGTCATGAAACCAATTAAATTAGTTGCAAAGGCAATAGTTTAACAAGAGAATTCCTGTACGGTAAGGCTTAATTCTAATCTTAAATCCACTAAGGAATTAGGGGTTACTTTGGAATTAATGGTTCTGTCACTAAGACATTAGGGCAAGAATAATAAAGAGAATTCGGTAATAATTCAATAAAGGAATTCAGTAACTAGGATCAAATTAGACACCAAGGTTGGATTCCAAGTGAAACTCATCCCTGACATTTTTCTCATTATAAAGGATCAATTTTATTACCGTTGTTAATTTTAAATATTATTTCAATCAATTCGAAAACTTTTTGTTCAATTTAGTAATCAAATATAATTCAATAGTAAAATGCAATCCTTGAGTTCGACACTCGGTACTACCGTTTTATTATTACTTGCAACGATTCAATACACTTGCTGAAACACTATCAGTTGTGTCTTGACATACAAGCAAAAACGAATATGGACAGCAACAATTCACGCATCATAAGCATGGATAAAGCTATTTTCGGAGATGAGTATGAAGAACTACTTGAAAAAGAGCACATATACGAACTTCTCAATCATAAGGAGCTGAGTGCTACTGTAATCAGCTTATACATTAGGTAAAAATTACTTTTAATTGCATTTATTGGTAATTAATCTAATTTGAAATTTTCATTGAAATTTTTTGTATGAGAAGTTGGTGTGCACGCGCAAATTGTCAGATAGATTTTCATTATTGTCTCCGCATAAGCTTTCAATGTTTAAACTCGATCCAGTTAATGTAAAGAAATACGTTGTAGATATCCTATTGGGAAATAAAGAGAATGATAAGTTGTTCCTTGTGCCATATAATGCAGGGTAATTATATATTCTTTATTTATATCTTTTTTAATTTATGAGATCTTAATTTATTAGTTGTGTAAACAAAATTGCCAACCAAATTTTTATTGTTGTAGGGCACATTGGGTGCTGTTTGCAATCAATGCGACCTCTGAAGTTATATACTATTTAGATCCCTTGCACGACCATTACAACAATCACTCGAATATAAAGACTATCTTCGACACGTAAGTAATATTCATTTATTTCTTACATATATATATATATATATAACGTGTTTGTTAATGCTATAATAATCACATTTATTTGATAGTGCTTTTCAAGTTTTCCAAGCTCAAAGGGGTGCTACAGTGTCGAAGCAAAAGTCAAATAACATCACATGGATTCAAATAAAGGTTTGAAATATATGCCTTTAAAATTTCATTTACAATCAATGTACCAACATTTATTGACTTATATGTTTTATTTTATAGTGCCCTCGTCAAACTAACAACATAGACTGCGGGTACTATATATTGCAATTCATGAAGAAGATTGTTGATATGAATCAAACTATAATCCCAGAAACGGTACGGTATTTTCATTCTATTTTGATTTTCATATATAAACTATGTATATATTTGATTCTAACTTGTTTATGTTCAAATTTTATATCGCACAGTGCTTTGACAATTCCAATCCAACATACTCTGAAAGAGATCTAACTGAAATAAAGGAAGACTGGTGTCAGTATGTGATCGAAATGAAAATTATTTGATTTGCTGAGAAACTGGCATGCTGCAAGTTTGCGAATATGTAAATGTATATAGCTCTGTGCTAATTGTGTCAATATGTAAATGTAAATTCTGTTGTTGTGAACTGATTGTTGATTCTGTGCTGATTGTTGTAAATTCTGCAAGTTATATAAAACGTGCATAAGAATGCACCTATTACAGCGCTTTTTTGAAAAAGCATTGTAAAACTAGTACAACAACTAGCGCGTTTTTAGAAGGGATTTACAACTCTTTTCAAAAAAGCGTTGTAAAACGAGTATAACAAGCAGCGTGTTTGTAGAAGGGATTTACAACGCTTTTCAAAAAAGCGCTGTAAAACGAGTATAACAAGCGCGCAATATATACACCTATTTTACAGCGCTTTTTTATTTTAAAGAGCACTGTTGTATCTTTTTACAGCGCTAGATACTACAACGCTTCTTTTTTTGAAAAAGCGCTGTAAATGACTTAGAAAAAACGTTGTAAAATGCGCTTTCGCGTAGTGTTATATAGTCAAACAATAGTTCTTCTTAATATTATAATAATATTATTAATAAAAAATTATTTATATTTAATTAAATGATTCGATCTAAAAGGCTTTTTTAGAGGCAGGTAGTCTAACCTTTTAGTTAAATAAGCTTTAAAAAAAAATTGGCATGACTTATATAAAAAAGTATGACTTAGCATAGGTCAACCGTAGGTTAGATCATAGGTCTATATTTTGAATAGTCTAACTTATTTTCATCCCGGAGTATATGCATTATAGATTCAGGATAAGAATTGCAACAGGGGCATGTATTGTTCGACGTCATGTTGTGTTTCTTTTGCTCCAAATTAGTTAAGATTTTTCCATGAGCTAATTTCCAAATGAAAGATATGATGTTATTAGGACCAGGACACTCATTATCATGTTCGTTCTCATTATCCTCCACATGATTAGCTAAGATGTCATATGACTACTTAAGAAAGAGTTGGTTGTCAGGAGCAGGAATCCAATTCGGAAAGTCTGCTTCTGCATTTCGGATGAGGGGCCAAGTAGCTTCAATTTTGGTACAAATATCATTTGGAATGAAGCGCTCGAGCACATTCATTCGCCAATTGTTATTATTTGCATAGAAAGATATTGAGTACTCTTTTTGACCAATAAGGATTTGACCCTGCCAATGATCTTGGATGGGGAGACAACCGACGATCCAATTATCCTATCAAAACCTAGTATCTTGACCATTACACACATTCTAATATATGCTACATTCCACCTCCGACCAAACTTGAGAGATAGTTCACCAAATGTGAGATGTGTTATTGCGATGAATTATCTTAGGCATGGCTTGAACACCACAACCATATTTGGCTCTCATGTTTTTGAATCCAAGTACACCTTCCTTATTTTGAGAGCACACCTTGTCCCATAATATCATATGGCATTTGTGTTCCTCAGTACTTCCCCGAATAAAATAAACTTTGATCATACTATTTCAATTTCAATTTATGCATACATTTTTATTTACAAAAAATCAATGCATAAATTTTGTTCCGATAAATGAAAAAGGTCTCGTGTTCTTTAGAAATGGATGCTAAAGTTTATTTATAAAAAACACACTTTTCAATCTACTAATGAGACTTTAACTAAGAAAAAAATCGTGATGACGTATACACAAGACCTAAAGTGGACAGTACCTCAAAAATATGACTTGAAGTCAGAACATTAATGTACCAAGTTGGGGTCTAAGCTACTTGCTATTTAGCCTTTTAACCTCAACTACAGGGCTACTGCTTTAGAACATCAAAAAGTCTCATATTACTTGAGAATTGAGATTAATGATTGTTTATAAACAACACTTACATTTCTCAACCCACCTATGCATATTTTACTAAGGATAAAATTGTAAAATTTTGCGTAAAAAATTCAAAGCAGACAATACTTCAAAAATGTGACATAGAGTTCAGAACAAATTTATCGTCACTTAATTTTCACATTATTAAGAACACTAATTTTATAGATTGCCTTAATGAATTAAATAAAATATAAATAATCAAATCAACTATTTTATTAGTCTATTGAGAGGTCTCAATCCTTTCATAATGAATATATATATATATATATATATATATATATACACACAGACACACATATACACACAGACACACACACGCAGACAGAAGTCTCACACCCTTTCTGCTACAAACACAATAAATCATTCTAGTATGAAAGGTACACATTCTCATAATGACTAATCTAATATGATGTAAATGGTTTTAGTTAATTCATCAATATTTCTTTACATTATTATTGTTTTTTTGGATTTTGGTTTTGTGTATCATGAAAGACTAACAAGAAAATTAAAATAAATAATGAAGATGTTTATAAAAACAAGAAATGAATGACCTCTGACGAACACCAAGATTTTTATGAGATTTTTACTAAGGTCAAGTCAAGTGATCAATTGAGTGAGTTAAAGAGACAAACATAGCAAGCACATCAATGTACTCTAGAGACATTTACTAACTATTATTTTAGGAAGTGCTTCTTGAAACTTTATAGGTGCAAAACAATTTAATATTTAATAATTGAACAAAACAGAACTTTTCTTTTACATTATAAAGTGATCAAACAATTAGCTGATCCTTAATGAATTAAATAAAATATAAATAATCAAATCAACTATTTTATTAGTCTATTGAGAGGTCTCAATCCTTTCATAATGAATATATATATACACACACATAAACACACAGACACACACGCGGAGAGAAGTCTCACACCCTTTCTGCTACAAACACAATAAATCCTTCTAGTATGAAAGGTACACATTCTCATAATTACTAATCTAATATGATGTAAATGGTTTTAGTTAATTTATCAATATTTCTTTACATTATTATTGTTTTTTTGGATTTTGGTTTTGTGTATCATGAAAGACTAACAAGAAAATTAAAATAAATAATGAAGATGTTGATAAAAACAAGAAATGAATGACCTCTGACGAACACCAAGATTTTTATGAGATATTTACTAAGGTCAAATAAAGTGATCAATTGAGTGAGTTAAAGAGACACACATAGCACATCAATTAAGATTTAATCGAAACATTACAACAAATTAACTATTCAAACTACTTTGCATGTGAAGGAAGTTATAAAAGACATTGATTATTTGGATATATATTTATTACCTTGTTTTTAAGGCTATACGCGAGTTTAAATTATTGTGGAGAACATCAAAAAATATATACCATTTATATTTGATGAATGTTTTCTGAATGATTAGTATGAGGGACATATTATGTTGCATTTAGTAGGGTTAATTTCAGATAATTAAAACATTTCAATTGAATTAATTGTTGTCCAAATTGAGATGAATGACTAACAGTACAAACATAATGTAACTTAAATTATTAAATCGGGATAAAATAAGTTTAAACTATCTATACAGAAATTAAGTCAAACTTACATGACTATATATATATATATATTTTTTTTTTTTTATTTTTCTTTTTTCGTGGTACAAAAATCTTTATTATTTATAAGCCTATAATTGTATATGCATGTTATAATGTTAGTACGCATGTGATTTATTTCATACTTCAATTTATATTTCCCTAATTACATTTCAATTTTTTTTAACTAGAAGGACGTTATGGTGAAGTAACTTCAATTTTATGTGTAACAAGCAGATCAATATGAACTCAACACTTTGTGATCATTTGGGTATTTTGTATTATTGGAGGTATACTTGTTGTTTTATGTTTAATGGTCCTATTATTTAATTTGAAGTTTCATGTTAACATAACGTGTAATATGTTTGTGGTACTTCTTGTTGTAGTATGAAGTCTTAAATTGTCTTATGATTAGATAATGGTTATTTAACTTGATTTGCTTTTCAAAAAATTAATATGATAATTAGAGCATGGTTCAAATCGTGAAGATCAAAATTAAGAACTTTTTACTCTTTTTCAAATAATAGCTAGTATTGGAAAGAGTTTAAGTATTAGTGGGTAATTTTATAAGTAGGTATGATAAAAATTAAATATTATTAATAATCTTACGATTATGATTAATTGATAGTATCAAAACTCTTCATAATTAATTGTATGAGAAAAGGAGAATCTCAATGTGAATTATCTTCTCGTACCACTCCAATTTGATAACAATTAAAATATTGCATAGATTTTTATGCAATTGAAAGTAACACTCCAATTAATTGTTCATTATTCGGTAAAAAAGAATAATTACCTATTATAAGCTTGAACCAAAATTGGAATTATAATGGCCTAATTTTTTCAACATGTTGGAAAATAAAAAACACTTCCTTTAGAGTTGAACATGCCACAAATACATCAAGTCACTCTTTTTTTTTTTAAAATAAAAAAGTTTAAACTTTCAATTGAATTCTAAATCAATTGTTATTGGACTTCCAAAATTTATTTGAAACATTGTAATTCTTATAAAACATATTGCAAGATTTATGCACAGTAATTAAATGAAATACTTATAATTCAATGATGTAAGTGGTAGATTTTTTATTCGACTTCTTTTTCAATTAACATAGAAAGACTGCATTAAGTTTTTTGTGATTAATTGTCGATGATGACTACATTTGGTAATAAACAATAAAATATGTGTTAAATTTAATTCTCTATATTATAAGCAATTAACTATAATGAAGAGATACTTGTTGAGAGGAAGTACTAGGTAACAAACTTTTTAATCCAGAAACAACTTATTTTGTGTATGAATTTGAGCATTAGTTGAAACATTTTGACCCTGGATGAAAATTGGATCAATAAATCTATACATTTCATTCTTGTTCAAATCAATACAACGACGATGTAGACATCTAAGACATTAGAAATAATTGAAATTTATTAATTAATTGGCAAAATTTTCAAATAAAATGTACTTAATTCCATTAGCTAAATTTATAAAAATGTTGCATAAATTTGTGTACCGTAAACAGCTCTATAACATCTCTATTTAGAAGGAAAAAAATCACCCCAGCATATTCTAACTTAAACTCTGAAGGATTTATCCTTCAATTGTTAATTGGAATTTAGTTGAGGTTCTGAACTTTTAGGTGGAACATCATTTTTTTAGATACATCAACATCCTAAATTGTTAAGATAATATAATTAAAAGGTCTCTTATGTAAGTAAAAAAAGACAGATGTAATTCATTTTTTAGCACATTAGTATTAAATATTGTTTTTAGCACATTAGTATTAAGTCAGTTATCTTCCACCCAACTTAACAAATAAGCAAATTTCAAAACTAATCAAAACTTGTTTAAGTCAGTTATGTGATTAACTAATTTAATAAGAGTTTATTGACACGGTTAAATATGATTCGAACTAACATGCTCATATAACAAAGAATAAAAAATACTGAGTTAACTTGTTAAATTGTTTGTTTAACCAATCAGATTAACAAATCTTTTAAAATAAATTTTTTAATTTGAGTTAAGTTGTTTATTTAACCAACCGAATTAACAAATATTTTTAAATACCTTGTTAAGTCATTTTTTTTACCAACCAACTTAACAAATATTTTTAAATATTAAGAAACATAATGTAAATGAATATTTTTCATCACATTGTGTCCTTTGTACATGGCAAATGCGAGTCAACAATCCCCTCCTTAAATTCTTTTTAAATTTTAATAATAATGGTGTGAGTAATTTTCATCTGTGTTGTGACGTCTACTCTCTTTATCATTACAATTTAAAAGTTAATTGTAAACTTTTTAAACGGCTACTAACATTAATTTTTACATGCGACTTTCTCCCTCTTTTTTCTTGAAATTTTCTTGTATGACATTAATACCAATATATATAATCATACTTTCTGAATCACTATTTTTTTCATATCTTAATTAACATCAATTTAGCACGACCCTATATCAACATCTATTGGATTTGCTAAAAAAAACATTTATGGAAAGATAAAGACAGATTGAATTTTAACTTATTTTTAATGATTCATTCTTGCCTGAATTGCAGGCTCCAAAATATACTTAAGGGTTAGTGTACCTATATGTGAGAAAACTTAGTAACTTCACAATGCAAGAAACTAGGGGTGGTTGGTAGAAGCAATGCAGGATCAACCAGTATATTTGTATAAATTTCAAAAGTTTTTGGGCAAAAATAAAAAAAAAAATTTGGAAAAATTCAGGAACTATTTTGTAAATTTTGAAAAAAGTTAGGGACCAATTTGCAAAAAAAATTAAATAATATAGGGACTAATATAAATTTTTTGAAACATACGAGGTCAAAATTATAAATTTGAAAATATTAGAGACTATTTTATGGTTTATATATTCTATAGTAAAAGAGGGAATTTGTAATTCTCTAAATTTAGTTTTGACAAAATACCTCGTGAAATCCTTTTATTTTGAAAATTCTTCAAATTTTTTATCCAAACAAGACAATTTGAGTTCCCTTATAGTGTGTTTGGATGTGCTAATTGAAAATTCTATGAAAATTAAAATTCTAGGCAATTCAAATGCTTCAATTGAATTCCTTTTATTTCTAAATTTTAATGTTTGTATAAAAGAATTTTTCTTTTAAAATTGGGCTATAATATAAATTTCAAAAGTTTGAGGACAAAATTGAAAATTATATTTGGGCCAAAACTAAAATTTTGTAAAAGTTGAGGGACTATTTTATAAATTTTGAAATTTTAGAAACCGGTTTTCAAAAAAATATAGGAACTAATATGAAAATTTGAAACATATAGGGTCAAAATTGTAAACATACAAAAATTATAGCAACCATTTCATGATTTATATACTATAAAGTAAAGAGAAATTTGAAATTATTAAATTTTATGTGATATTTGAAATTCTCTAAATTAAGTTTTGACAAAATATCTCATTAAATCCCTTTATTCTGAAAATTCTCCAAATTTATTATTCATACAAAATAATTTATTTAAAAGATTTGAATTAATCTAAAAAAATTATATTCTCTCAAAAGATTCTAAGCTTTGTACCGTGCACCCCCCTACCTGTACCTCCCCCCCCTCCCATTCCAATGGAAAAGATCATATTGCCCCTTGTGTTAACTATAAAAATTCCCAAAAAATTTACCTTTCCTTTTTTCACCAATTTCCTTAGAAACGTTCATTTGTCCGAATCACCAAATTGTAAACCTTCGAACATTTCAAATCTTTGAAATTCAAAAGTAAGATACCCTTCGAACCTTTGAAACTCTCGACACAGTAATTTTCCAAATTTCAAAAGTTTCTATGAATATGAAGCTTTCGAAGTGCATTTTTTCCCACAAAGTTTGAAACCTTCGAAAGTTTCCATCAACCTGAAATTTTTGAAATGCAGACCTTCGAAACTTTCTAACAATCTGAAAGTTTCGAAATGTAAACTTCAAAAACATGAAGTATTAAGTTTCGAAACTTTGGAATTCATGGAAAGTTTCGAAGATGTTTCGAAAGTTTGGCATTTAACGAAACTTCCCAAATAAGTTTTGAAAGTTTGGGAATAATATGAAAGTTCCGAAATGCATTTATTTTTTTAGTGTTTTTTCCATTTTTTTTTAATATTGATATATTGATATATTGCAGTGCCTAGAATGAGAGGTGTATTTGGCCAAATTATTCACAACATTGTCCAAAGCGTGGGAGCTGATAGTGGTGATGGCGTAGAGAGAATTCCACCAACAACCTCAAATAGACGACGGAATGAAGCAAACCGTCTAATTAGGCAGCGTCGTCGTAGACAGGATCATGTCGCTGAGCCTGCACAGATGGACGAAGATGTCCCTGAGCCTGCACAGATGGAGCAGGCTGAGTAGCAGTATGCTGAGACTGCACATGATGATGTTGATGATGCGGATGATGCTGTTGATGCTGATGATGCTGAGCCTGAGCAAGATCAGCAGCTCGGATTCCCTGGAGGACCGGTGGTGACATCTGTGTTGACACAGTATGAACACCACGTGGCTCGGAGGATATGGGAAGGAGAGATATATTTTTAAGTAATTAATTTAGAATAAGTATTTATGATATTTAGTATATATTTTTATGATATTTAGTATATATTTTCATTATATTTAATTAATTATTTAAATAAGAATTAATATTTATTGTTATGCTCTTTAATTACTCGTAGGATCGTGGGTCGTTAAAGGTTATTACTCATGGATTGAAGCTGAAGAAGTTTGCTGAAGTTCCTATGTCAGATCCTGTATTGCATTGGATTCGGGATTCTGGACTGCTACATCTGTCTTCAGCTTATCTCACTATGGCTGATGTTGGTATGATATCTGGCTTTGTTGAAATGTGGCATAGAGAGGCCAGGTCATTTCATTTGCCACCTGTAAATAAATATGAATACTAATAATGCTGCCAGAGCTGCCCAATATAGACTGCAATGGTTGCATGATTTATATAGTCGTCTCATTCAAACTAACCAGTTTGAGTGTGTGGCTAGAACGTACCTGTTGCATTTAGTTGACAGCACTATTTTCGCTGATAAAACACATACACGTGTGGAGGCGAAATACGTTAGTTTGTTTATTGAGTTAGATAGTTGTCGGGACTATTCGTGGGGTACCGCGACATTGGTTTTCCTTTATGACAATCTGGGAGATGGAACTATCCACGACACTCGACATTTGGGAGGTTACATGACCCTATTACAGGTATATATATATATGGTGCAGTGCTGGATTTACGAGCACTTCCCTAGCATCTGTAATTCAGGGGGATAGAGGAGCGGTTCTGGCGCATCTTCCAAGAGCATGTAGGTGGACTGCGAAACATGTTGTTGAAGGTGGATTGATGACATATCGTCGGAGACTTGATGCTTTGTTGCTCGAGGATGTAGTGTTTACACCATATTATGATGATCGAGTTAATCATCCGTTTGTCAAGATTTCGAGGATGTAGTGTTTACACCATATGATGATGTTCTCGATAAGTACTCCTTGCTTTATATATTTGACTGGAAATTGAGAGATTAGCTTTATTTCTCTCTTACAAAGCATTCAAAATGAATCTTGGTGCAAGCTTATACTTTATGTCATTGACAAATTTCCTCTCTTCTTCATTTAAACGCCCCAAATATGAATGCCCGGTTACAATATCAAGTAAATTATGATTGTGTGTTCCACAACGAACATTAATTTTCCATCCTTCACTGATGCTCAACGGTATATATTTGATTTTGATTTATATCTTCCACTCTTTCGCATCCAAAAATTAATTTTTCTTTTCTTCCCCTCTTTCCAAATGTTTTGTCTAATCGAATGGTAACAATTAAAATTTCATTATGCACAGTAATTAAATGAAATACTTATAATTCAATGATGTAAGTGGTAGATTTTTTATTCGACTTCCTTTTCAATTAACATAGAAAGACTGCATTAAGCTTTTTATGATTAATTGTCGATGATGACTACATTTGGTAATAAACAATAAAATATGTGTTAAATTTAATTCTCTATATTATAAGCAATTAACTATAATGAAGAGATACTTGTTGAGAGGAAGTACTTGGTAACAAACTTTTTAATCCCGAAACAACTTATTTTGTGTATGAATTTGAGCATTAGTTGAAACATTTTGACCTAGGATGAAAATTGGGTCAATAAATCTATACATTTCATTCTTGTTCAAATCACTACAACGACGATGTAGACATCTAAGACATTAGAAATAATTGAAATTTATTAATTAGTTGGCAAAATTTTCAAATAAAATGTACTTAATTCCATTAGCTAAATTTATAAAAATGTTGCATAAATTCGTGTACCCATAAACAGCTCTATAACATCTCTATTTGGAAGGAAAAAAATCACCCCAGCATATTCTAACTTAAACTCTGAAGGATTTAACCTTCAATTGTTAAATGGAATTTAGTTGAGGTTCTGAACTTTTAGGTGGAACATCATTTTTTAGATACATCAACATCCTAAATTGTTAAGATAATATATTTTAAAGGTATCTTATGTAAGTACAAAAAGACAGATGTAATTCATTTTTTATTATTTAAAATAGTGAAAAGGCATATGCAATGAATTTAGTCAACATTATTAAATATTGTTTTTAACAGATGAGTATTAAGTCAGTTATCTTCCACCCAACTTAACAAATAAGCAAATTTCAAAACTAATCAAAACTTGTTTAAGTCTGTTATGTGATTAACTAATTTAACAAGAGTTTAACATGCTGATATAACAAAGAATAACAAATACTGAGTTAACTTGTTAAATTGTTTGTTTAATCAATCAGATTAACAAATCTTTTAAAATAAATTTTTTAATTTGGGTTAAGTTGTTTATTTAAGCTAATTGAAAATTCTATGAAAATTAAAAGTCCAGCAATTCAAATGTTTTAATTGAATTCCTTTTATTTTTAAATTTTAATGTTTGTATAAAAAAAAATTCTTTTAAAATTGGGCTATAATATAAATTTCAAAAGTTTTGGGACAAAATTGAAAATTATAGTTGGGCCAAAACTAAAATTTTGTAAAAGTTGAGGGACTATTTTATAAATTTTGAAATTATAGCCACCATTTCATGATTTATATACTATAAAGTAAAGAGAAATTTGAAATTATTAAATTTTATGTGATATTTGAAATTCTCTAAATTAAGTTTTGACAAAATATCTCACTAAATCCCTTTATTCTAAAAATTCTCCAAATTTATTATTCATACAAAATAATTTGATAACAGTAAAATATTATTAATGATTTTACGGTTATGATTAATTGATAGTATCAAAATTTTTCATAACTAATTGTTTGAGAAAAGGAGAATCTCAATGTGAATTATCTTCTCGTGCCACTCCAATTTGATAACAGTAAAATATTGCATAGATTTTTATGTAATTGAAAGTAACACTCCAATTAATTGTTCATTATTCAGTAAAAAAGAATAATTACCTATTATATGCTTGAACCAAAATTGGAGTTATAATGGCCTAATCTTTTGCACATGTTGGAAAATAAAAAACTCTTCCGTTAGAGTTGAACATGCCACAAATACAACAAGTCACTCTTTTTTTTAAAAAAGTTTAAACCTTCAATTGAATCCTGAACAATTGTTATTGGACTCCCAAAATTTATTTGAAACATTGTAATTTTTATAAAACATATTGCAAGGTTTATGTACACTAAATAAATGAAATACTTATAATTCAACAATGTACGTGGTAGATTTTTTATTCCACTTCTTTTTCAATGAAAATAGAAAGACTACATTAATCTTTTTATGATTAATAATGATTAATTGTCAGCGATGATTACATTTGGTACTAAACAATAAAATATGTGTTAAATTTAATTCTCTATATTATAAGCAATTAACTATAATGAAGAGATACTTGTTGAGAGGAAGTGCTGGGTAACAAACTTTTTAATCCCGAAACAACTTATTTTGTGTATGAATTTGAGCATTAGTTCAAACATTTTGACCCAGGATGAAAATTGGATCACTAAACATATATATTTCATTCTTGTTCAAGTCAATACAACGACGATGTAGACATCTAAGACATTAGAAATAATTGAAATTTATTAATTAGCTAAATTTATAAAAATGTCGCATAAATCTGTGTATCTATAAACAACTCTATATAATATCTCTATTTGGAAGGAAAAAAATCACTCCAGCATATTCTAACTTAAACTCTAAAGATTTGACATTTTCCATATCATAACCTTCAATTGCTAATTGGAATTTCGTTGGGGTTCTGAACTTTTAGGTGGAACATCATTTTTTTAGATACATCAACATCCTAAATTGTTAAGTTAATATATTAGTCAATATATTTAAAAGGTCTCTTATGTAAGTACAAAAAGATAGATGTAATTTATTTTTTATTATTTAAAATAGTGAAAAGGCATATACAATGAATTTAGTCAACATTATTAAATATTGTTTTTAGCACATGAGTATTAAGTCAGTTATCTTCCACCCAACTTAACAAATAAGCAAATTTCAAAACTAATCAAAACTTGTTTAAGTCAGTTATGTGATTAACTAATTTAACAAGAGTTTATTGACACGGTTAAATATGATTCGAACTAACATGCTGATATAACAAAGAATAAAAATTACTGAGTTAACTTGTTAAATTGTTTGTTTAACCAATCAGATTAACAAATCTTTTAAAATAAATTTTTTAATTTGAGTTAAGTTGTTTATTTAACCAACCGAATTAACAAATATTTTTAAATACCTTGTTAAGTCATTTTTTTTACCAACCAAGTTAACAAATATTTTTAAATATTAAGAAACATAATGTAAATGAATATTTTTCATCACATTGTGTCCTTTGTACATGGCAAATGCAAGTCAACAATCACAAAAATTCCTCCTTAAATTCTTTTTAAATTTTAATAATAATGGTGTGAGTAATTTTCATCTGTGTTGTGACTTCTACTCTCTTTATCATTACAATTTAGAAGTTAATTGTAAACTTTTTAAACGGCTACTAACATTAATTTTTACATGCAACTTTCTCCCTCTTTTTTCTTGAAATTTTCTTGTATAACATTAATACCAATATATATAATCATACTTTCTGAATCACTATTTTTTTCATATCTTAATTAACATCAATTTAGCACGACCCTATATCAACATCTATTGGATTTCCTAAAAAAAACATTTATGGAAAGATAAAGACAGATTGAATTTTAACTTATTTTTAATGATTCATTCTTGCCTGAATTGCAGGCTCCAAAATATACTTAAGGGTTAGTGTACCTATATGTGAGAAAACTTAGTAACTTCACAATGCAAGAAACTAGGGGTGGTTTTCAGAAGCAATGCAGGATCAACCAGTATATTTGTATAAATTTCAAAAGTTCTTGGGCAAAAATAAAAAATAAATTTTGGAAAAATTGAGGAACTATTTTGTAAATTTTGAAAAAAGTTAGGGACCAATTTGCAAAAAAATTAAATAATATAGGGACTAATATAAATTTTGTGAAACATACGAGGTCAAAATTATAAATTTGAAAATATTATAGAGACTATTTTATGGTTTATATATTCTATAGTAAAAGAGAGAATTTGTAATTCTCTAAATTTAGTTTTGACAAAATTTCTCATGAAGTTCTTTTATTTTGAAAATTTTTCAAATTTTTTATCCAAACAAGACAATTTGACTTCCCTTAGAGTGTTTTTGGATGTGCTGATTGAAAATTCTATGAAAATTAAAATTCTAGACAATTCAAATGCTTCAATTGAATTCCTTTTATTTCTAAATTTTAATCTTTGTATAAAAGAAATTTTCTTTTTAAATTGGGCTATAATATAAATTTCAAAAGTTTTGGGACAAAATTGAAAATTATATTTGGGCCAAAACTAAAATTTTGTAAAAGTTGAGGGACTATTTTATAAATTTTGAAATTTTAGGGACCAGTTTTCAAAAAAATATAGGAACTAATATGAAAATTTGAAACATATAGGGTCAAAACTGTAAACATATAAAAATTATAGCCACCATTTCATGATTTATATACTATAAAGTAAAGAGAAATTTGAAATTATTAAATTTTATGTGATATTTGAAATTCTCTAAATTAAGTTTTGACAAAATATCTCACTAAATCCCTTTATTCTAAAAATTCTCCAAATTTATTATTTATACAAAATATTTTATTTAAAAGATTTGAATTAATCTAAAAAAAATTTATATTCTCCCAAAAGATTCTTTGATCCTAATACATTCTAAAGATGACGGTGTTAACAATGTGTATAAATTTGTCTAATTAAACAATGCTCTCTCCTTTTTTCAGGTTATATTTCTATGTTACTTGGAGTTATCTCCCTCCCTTGGACATGATTTTTCTTTCTCCATTTGAGTTTTCCTCCTCTTTCATTATTCCTTTTAACTATACATCTTAATTGTTTCTTCCCTTTCACTACCACCA
>JBBPBQ010020324.1:44643842-44711901 GCA_037974755.1 Cicer yamashitae | reverse complement strand
AAATATTATTAATGATTTTACGGTTATGATTAATTGATAGTATCAAAATTTTTCATAACTAATTGTTTGAGAAAAGGAGAATCTCAATGTGAATTATCTTCTCGTGCCACTCCAATTTGATAACAGTAAAATATTGCATAGATTTTTATGTAATTGAAAGTAACACTCCAATTAATTGTTCATTATTCAGTAAAAAAGAATAATTACCTATTATATGCTTGAACCAAAATTGGAGTTATAATGGCCTAATCTTTTGCACATGTTGGAAAATAAAAAACTCTTCCGTTAGAGTTGAACATGCCACAAATACAACAAGTCACTCTTTTTTTTAAAAAAGTTTAAACCTTCAATTGAATCCTGAACAATTGTTATTGGACTCCCAAAATTTATTTGAAACATTGTAATTTTTATAAAACATATTGCAAGGTTTATGTACACTAAATAAATGAAATACTTATAATTCAACAATGTACGTGGTAGATTTTTTATTCCACTTCTTTTTCAATGAAAATAGAAAGACTACATTAATCTTTTTATGATTAATAATGATTAATTGTCAGCGATGATTACATTTGGTACTAAACAATAAAATATGTGTTAAATTTAATTCTCTATATTATAAGCAATTAACTATAATGAAGAGATACTTGTTGAGAGGAAGTGCTGGGTAACAAACTTTTTAATCCCGAAACAACTTATTTTGTGTATGAATTTGAGCATTAGTTCAAACATTTTGACCCAGGATGAAAATTGGATCACTAAACATATATATCTCATTCTTGTTCAAGTCAATACAACGACGATGTAGACATCTAAGACATTAGAAATAATTGAAATTTATTAATTAGCTAAATTTATAAAAATGTCGCATAAATCTGTGTATCTATAAACAACTCTATATAATATCTCTATTTGGAAGGAAAAAAATCACTCCAGCATATTCTAACTTAAACTCTAAAGATTTGACATTTTCCATATTATTACCTTCAATTGCTAATTGGAA
Source organism: Cicer yamashitae (assembly GCA_037974755.1). Taxonomy (NCBI): domain Eukaryota; kingdom Viridiplantae; phylum Streptophyta; class Magnoliopsida; order Fabales; family Fabaceae; genus Cicer; species Cicer yamashitae. The sequence continues at coordinate 44,710,898 of JBBPBQ010020324.1, read as the reverse complement.
TTTCGTTGAGGTTCTGAACTTTTAGGTGGAACATCATTTTTTTAGATACATCAACATCCTAAATTGTTAAGATAATATATTAGTCAATATATTTAAAAGGTCTCTTATGTAAGTACAAAAAGATAGATGTAATTTATTTTTTATTATTTAAAATAGTGAAAAGGCATATACAATGAATTTAGTCAACATTATTAAATATTGTTTTTAGCACATGAGTATTAAGTCAGTTATCTTCCACCCAACTTAACAAATAAGCAAATTTCAAAACTAATCAAAACTTGTTTAAGTCAGTTATGTGATTAACTAATTTAACAAGAGTTTATTGACACGGTTAAATATGATTCGAACTAACATGCTGATATAACAAAGAATAAAAATTACTGAGTTAACTTGTTAAATTGTTTGTTTAACCAATCAGATTAACAAATCTTTTAAAATAAATTTTTTAATTTGAGTTAAGTTGTTTATTTAACCAACCGAATTAACAAATATTTTTAAATACCTTGTTAAGTCATTTTTTTTACCAACCAAGTTAACAAATATTTTTAAATATTAAGAAACATAATGTAAATGAATATTTTTCATCACATTGTGTCCTTTGTACATGGCAAATGCAAGTCAACAATCCCCTCCTTAAATTCTTTTTAAATTTTAATAATAATGGTGTGAGTAATTTTCATCTGTGTTGTGACGTCTACTCTCTTTATCATTACAATTTAGAAGTTAATTGTAAACTTTTTAAACGGCTACTAACATTAATTTTTACATGCGACTTTCTCCCTCTTTTTTCTTGAAATTTTCTTGTATGACATTAATACCAATATATATAATCATACTTTCTGAATCACTATTTTTTTCATATCTTAATTAACATCAATTTAGCACGACCCTATATCAACATCTATTGGATTTGCTAAAAAAAACATTTATGGAAAGATAAAGACAGATTGAATTTTAACTTATTTTTAATGATTCATTCTTGCCTGAATTGCAGGCTCCAAAATATACTTAAGGGTTAGTGTACCTATATGTGAGAAAACTTAGTAACTTCACAATGCAAGAAACTAGGGGTGGTTGGCAGAAGCAATGCAGGATCAACCAGTATATTTGTATAAATTTCAAAAGTTTTTGGGCAAAAATAAAAAAAAAAATTTGGAAAAATTGAGGAACTATTTTGTAAATTTTGAAAAAAGTTAGGGACCAATTTGCCAAAAAAATTAAATAATATTGGGACTAATATAAATTTTTTGAAACATACGAGGTCAAAATTATAAATTTGAAAATATTAGAGACTATTTTATGGTTTATATATTCTATAGTAAAAGAGGGAATTTGTAATTCTCTAAATTTAGTTTTGACAAAATACCTCGTGAAATCCTTTTATTTTGAAAATTCTTCAAATTTTTTATCCAAACAAGACAATTTGAGTTCCCTTATAGTGTGTTTGGATGTGCTAATTGAAAATTCTATGAAAATTAAAATTCTAGGCAATTCAAATGCTTCAATTGAATTCCTTTTATTTCTAAATTTTAATGTTTGTATAAAAGAATTTTTCTTTTAAAATTGGGCTATAATATAAATTTCAAAAGTTTGAGGACAAAATTGAAAATTATATTTGGGCCAAAACTAAAATTTTGTAAAAGTTGAGGGACTATTTTATAAATTTTGAAATTTTAGAAACCGGTTTTCAAAAAAATATAGGAACTAATATGAAAATTTGAAACATATAGGGTCAAAATTGTAAACATACAAAAATTATAGCAACCATTTCATGATTTATATACTATAAAGTAAAGAGAAATTTGAAATTATTAAATTTTATGTGATATTTGAAATTCTCTAAATTAAGTTTTGACAAAATATCTCATTAAATCCCTTTATTCTGAAAATTCTCCAAATTTATTATTCATACAAAATAATTTATTTAAAAGATTTGAATTAATCTAAAAAAATTATATTCTCTCAAAAGATTCTAAGCTTTGTACCGTGCACCCCCCTACCTGTACCTCCCCCCCCTCCCATTCCAATGGAAAAGATCATATTGCCCCTTGTGTTAACTATAAAAATTCCCAAAAAATTTACCTTTCCTTTTTTCACCAATTTCCTTAGAAACGTTCATTTGTCCGAATCACCAAATTGTAAACCTTCGAACATTTCAAATCTTTGAAATTCAAAAGTAAGATACCCTTCGAACCTTTGAAACTCTCGACACAGTAATTTTCCAAATTTCAAAAGTTTCTATGAATATGAAGCTTTCGAAGTGCATTTTTTCCCACAAAGTTTGAAACCTTCGAAAGTTTCCATCAACCTGAAATTTTTGAAATGCAGACCTTCGAAACTTTCTAACAATCTGAAAGTTTCGAAATGTAAACTTCAAAAACATGAAGTATTAAGTTTCGAAACTTTGGAATTCATGGAAAGTTTCGAAGATGTTTCGAAAGTTTGGCATTTAACGAAACTTCCCAAATAAGTTTTGAAAGTTTGGGAATAATATGAAAGTTCCGAAATGCATTTATTTTTTTAGTGTTTTTTCCATTTTTTTTTAATATTGATATATTGATATATTGCAGTGCCTAGAATGAGAGGTGTATTTGGCCAAATTATTCACAACATTGTCCAAAGCGTGGGAGCTGATAGTGGTGATGGCGTAGAGAGAATTCCACCAACAACCTCAAATAGACGACGGAATGAAGCAAACCGTCTAATTAGGCAGCGTCGTCGTAGACAGGATCATGTCGCTGAGCCTGCACAGATGGACGAAGATGTCCCTGAGCCTGCACAGATGGAGCAGGCTGAGTAGCAGTATGCTGAGACTGCACATGATGATGTTGATGATGCGGATGATGCTGTTGATGCTGATGATGCTGAGCCTGAGCAAGATCAGCAGCTCGGATTCCCTGGAGGACCGGTGGTGACATCTGTGTTGACACAGTATGAACACCACGTGGCTCGGAGGATATGGGAAGGAGAGATATATTTTTAAGTAATTAATTTAGAATAAGTATTTATGATATTTAGTATATATTTTTATGATATTTAGTATATATTTTCATTATATTTAATTAATTATTTAAATAAGAATTAATATTTATTGTTATGCTCTTTAATTACTCGTAGGATCGTGGGTCGTTAAAGGTTATTACTCATGGATTGAAGCTGAAGAAGTTTGCTGAAGTTCCTATGTCAGATCCTGTATTGCATTGGATTCGGGATTCTGGACTGCTACATCTGTCTTCAGCTTATCTCACTATGGCTGATGTTGGTATGATATCTGGCTTTGTTGAAATGTGGCATAGAGAGGCCAGGTCATTTCATTTGCCACCTGTAAATAAATATGAATACTAATAATGCTGCCAGAGCTGCCCAATATAGACTGCAATGGTTGCATGATTTATATAGTCGTCTCATTCAAACTAACCAGTTTGAGTGTGTGGCTAGAACGTACCTGTTGCATTTAGTTGACAGCACTATTTTCGCTGATAAAACACATACACGTGTGGAGGCGAAATACGTTAGTTTGTTTATTGAGTTAGATAGTTGTCGGGACTATTCGTGGGGTACCGCGACATTGGTTTTCCTTTATGACAATCTGGGAGATGGAACTATCCACGACACTCGACATTTGGGAGGTTACATGACCCTATTACAGGTATATATATATATGGTGCAGTGCTGGATTTACGAGCACTTCCCTAGCATCTGTAATTCAGGGGGATAGAGGAGCGGTTCTGGCGCATCTTCCAAGAGCATGTAGGTGGACTGCGAAACATGTTGTTGAAGGTGGATTGATGACATATCGTCGGAGACTTGATGCTTTGTTGCTCGAGGATGTAGTGTTTACACCATATTATGATGATCGAGTTAATCATCCGTTTGTCAAGATTTCGAGGATGTAGTGTTTACACCATATGATGATGTTCTCGATAAGTACTCCTTGCTTTATATATTTGACTGGAAATTGAGAGATTAGCTTTATTTCTCTCTTACAAAGCATTCAAAATGAATCTTGGTGCAAGCTTATACTTTATGTCATTGACAAATTTCCTCTCTTCTTCATTTAAACGCCCCAAATATGAATGCCCGGTTACAATATCAAGTAAATTATGATTGTGTGTTCCACAACGAACATTAATTTTCCATCCTTCACTGATGCTCAACGGTATATATTTGATTTTGATTTATATCTTCCACTCTTTCGCATCCAAAAATTAATTTTTCTTTTCTTCCCCTCTTTCCAAATGTTTTGTCTAATCGAATGGTAACAATTAAAATTTCATTATGCACAGTAATTAAATGAAATACTTATAATTCAATGATGTAAGTGGTAGATTTTTTATTCGACTTCCTTTTCAATTAACATAGAAAGACTGCATTAAGCTTTTTATGATTAATTGTCGATGATGACTACATTTGGTAATAAACAATAAAATATGTGTTAAATTTAATTCTCTATATTATAAGCAATTAACTATAATGAAGAGATACTTGTTGAGAGGAAGTACTTGGTAACAAACTTTTTAATCCCGAAACAACTTATTTTGTGTATGAATTTGAGCATTAGTTGAAACATTTTGACCTAGGATGAAAATTGGGTCAATAAATCTATACATTTCATTCTTGTTCAAATCACTACAACGACGATGTAGACATCTAAGACATTAGAAATAATTGAAATTTATTAATTAGTTGGCAAAATTTTCAAATAAAATGTACTTAATTCCATTAGCTAAATTTATAAAAATGTTGCATAAATTCGTGTACCCATAAACAGCTCTATAACATCTCTATTTGGAAGGAAAAAAATCACCCCAGCATATTCTAACTTAAACTCTGAAGGATTTAACCTTCAATTGTTAAATGGAATTTAGTTGAGGTTCTGAACTTTTAGGTGGAACATCATTTTTTAGATACATCAACATCCTAAATTGTTAAGATAATATATTTTAAAGGTATCTTATGTAAGTACAAAAAGACAGATGTAATTCATTTTTTATTATTTAAAATAGTGAAAAGGCATATGCAATGAATTTAGTCAACATTATTAAATATTGTTTTTAACAGATGAGTATTAAGTCAGTTATCTTCCACCCAACTTAACAAATAAGCAAATTTCAAAACTAATCAAAACTTGTTTAAGTCTGTTATGTGATTAACTAATTTAACAAGAGTTTAACATGCTGATATAACAAAGAATAACAAATACTGAGTTAACTTGTTAAATTGTTTGTTTAATCAATCAGATTAACAAATCTTTTAAAATAAATTTTTTAATTTGGGTTAAGTTGTTTATTTAAGCTAATTGAAAATTCTATGAAAATTAAAAGTCCAGCAATTCAAATGTTTTAATTGAATTCCTTTTATTTTTAAATTTTAATGTTTGTATAAAAAAAAATTCTTTTAAAATTGGGCTATAATATAAATTTCAAAAGTTTTGGGACAAAATTGAAAATTATAGTTGGGCCAAAACTAAAATTTTGTAAAAGTTGAGGGACTATTTTATAAATTTTGAAATTATAGCCACCATTTCATGATTTATATACTATAAAGTAAAGAGAAATTTGAAATTATTAAATTTTATGTGATATTTGAAATTCTCTAAATTAAGTTTTGACAAAATATCTCACTAAATCCCTTTATTCTAAAAATTCTCCAAATTTATTATTCATACAAAATAATTTGATAACAGTAAAATATTATTAATGATTTTACGGTTATGATTAATTGATAGTATCAAAATTTTTCATAACTAATTGTTTGAGAAAAGGAGAATCTCAATGTGAATTATCTTCTCGTGCCACTCCAATTTGATAACAGTAAAATATTGCATAGATTTTTATGTAATTGAAAGTAACACTCCAATTAATTGTTCATTATTCAGTAAAAAAGAATAATTACCTATTATATGCTTGAACCAAAATTGGAGTTATAATGGCCTAATCTTTTGCACATGTTGGAAAATAAAAAACTCTTCCGTTAGAGTTGAACATGCCACAAATACAACAAGTCACTCTTTTTTTTAAAAAAGTTTAAACCTTCAATTGAATCCTGAACAATTGTTATTGGACTCCCAAAATTTATTTGAAACATTGTAATTTTTATAAAACATATTGCAAGGTTTATGTACACTAAATAAATGAAATACTTATAATTCAACAATGTACGTGGTAGATTTTTTATTCCACTTCTTTTTCAATGAAAATAGAAAGACTACATTAATCTTTTTATGATTAATAATGATTAATTGTCAGCGATGATTACATTTGGTACTAAACAATAAAATATGTGTTAAATTTAATTCTCTATATTATAAGCAATTAACTATAATGAAGAGATACTTGTTGAGAGGAAGTGCTGGGTAACAAACTTTTTAATCCCGAAACAACTTATTTTGTGTATGAATTTGAGCATTAGTTCAAACATTTTGACCCAGGATGAAAATTGGATCACTAAACATATATATTTCATTCTTGTTCAAGTCAATACAACGACGATGTAGACATCTAAGACATTAGAAATAATTGAAATTTATTAATTAGCTAAATTTATAAAAATGTCGCATAAATCTGTGTATCTATAAACAACTCTATATAATATCTCTATTTGGAAGGAAAAAAATCACTCCAGCATATTCTAACTTAAACTCTAAAGATTTGACATTTTCCATATTATTACCTTCAATTGCTAAATGGAATTTAGTTGAGGTTCTGAACTTTTAGGTGGAACGTCATTTTTTTAGATACATCAACATCCTAAATTGTTAAGATAATATATTAGTCAATATATTTAAAAGGTCTCTTATGTAAGTACAAAAAGACAGATGTAATTTATTTTTTATTATTTAAAATAGTGAAAAGGCATATGCAATGAATTTAGTCAACATTATTAAATATTGTTTTTAGCACATGAGTATTAAGTCAGTTATCTTCCACCCAACTTAACAAATAAGCAAATTTCAAAACTAATCAAAACTTGTTTAAGTCAGTTATGTGATTTACTAATTTAACAAGAGTTTATTGACACGGTTGAATATGATTCGAACTAACATGCTGATATAACAAAGAATAAAAAATACTGAGTTAACTTGTTAAATTGTTTGTTTAACCAATCAGATTAACAAATCTTTTAAAATAAATTTTTTAATTTGAGTTAAGTTGTTTATTTAACCAACCGAATTAACAAATATTTTTAAATACCTTGTTAAGTCATTTTTTTTACCAACCAACTTAACAAATATTTTTAAATATTAAGAAACATAATGTAAATGAATATTTTTCATCACATTGTGTCCTTTGTACATGGCAAATGCGAGTCAACAATCCCCTCCTTAAATTCTTTTTAAATTTTAATAATAATGGTGTGAGTAATTTTCATCTGTGTTGTGACGTCTACTCTCTTTATCATTACAATTTAAAAGTTAATTGTAAACTTTTTAAACGGCTACTAACATTAATTTTTACATGCGACTTTCTCCCTCTTTTTTCTTGAAATTTTCTTGTATGACATTAATACCAATATATATAATCATACTTTCTGAATCACTATTTTTTTCATATCTTAATTAACATCAATTTAGCACGACCCTATATCAACATCTATTGGATTTGCTAAAAAAAACATTTATGGAAAGATAAAGACAGATTGAATTTTAACTTATTTTTAATGATTCATTCTTGCCTGAATTGCAGGCTCCAAAATATACTTAAGGGTTAGTGTACCTATATGTGAGAAAACTTAGTAACTTCACAATGCAAGAAACTAGGGGTGGTTGGCAGAAGCAATGCAGGATCAACCAGTATATTTGTATAAATTTCAAAAGTTTTTGGGCAAAAATAAAAAAAAAAATTTGGAAAAATTGAGGAACTATTTTGTAAATTTTGAAAAAAGTTAGGGACCAATTTGCCAAAAAAATTAAATAATATTGGGACTAATATAAATTTTTTGAAACATACGAGGTCAAAATTATAAATTTGAAAATATTAGAGACTATTTTATGGTTTATATATTCTATAGTAAAAGAGGGAATTTGTAATTCTCTAAATTTAGTTTTGACAAAATACCTCGTGAAATCCTTTTATTTTGAAAATTCTTCAAATTTTTTATCCAAACAAGACAATTTGAGTTCCCTTATAGTGTGTTTGGATGTGCTAATTGAAAATTCTATGAAAATTAAAATTCTAGGCAATTCAAATGCTTCAATTGAATTCCTTTTATTTCTAAATTTTAATGTTTGTATAAAAGAATTTTTCTTTTAAAATTGGGCTATAATATAAATTTCAAAAGTTTGAGGACAAAATTGAAAATTATATTTGGGCCAAAACTAAAATTTTGTAAAAGTTGAGGGACTATTTTATAAATTTTGAAATTTTAGAAACCGGTTTTCAAAAAAATATAGGAACTAATATGAAAATTTGAAACATATAGGGTCAAAATTGTAAACATACAAAAATTATAGCAACCATTTCATGATTTATATACTATAAAGTAAAGAGAAATTTGAAATTATTAAATTTTATGTGATATTTGAAATTCTCTAAATTAAGTTTTGACAAAATATCTCATTAAATCCCTTTATTCTGAAAATTCTCCAAATTTATTATTCATACAAAATAATTTATTTAAAAGATTTGAATTAATCTAAAAAAATTATATTCTCTCAAAAGATTCTAAGCTTTGTACCGTGCACCCCCCTACCTGTACCTCCCCCCCCTCCCATTCCAATGGAAAAGATCATATTGCCCCTTGTGTTAACTATAAAAATTCCCAAAAAATTTACCTTTCCTTTTTTCACCAATTTCCTTAGAAACGTTCATTTGTCCGAATCACCAAATTGTAAACCTTCGAACATTTCAAATCTTTGAAATTCAAAAGTAAGATACCCTTCGAACCTTTGAAACTCTCGACACAGTAATTTTCCAAATTTCAAAAGTTTCTATGAATATGAAGCTTTCGAAGTGCATTTTTTCCCACAAAGTTTGAAACCTTCGAAAGTTTCCATCAACCTGAAATTTTTGAAATGCAGACCTTCGAAACTTTCTAACAATCTGAAAGTTTCGAAATGTAAACTTCAAAAACATGAAGTATTAAGTTTCGAAACTTTGGAATTCATGGAAAGTTTCGAAGATGTTTCGAAAGTTTGGCATTTAACGAAACTTCCCAAATAAGTTTTGAAAGTTTGGGAATAATATGAAAGTTCCGAAATGCATTTATTTTTTTAGTGTTTTTTCCATTTTTTTTTAATATTGATATATTGATATATTGCAGTGCCTAGAATGAGAGGTGTATTTGGCCAAATTATTCACAACATTGTCCAAAGCGTGGGAGCTGATAGTGGTGATGGCGTAGAGAGAATTCCACCAACAACCTCAAATAGACGACGGAATGAAGCAAACCGTCTAATTAGGCAGCGTCGTCGTAGACAGGATCATGTCGCTGAGCCTGCACAGATGGACGAAGATGTCCCTGAGCCTGCACAGATGGAGCAGGCTGAGTAGCAGTATGCTGAGACTGCACATGATGATGTTGATGATGCGGATGATGCTGTTGATGCTGATGATGCTGAGCCTGAGCAAGATCAGCAGCTCGGATTCCCTGGAGGACCGGTGGTGACATCTGTGTTGACACAGTATGAACACCACGTGGCTCGGAGGATATGGGAAGGAGAGATATATTTTTAAGTAATTAATTTAGAATAAGTATTTATGATATTTAGTATATATTTTTATGATATTTAGTATATATTTTCATTATATTTAATTAATTATTTAAATAAGAATTAATATTTATTGTTATGCTCTTTAATTACTCGTAGGATCGTGGGTCGTTAAAGGTTATTACTCATGGATTGAAGCTGAAGAAGTTTGCTGAAGTTCCTATGTCAGATCCTGTATTGCATTGGATTCGGGATTCTGGACTGCTACATCTGTCTTCAGCTTATCTCACTATGGCTGATGTTGGTATGATATCTGGCTTTGTTGAAATGTGGCATAGAGAGGCCAGCTCATTTCATTTGCCACCTGTAAATAAATATGAATACTAATAATGCTGCCAGAGCTGCCCAATATAGACTGCAATGGTTGCATGATTTATATAGTCGTCTCATTCAAACTAACCAGTTTGAGTGTGTGGCTAGAACGTACCTGTTGCATTTAGTTGACAGCACTATTTTCGCTGATAAAACACATACACGTGTGGAGGCGAAATACGTTAGTTTGTTTATTGAGTTAGATAGTTGTCGGGACTATTCGTGGGGTACCGCGACATTGGTTTTCCTTTATGACAATCTGGGAGATGGAACTATCCACGACACTCGACATTTGGGAGGTTACATGACCCTATTACAGGTATATATATATATGGTGCAGTGCTGGATTTACGAGCACTTCCCTAGCATCTGTAATTCAGGGCGATAGAGGAGCGGTTCTGGCGCATCTTCCAAGAGCATGTAGGTGGACTGCGAAACATGTTGTTGAAGGTGGATTGATGACATATCGTCGGAGACTTGATGCTTTGTTGCTCGAGGATGTAGTGTTTACACCATATTATGATGATCGAGTTAATCATCCGTTTGTCAAGATTTCGAGGATGTAGTGTTTACACCATATGATGATGTTCTCGATAAGTACTCCTTGCTTTATATATTTGACTGGAAATTGAGAGATTAGCTTTATTTCTCTCTTACAAAGCATTCAAAATGAATCTTGGTGCAAGCTTATACTTTATGTCATTGACAAATTTCCTCTCTTCTTCATTTAAACGCCCCAAATATGAATGCCCGGTTACAATATCAAGTAAATTATGATTGTGTGTTCCACAACGAACATTAATTTTCCATCCTTCACTGATGCTCAACGGTATATATTTGATTTTGATTTATATCTTCCACTCTTTCGCATCCAAAAATTAATTTTTCTTTTCTTCCCCTCTTTCCAAATGTTTTGTCTAATCGAATGGTAACAATTAAAATTTCATTATGCACAGTAATTAAATGAAATACTTATAATTCAATGATGTAAGTGGTAGATTTTTTATTCGACTTCCTTTTCAATTAACATAGAAAGACTGCATTAAGCTTTTTATGATTAATTGTCGATGATGACTACATTTGGTAATAAACAATAAAATATGTGTTAAATTTAATTCTCTATATTATAAGCAATTAACTATAATGAAGAGATACTTGTTGAGAGGAAGTACTTGGTAACAAACTTTTTAATCCCGAAACAACTTATTTTGTGTATGAATTTGAGCATTAGTTGAAACATTTTGACCTAGGATGAAAATTGGGTCAATAAATCTATACATTTCATTCTTGTTCAAATCACTACAACGACGATGTAGACATCTAAGACATTAGAAATAATTGAAATTTATTAATTAGTTGGCAAAATTTTCAAATAAAATGTACTTAATTCCATTAGCTAAATTTATAAAAATGTTGCATAAATTCGTGTACCCATAAACAGCTCTATAACATCTCTATTTGGAAGGAAAAAAATCACCCCAGCATATTCTAACTTAAACTCTGAAGGATTTAACCTTCAATTGTTAAATGGAATTTAGTTGAGGTTCTGAACTTTAGGTGGAACATCATTTTTTAGATACATCAACATCCTAAATTGTTAAGATAATATATTTTAAAGGTCTCTTATGTAAGTACAAAAAGACAGATGTAATTCATTTTTTATTATTTAAAATAGTGAAAAGGCATATGCAATGAATTTAGTCAACATTATTAAATATTGTTTTTAACACATGAGTATTAAGTCAGTTATCTTCCACCCAACTTAACAAATAAGCAAATTTCAAAACTAATCAAAACTTGTTTAAGTCTGTTATGTGATTAACTAATTTAACAAGAGTTTAACATGCTGATATAACAAAGAATAACAAATACTGAGTTAACTTGTTAAATTGTTTGTTTAATCAATCAGATTAACAAATCTTTTAAAATAAATTTTTTAATTTGGGTTAAGTTGTTTATTTAAGCTAATTGAAAATTCTATGAAAATTAAAAGTCCAGCAATTCAAATGTTTTAATTGAATTCCTTTTATTTTTAAATTTTAATGTTTGTATAAAAAAAAATTCTTTTAAAATTGGGCTATAATATAAATTTCAAAAGTTTTGGGACAAAATTGAAAATTATAGTTGGGCCAAAACTAAAATTTTGTAAAAGTTGAGGGACTATTTTATAAATTTTGAAATTATAGCCACCATTTCATGATTTATATACTATAAAGTAAAGAGAAATTTGAAATTATTAAATTTTATGTGATATTTGAAATTCTCTAAATTAAGTTTTGACAAAATATCTCACTAAATCCCTTTATTCTAAAAATTCTCCAAATTTATTATTCATACAAAATAATTTGATAACAGTAAAATATTATTAATGATTTTACGGTTATGATTAATTGATAGTATCAAAATTTTTCATAACTAATTGTTTGAGAAAAGGAGAATCTCAATGTGAATTATCTTCTCGTGCCACTCCAATTTGATAACAGTAAAATATTGCATAGATTTTTATGTAATTGAAAGTAACACTCCAATTAATTGTTCATTATTCAGTAAAAAAGAATAATTACCTATTATATGCTTGAACCAAAATTGGAGTTATAATGGCCTAATCTTTTGCACATGTTGGAAAATAAAAAACTCTTCCGTTAGAGTTGAACATGCCACAAATACAACAAGTCACTCTTTTTTTTAAAAAAGTTTAAACCTTCAATTGAATCCTGAACAATTGTTATTGGACTCCCAAAATTTATTTGAAACATTGTAATTTTTATAAAACATATTGCAAGGTTTATGTACACTAAATAAATGAAATACTTATAATTCAACAATGTACGTGGTAGATTTTTTATTCCACTTCTTTTTCAATGAAAATAGAAAGACTACATTAATCTTTTTATGATTAATAATGATTAATTGTCAGCGATGATTACATTTGGTACTAAACAATAAAATATGTGTTAAATTTAATTCTCTATATTATAAGCAATTAACTATAATGAAGAGATACTTGTTGAGAGGAAGTGCTGGGTAACAAACTTTTTAATCCCGAAACAACTTATTTTGTGTATGAATTTGAGCATTAGTTCAAACATTTTGACCCAGGATGAAAATTGGATCACTAAACATATATATTTCATTCTTGTTCAAGTCAATACAACGACGATGTAGACATCTAAGACATTAGAAATAATTGAAATTTATTAATTAGCTAAATTTATAAAAATGTCGCATAAATCTGTGTATCTATAAACAACTCTATATAATATCTCTATTTGGAAGGAAAAAAATCACTCCAGCATATTCTAACTTAAACTCTAAAGATTTGACATTTTCCATATCATAACCTTCAATTGCTAATTGGAATTTCGTTGGGGTTCTGAACTTTTAGGTGGAACATCATTTTTTTAGATACATCAACATCCTAAATTGTTAAGTTAATATATTAGTCAATATATTTAAAAGGTCTCTTATGTAAGTACAAAAAGATAGATGTAATTTATTTTTTATTATTTAAAATAGTGAAAAGGCATATACAATGAATTTAGTCAACATTATTAAATATTGTTTTTAGCACATGAGTATTAAGTCAGTTATCTTCCACCCAACTTAACAAATAAGCAAATTTCAAAACTAATCAAAACTTGTTTAAGTCAGTTATGTGATTAACTAATTTAACAAGAGTTTATTGACACGGTTAAATATGATTCGAACTAACATGCTGATATAACAAAGAATAAAAATTACTGAGTTAACTTGTTAAATTGTTTGTTTAACCAATCAGATTAACAAATCTTTTAAAATAAATTTTTTAATTTGAGTTAAGTTGTTTATTTAACCAACCGAATTAACAAATATTTTTAAATACCTTGTTAAGTCATTTTTTTTACCAACCAAGTTAACAAATATTTTTAAATATTAAGAAACATAATGTAAATGAATATTTTTCATCACATTGTGTCCTTTGTACATGGCAAATGCAAGTCAACAATCACAAAAATTCCTCCTTAAATTCTTTTTAAATTTTAATAATAATGGTGTGAATAATTTTCATCTGTGTTGTGACTTCTACTCTCTTTATCATTACAATTTAGAAGTTAATTGTAAACTTTTTAAACGGCTACTAACATTAATTTTTACATGCAACTTTCTCCCTCTTTTTTCTTGAAATTTTCTTGTATAACATTAATACCAATATATATAATCATACTTTCTGAATCACTATTTCTTTCATATCTTAATTAACATCAATTTAGCACGACCCTATATCAACATCTATTGGATTTCCTAAAAAAAACATTTATGGAAAGATAAAGACAGATTGAATTTTAACTTATTTTTAATGATTCATTCTTGCCTGAATTGCAGGCTCCAAAATATACTTAAGGGTTAGTGTACCTATATGTGAGAAAACTTAGTAACTTCACAATGCAAGAAACTAGGGGTGGTTTTCAGAAGCAATGCAGGATCAACCAGTATATTTGTATAAATTTCAAAAGTTCTTGGGCAAAAATAAAAAATAAATTTTGGAAAAATTGGGGAACTATTTTGTAAATTTTGAAAAAAGTTAGGGACCAATTTGAAAAAAAATTAAATAATATAGGGACTAATATAAATTTTGTGAAACATACGAGGTCAAAATTATAAATTTGAAAATATTATAGAGACTAATTTATGGTTTATATATTCTATAGTAAAAGAGAGAATTTGTAATTCTCTAAATTTAGTTTTGACAAAATTTCTCATGAAGTTCTTTTATTTTGAAAATTTTTCAAATTTTTTATCCAAACAAGACAATTTGACTTCCCTTAGAGTGTTTTTGGATGTGCTGATTGAAAATTCTATGAAAATTAAAATTCTAGACAATTCAAATGCTTCAATTGAATTCCTTTTATTTCTAAATTTTAATCTTTGTATAAAAGAATTTTTCTTTTAAAATTGGGCTATAATATAAATTTCAAAAGTTTTGGGACAAAATTGAAAATTATATTTGGGCCAAAACTAAAATTTTGTAAAAGTTGAGGGACTATTTTATAAATTTTGAAATTTTAGGGACCAGTTTTCAAAAAAATATAGGAACTAATATGAAAATTTGAAACATATAGGGTCAAAACTGTAAACATATAAAAATTGTAGCCACCATTTCATGATTTATATACTATAAAGTAAAGAGAAATTTGAAATTATTAAATTTTATGTGATATTTGAAATTCTCTAAATTAAGTTTTGACAAAATATCTCACTAAATCCCTTTATTCTAAAAATTCTCCAAATTTATTATTTATACAAAATATTTTATTTAAAAGATTTGAATTAATCTAAAAAAAATTTATATTCTCCCAAAAGATTCTTTGATCCTAATACATTCTAAAGATGACGGTGTTAACAATGTGTATAAATTTGTCTAATTAAACAATGCTCTCTCCTTTTTTCAGGTTATATTTCTATGTTACTTGGAGTTATCTCCCTCCCTTGGACATGATTTTTCTTTCTCCATTTGAGTTTTCCTCCTCTTTCATTATTCCTTTTAACTATACATCTTAATTGTTTCTTCCCTTTCACTACCACCAACATCCATCATGTTTTCTCTTCACCATTTTTCCTAGCATCAAACAAGTTTCTTGTTGCGGGTGCAAATCAAAACACTGACTCCATTGGTCAATCGCTCTTATCTTTGTGGTAGTGAGATTTGAGAAACAACCTCAACTACAGCCACCACCATCGAAAAAGTATGAATTATTTAAGGTTGTCATTTTTTTTCATCCACCAAATTAGGTAATAGTTTTATCTATAGTAGGAGGGTCAACCCAACATTATATAAGGCTTAAAACAAACTCTTCAAAAATGAGGCGTTTTATAAAATTTTATTTATTTAAAATTTATTTTTTGAGCATTTTGAGATGCAAAATCTTTTACAAAATTATCATAATCAATTTCATTTAATATTTCTTTTTTAATGATAATAAAATCAGACCATTTAATATTTGTTGAGGCTTTGTTGATCTTAGATAGGGATAGAAATAAGCTAGATCGAGTTATATTTTGCAAGACATGAGTCTGACCTACATTGAAAATATCAAGTTTGAGGAATTGTTACATCGAAACTTCTTTGAAATTGTTGCAAGACATGATTTTATTAATTTTACACTACGCCAAAAATGACATTTTATAACGCGTCTTTTACAACGCTTATTAAATACAAGCGCTATTGTATAATATTTTAAAAATAACGGAGGATACAACAGCGCTTTTTTGACAAGCGCTGTTGTAGGGTCATATAGGGTCACATAGCGCTTGCACATAATGTTTACAACTCTTTTACAGTGCTTTTTAAAAAAGCGCTGTAAATTGAAGCGCTATCACATAATGTTTACAGCGTTTTAAACACAAGCGCTGTAAAAAATAGCGTTCCCACCTTATGTTACATAGCTTTTAAAGCGCTTTTTGTAAAAGCGTTGTAAATTACATGCGCTTTCATATAATTAAATGACCTATTAGAGTACTTTTTACACAAGCGTTGTAAAAGGCTTGCGCTTTCACATAATTAAAGGACCTATTAGAGCGCTTTTTATACAAGCGTTGTAAAATCATTCACTTTAAAAAAATCATTCATTTTAAATAAATAAAAACAAATTTAATACGTTGTTCTAACCCTACGAACCCTCATCTCCTCTACTTTGCGAACTCTCATCTCCTCTACTGTGCGCCCATCTACTGATCCTCTTTTAAAACAAATTGGATACTTTGTCTCAGGTACTGTATTTATGAATTTTTTGTTGTCACTAAAACTGATAAATTGTTACATAATAAATCATATAAAATCTATTCTTTTTGAAATTTGTTGATCTGTTCTGTTTTGAAATTAGACTTGGACCTTGGTTTCCATTTTCCAATATTAGATATGTGTACTATAGATTGGTATAATGTTATCAGTAGCTTATTATTTGTGTAACTGCATTTATATAAGTCATATAAAATGGACCGGAAATGGATGTCTGCCAATCGATTGTCAAAAGAGTATGAAAATGGAGTGAAGGAGTTTTTTGAGATTGCAGTGAAGAATGCAAAAGATCCAAATAGAGTCGTTTGCCCTTGTTTAAAATGTTGTTTTGGAAAATCTGTTAGAGCAGATGAATTGGAAGGACATTTAGTATGGCATGGAATTGATCAAAGGTATACATGTTGGATAACACATGGTGAGAAAAAAAAAAGGAAACATTAATTTTGAGAATGGTTCGACATATGCTTCAACTGATTTCGACACAGATACATATGAGTTGGACCGAGTTGAGGAGATTGCAAAAGCAGTTGAAGAAGATCTTCGGGATTTCCTAAAATGTTTGAGAGCTTGTTGAGTGATGCAGAGAAACCATTATATAATGGTTGTACTAAATTCACAAGACTGTAGGCGATATTAAAGTTGTACAACTTAAAAGCGAGTAATGGATGGTCTAATAAAAGCTTCACATAATTATTAACACTCTTAAAAGATATGTTGCCAGATGATAATGAACTTCCCAGTAGAACCTACGAGGTTAAACGAATTTTGTGCTCTATTGGCATGAGTGACGAAAGGATTCATGCGTGTCCTAACGATTGCATTTTATTTCGAAACGAATATGAATTACTAAAAGCGTGTCCGAAATGCAATGTCTCTCGATATAAGAAGAAAGAATCTACTCCAACAAAAGTCGTGTGGTATTTTCCTATAATACCAAGATTTAGGCGCATGTATCGCAGTAAAGAAGATTCAAAACACTTGACATGGCATGTAGATGAAAGAATTAGAGATGGAAAGTTTCGACACCCTGCAGATTCTCCACAATGGGCAAATAATGATCACGAGTATCCTGAATTCGGGATAGAGTCAAGAAATCTACGACTTGCACTTTCTACTGATGGAATTAATCCACATGGTCTTCAAAGCATCTCACACAGCACGTGGCCTGTGATTTTGTTGATTTATAACCTACCTCCATGGTTATGTATGAAGCGTAAGTTTATGATGTTGTCTCTGTTAATTTCTAGACCCAAACAACCGGGGAATGATATCGACGTATACTTGGCTCCTTTAATTGAAAATTTAAAAATTAAGAAAGAATGTTTAATGGGTATAAGAAAGAATGTTTCAATTTGAGGGCTATTTTGTTCGGCACAATCAATGATTTTCCAGCATATGGTAATTTATCAGGATATAGCATCAAAGGTCAGTGTGCATGTCCTATATGTGAAGAGAGTAAAAATTGGATGCGGTTGAAACATTGTAAGAAGAATGTATTTCTTAGACATCGTAGATTTTTACCTAATAGTCATCATATCGTGGGTGGAGAAATGCATTCAATGGAAAATTAGAGGAAGATAAAGCTCCTTTAGCACCGACTGGATATCAAATACTTGAAAAAGTACAAGGTTTGACCAATAAATTTGACAAACCTTTTGCGGGAGAGCTGGTCAAAATTGGGTGGAAGAAAAAGTCAATTTTCTTTGAATTGCCATATTGGAAGTCATTGTATATAAGACATTTCCTCGATGTGATGCATATTGAAAAAAAATATATTTGATAGTGTTATTGGTATGTTACTCAATTTTCTAGGAAACTCTAAGGATGGCATCAATGCAAGATTGGACTTGGTCGATATGGGAATAAGAAATGAATTGGGTCCCGTAAAGATCGGAAATCGCACATATCTACCTCCAGCCGCTCATACTCTATCTAAAAAGGAAAAAATTGTTTTGTGTAAATTTCTACACGAAGTTAAAGTTCTAGAAGGATACTCTTCAAACATTCAAAATTTAGTTTGTATGAAAGACCTAAATTTAAAAGGTTTGAAGACCCATGATTGTCATATTCTAATGGAGCATTTGCTACCAATAGGTATACGTTCCATTTTACCAGAAAAACTTCGACGAGCCATAACTAAATTATGTTTCTTCTTCAGAGAAATTTGTAGTAAAGTGATCGATCCTCAAAAATTACCGACATTGCAGAGGGAAATTGTTGTTACTTTTTGTGAGTTTGAAATGTATTTCCCACCCTCGTTTTTTGATATATTGGTTCACTTTACTATTCATCTTGTTAAGGAGACACAACTTTGTGGGCCAGCTTATATGAGATGGATGTATCCGATAGAACAATATATGAAAATATTAAAAGGGTACGTAAAAAGTAGAAGTCAACCAGAAGGTTGTATTGCTAAGCGGTACATTGTCGAAGAAGCTGCTGAATTTTGTACTGAATATCTGTCCAATGTTGAATCCATAGGGCTTCCCATGTCTCGTCATTCGGGAAGAATATCAGGAGAAGGGATAATTGGAAAGAGACTAATGACTATATCAAGGACAGAATGGGAGCAGGCACAATTGTATGTTATGCACAATGATGATGAGGTTCAACCGTATGTTATAATACACATGGATCAGTTATCTAGTTTGAACATGAATAGGAATCAAAATTGGATAACTCGATAGCACAATCGAAGTTTTATAACATGATTAAAAAATCACATAAAGTCAAAGTATGATATAGACCCCGAATCAATTTCATAGAGATTGAGGTGGCTAGCAAATGGTTCGAGTTTACATGTCTTTCCTTACATCGGTTATGTAATTAACGGCTACATATTTTATACGAAAGAACAAGAAGATCAAACCAGTATGCAAAATAGAGGAGTCACTCTCGTAGCTGAAGCGATGCATATCTCAAGTGCAAAAGACAAAAACCCAATATATGCAAATCTATCATATTTTGGGGTTATCGAGCGCATATGGGAGTTAGACTACACAATGTTTCGTGTTCCCATATTTGGTTGCAAGTGGGTCGATAATAATAATGGCATTCGGATTGATGAGTCAGGGTTCTTGCTTGTCGATTTCAATAGGGTGGGATACAAAGATGAGCCTTTTATTTTAGCGTCGCAAGCTCAACAAGTGTTTTATGTCACTGATCCTGCTGATGATAAATGGTTTGTTGTCCTATCGACCAAAAAAATAAGTGATGATAACAATAATGATGAAGATGTTGCTAATGATCTTTTCTTTGCAACATCACAACCACATGAAATTGATTCAACTGATGATGGTTTATATCTTAGAGATGATCATGGTGAGGGAATTTGGATTAATCCATCGTTTCATATCGTTAATGGAAAAACAAATGTGAATCCCACCAGGAAAAGAAGAAGGGCATCTTAATGTGTTTAATTGTTTTATATAAGCCATGTAATCTGAACTGAGTTCATGTAATTTAATTGTTTGATCTACCAGAATTGAGCATTTTAGTATTTAGCTTGAATTGTATTTGATTTTCGCTTATACTTATTTTCTGCTTATATTTAGCTTGATCTTAGTGTTTTATACAAAGTTCATGTAATTTAAGTGTTTGACCTACCAGAACTGATATTCTGCTTATATATATTGAACTTGAAAAAGCTTTGTTTGAGTATTGGAAATTTTTCTTGAACTTGAACTGATCATCCCAATATGAGCTGATCTTGTAATTTAGCATTGATATATATATAGGTATTTAACTAATTATTTGGAAGAAAAAAAATCCAAATATAGGTATTTTACTAATTATTTAGCATTTTACAGAAACTAAACTTATATTGTAATCTAACAAATTTAAATTGAACTGAATTGAACATAAACTTGTAATTTTACAACGCTTTTGTCAATAAGCGCCATAAAAAGCCTTTAAACAAAAAATAAGGAGGTCACATAACGCTTGCACATAATAAAACAAATAGGCTTTTAAAGCACTTGTTGAAAAAACGATGTAAAATGCTTTTTTTAAAAATGAGGAGGTCTTTTAAAGCGCTTGTTCTATAAGCGCTGTAAAATGGTCACATAGCTTGCACATAATAAAACAAAGAGGTCTTTTAAAGCGCTTTTTGAAAAAACGTTGTAAAAGGCTTTTAATAAAAAAAAATAAGGAGGTCTTTTAAAGCGCTTGTTCAATAAGCGCTGTAAAATGGTCACATAGCTTACACAAAATAAAACAAAGAGATCTTTTAAAGCGCTTGTTGAAAAAGCGTTGTAAAAGGCTTTTAATAAAAAAAAAAATAAGGAGGTCTTTTAAAGCGCTTTTTGGAAAAGCATTGTATAAGGCTTTTAAAAAAATAAAATAAGGAGGTCTTTTACAGCGCTTTTTCAAAAAAGCGCTGTAATAGGGTTTTATATATAACAGTAAACTGCTTCAGTTTCCTCTTCATTACGTAAACTTCCTACGCTTCTGTTTCCTCCTCCTCTTCATTGTCCTTCTCATTGCGAACCCTATTGTCCCTACGAACCATATTGCCAACCATCTCCATCTTTGTTACTATCCCTACGAACCTTCTCATTGAAATACGTAACCCTCATTACGTATTTTGCGAACCCTACTCTGTCCTACAAACCGTTCATTTTTCTGCGCACTCTTCTCGCTGTTCCTTCTTAAACGAAGCCGTAACCCTACGTATTTCTTCGCACTCTTCAGGTATTGTATTTATTAAGTTTTTGTTGTCACTAAAATGCATGTTGAACTTATACTGCTATGTACTTAGACTACTGCATGTTGAACTTGTTGAAGTTATACTGAACTACATGTTGAACTTGTTGTAGATAAATGGATTCCAACAAGGATTTGGATCGTCAAAATGAGGAAGTTGTCAACACTAAGACTTATGAAAATGAAGTTAAACGTGGTGCAACCATTATGAAGAATGTCATAAAAGCAAGAAGTAATGGCATAAAATTTGAGGTATACTATACTTTGTTTGCTGTTTATTTTTTTATCTTTTTTGAAAGCATGTACTTACTATATGAGTTTATTAGGTGAGATGGAATGAAAGTGGTCAGCCAATTGAGCCCAACAGTTCCATGTTTGTAAGTTATATTGGTGCTGTTGTTCGTGAGAATATCCCCATTACAATTGACGATTGGAGAGATAAGGCTTTGAAGGATGCAGAAGATATATTGTGGACTGATATACAAGTAACTTTTTTACTCCACTTTTTTGTTACTTATAATTTTTTCCATTGAAATACTTTACTCAAACTATATCTTTTTTTGTTTTGCAGACTGCTTTTGATGTTGATGAGGTGAGAAAAACTTACGTGCTTAGAGTTGCCGGAAAAATACACCGGGGATTTAAATCTCATCTGTCAAACTGCTATCTAAGAGATCGTGATGGAAATATGAATGTTGAAGCTCCAAAAATATATAAATACTATATATCAAATGACGAATGGAGCGTATTTGTAGCTAAACGTTCAGACCCCACGTTTGTGGTAAGTGATTAATTTATTAGCATTTGTGTTTTATTATTCATATTCATAGCGTATTTTAAATTTTTACACAATTGTTATTTTTTTTATATAGAGTATAAGTACGGAAAATCGCGAGAGGGCCAAAAATCCAACGCATATATGCAAAAAATCTCGTATGGGATATGCACGTTTAGAGCAAAAATTTGTAAGTAATTAAACATCACTTTTATATAATGTGGTACATTATAAACTATAGTTTCTAACTAATATTTTGTTTATGATCTTAACGAATAGCTACAAGAGACCGAATCCGATCAACCATTGGGTCGTCATATTTGTGGAAGGAGGCTCGTGTAAATAAAGATGGAGTTGTTGATAATGAAAATGTTCAAAAAGTGATACAACTTTGTGTAAGTATATTATCACTTTAATATTTTTTAATATTGTATTTTAAAAATGATATTGAACTTATCTTTTTAATCCTACGTGTATTTTAGGAGAATTTAGAACAAAGTTCAGAAAATCAAGACGACAACAAAGTTAGTAGCAGGGACATACTCGGTAACGTATTTAATGTTCCTGAATATTCTGGCCGCGTGAGGGGAAAAGGATTTGACGTAACTCCAAAAAGCTATTTTTCACAAGAGAAACGCCTAAATCGATCTAATGAGGAAGTATTAGAGAAGCTCAAAGTCCTAACAGAGCAAGTGGCACTCTTGGTGAAGACAAATAAAGAAAAGAAACTTCCAATCAGCTCCAACGTGAAATACAAATGGAGAGTGAAAACGCATGTTGCAACATTGGTTTTAAAAGTCTTCCCGAGGTAATTAATTACTTAATAAAATAAGAAATTCATTCAACCTAATTGTTTCACATACTTATGTATTAACCACTGATTTAGGGTGTCTCTCCTTGCGTGCTGTGTTTATCCTCCCATACTCATCGCAAGGTTGAAAAAGGAACATTGTACAATACTTTGGGAGAAGTATTGCACAACACTATGATCCTTGTCGGTCATGTCAAAGTATCACCCGTGATTGCTCTAGAACCAAATGCACTGTTGCCTATATCGGACAATGATGGAGATATGAAGTATTTGGGAGAAGCAATAGGTAGTTACGTGGCATGGCCCAAAAATCTTGTTGCCCTTGATAAGGTATGTTTAACTGATATGTATGTTTAATTGATATGTATATTTAATTGCATGATATTTGATTATGATTGATTATATTTAGTTGCTGATTTTTTCCGTTGTTAACTTTAATTTCACATTTATTTAGATTCATACAAAGTCTAAAGGGAATGACAAGAAGATTCCCCGCAACGAGTCAATCACGTCACCGGAAAAGGTTTGTCACATTTATTCTTGCAGGTTTGTCATTTTTTCAGATTCAATTAACTAGCAAACAGATTAACCTCATTTTTTCACATATATTCAAAACCACCCGCACAGCAAACCAGCTGCCATAATAAAGCCACACCACAGCTGGATGTTTGTGGTAAAAATAAAGCTGGCAAACTTCAAAAATTGGAGGGTAATAAAGCTTTCAAACTTCAAAAACTAGAGGGTAATAAAGCTGTCAAAGTTAAAAAACTGGATCAGGGAACAGTTGCTGCTCCTAAAATAAGTCATCCACGCCTTGCTCAATTAGGGTCGTTGATGACTCTTCGTCATATGCATATTTTTCATTGTTTTTAGCCTTATCTATCGTTAATCATAAGTTAATTTAAGAAGTTATTTGATATATTTTGTTGATTTTAGTTCTTTGATTTAATGAAACGTTTATGTTCTTATTTCCTTGATTAAGTAGAGATTTTTCGTAGTTTTGCGTTGTTTCTTTGTTTTAGTGCGGTTCTGAATTTTGGTGAGAAATCAACATGACATATGTGGAGTATGTCAGACATAGTTGGAGTTGTAGATGTTCAATTGGAGTCAAATCAAGTGCAAATGAAAGCTAAGATACATAGCTACAACTTTCATGAAGACACCAGAACCAAATTCAGACTCGCAAGATGAGAAAAATGCAGTATACGTCAGTAAAACAGATGTTGTGCACCCGAAGCGCAAAAACCTGCGCCTGGGGTGCATTTCGGCCTACCTGATTTTGTTCACTTGCGCCTCAAGCGCAAATTCCGCGCCTGGGGCGCCTGGCACGCGGCTGAATTTATAAAAACACATTTTTTTCACTTTCTAAGGATCTTTTATTGCTATTGGGAAGTTGGGAGACTTGTGCCCTAGCAGAGCAACTCAAAGACGGCCGTTTCTAACACCATTGGAGCAGTTTTATCAAGAATCATTCATGAATCTTTCTTGTAATTCTTCTCTAATCTCTATCTTTTCTATCTATGTCATGAGTAACTAAACCCTATTTGTTAGGGATGGGTGTAACAAGATGAAACCCTTATTATTCTGATTTGATTTCTAGTTATATGAATGAGTTTATTTAATCATTTTTCTCATCTCTGTGCTTAATGCTTTTTATTGCTTGATCAACATTAAAATGTTCTACGATTTGTATTTTGAAACGGAAGTGGACTTTACGAATGCTTGAGATGAGAAATTCATGAATTTGTAGTCTAGGGATAGAGGTAGATCATGAAACCAATTAAATTAGTTGCAAAGGCAATAGTTTAACAAGAGAATTCCTGTACGGTAAGGCTTAATTCTAATCTTAAATCCACTAAGGAATTAGGGGTTACTTTGGAATTGAAGGTTATGTCACTAAGACATTAGGGCAAGAATAATAAAGAGAATTCGGTAATAATTCAATAAAGGAATTCCGTAACTAGGATCAAATTAGACACCAAGGTTGGATTCCAAGTGAAACTCATCCCTGACATTTTTCTCATTATAAAGGATCAATTTTATTACCGTTGTTAATTTTAAATATTATTTCAATCAATTCGTAAACTTTTTGTTCAATTTAGTAATCAAATATAATTCAATAGTAAAATGCAATCCTTGAGTTCGACACTCAGTACTACCGTTTTATTATTACTTGCAACGATTCAGTACACTTGCTGAAACGCTATCAAGTTTTTGTCGCCGTTACCGGGGATTGCCATATCTTTATTGAATTTAATTTATTTACTTAATTGAAATTTTTTGCTCTGAAATAAAATTTTTTCTTTTATTTTATTTTTAATTTTGAAAGAAAAAAAAAACTGTTTTTCTTTTATTTTCTATTTTTATTTGTTGATCTTGCTAATGTCATGTGCTAGTGGTTTGTCTCTTCTTTGTTTGAGATAATTATTCACTGTAGAGCATGGAAGATTATAATGATGATATTCTACTACAATTATATGAAGAGTGTGATACTTGTCTTATATCTGGTATATGTCGCATGATTGAGGGACAAATCTTGAGAGATACATTTTTAAAACATCACCCTCAGATCCTTCAGATGTGGCCTCTTAGGTGTGACTTTTGCGGAGAATGACATAGGAATGGAACTTGTTTTGATGACTTTGTCAAACTAATGGAATATGAAGATTTTTTGGTCAAAGACGCAGAAAACGATGAGTGTTATACTAAAAAGATCAATTGGGAACAAATTCTACCTCCTAAAATTCTATTCAAAGAATCAGATGACAAAGACTTTCACATTATGGACGTTTTGGTTGAATTCATGAAGAATTACATGGTTTCAATTGAAAGATTTGAAAGCCAATGTAAGAGGTTATTTGAGCAAGTGGTTAAGTTTAAGAAGATTAAGGAGAAGTTGAAGATTGAAGATGATTTCATTGTTGTGGTAGAAGAAGATAAGCAAGAGGAAAAGTTGAACGAGAAAAAGAAAAAAGAAGAGATTGATGAAGTTCAAGATTCAATCTATGCCTTGTTCATAAATGTCCAATGGAAAAGGATATGGAAGCAACATCATTTATTTCTCAAGTTCATGGAATTTCTACCAAACAAAAAGAAGAAGAAGAATGATGTGTTCTTTCTATCATATATGCCACCTTGACAATGGTTGAGGCGTCAAGCTAATGACCATAAAGAAGTGCTTCGTGGGAGGCAACCCATATGTAGAGGTAACTTTTATTTTTGCAATCTTATTTTCGTTATTTGAATTTGTTTCTTTTGGATTGCGTGTTAATGTGCACTATGATGAAGAATTTTTAACAACTTGAAGTTGATCTTAAGCTTTTGTTTGGGATTTTGAAAATTAAATTCTATTTCTTTGCTCATGTCATTACTCAATTCGACGAGTTTCACTAATGCATACATTGTTGATCACTTTGTGGTTGTAAAAGTCTAACTTGCCATCAATTTTTGAAAAAAAGAAATTAAACTTTTCAGTGACATGTTTGGCATTATTTCGACAGTTCATACTCTCTCTTATTATCCTAGCTGTGAGCTTTTGGGCCTAAACACTTTAATTCTTTGTTGTGTGATTATCTAGACATGTGTTATCCCTTCAAAACTTGCACTAATTCTGACTTGCATCACTTGTGATTTATGCATACACTGAGGCAATTTTGTTTGGTCGTTTGAGCCTTTCTAACTACCATATGCAAATTTTATCATTTGCTAGCCCCTTTGAGCCTGTACGGTAAGGCTTAATTCTAATCTTAAATCCACTAAGGAATTAGGGGTTACTTTGGAATTAAAGGTTCTGTCACTAAGACATTAGGGCAAGAATAATAAAGAGAATTTGGTAATAATTCAATAAAGGAATTCAGTAACTAGGATCAAATTAGACACCAATGTTGAATTCCAAGTGAAACTCATCCCTGACATTTTTCTCATTATAAAGGATCAATTTTATTACCGTTGCTAATTTTAAATATTATTTCAATCAATTCGAAAACTTTTTGTTCAATTTAGTAATCAAATATAATTCAATAGTAAAATGCAATCCTTGAGTTCGACACTCGGTACTACCGTTTTATTATTACTTGCAACGATTCAGTACACTTGCTGAAACGCTATCAGTCGTGTCTTGACATACAAGCAAAAACGAATATGGACAGCAACAATTCACGCATCATAAGGATGGATAAAGCTATTTTCGGAGATGAGTATGAAGAACTACTTGAAAAAGAGCACATATACGAACTTCTCAATCATAAGGAGCTGAGTGCTACTGTCATCAGCTTATACATTAGGTAGATATTACTTTTAATTGCATTTATTGGTAATTAATCTAATTTGAAATTTTCATTGAAGGTTTTTGATTGAGAAGTTGGTGTGCACGCGCAAATTGTCAGATAGATTTTCATTATTGTCTCCGCATAAGCTTTCAATGTTTAAACTCGATCCAGTTAATGTAAAGAAATACGTTGTAGATATCCTATTGGGAAACAAAGAGAAGGATAAGTTGTTCCTTGTGCCATATATCATATGGCATTTGTGTTCCTCAGTACTTCCCCGAATAAAATAAACTTTGATCATACTATTTCAATTTCAATTTATGCATACATTTTTATTTACAAAAAATCTATGCATAAATTTTGTTCCGATAAATGAAAAAGGTCTCGTGTTCTTTAGAAATCGATGCTAAAGTTTATTTATAAAAAACACACACTTTTCAATCTACTAATGAGACTTTAACTAAGAAAAAAATCGTGATGACATATACACAAGACCTAAAGTGGTCAGTACCTCAAAAATATGACTTGAAGTCAGAACATTAATGTACCAAGTTGGGGTCTAAGCTACATGCTATTTAGCCTCTTAACCTCAACTATAGGGCTACTGCTTTAGAACATCAAAAAGTCTCATATTACTTGAGAATTGAGATTAATGATTGTTTATAAACAACACTTACATTTCTCAACCCACTGATGCATATTTTACTAAGGATAAAATTGTAAAATTTTGCGTAAAAAATTCAAAGCAGACAATACTTCAAAAATGTGACATAGAGTTCAAAACAAATTTATCGTCACTTAATTTTCACATTATTAAGAACACTAATTTTATAGATTGCCTTAATGAATTAAATAAAATATAAATAATCAAATCAACTATTTATTAGTCTGTTGAGAGGTCTCAATCCTTTCATAATAAATATATATATATATATATATTCACACATATACACACAGACACACACGCGGACAGAAGTCTCACACCCTTTCTGCTACAAACACAATAAATCCTTCTAGTATGAAAGATATACATTCTCATAATGGCTAATCTAATATGATGTAAATGGTTTTAGTTAATTTATCAATATTTCTTTACATTATTATTGTTTTTTTGGATTTTGGTTTTGTGTATCATGAAAGGCTAACAAGAAAATTAAAAATAAATAATGAAGATGTTGATAAAAACAAGAAATGAATGACCTCTGACGAACACCAATATTTTTATGAGAGTTTTATGAGAGTTAAAGAGACAAACATAGCAAGCACATCAATGTACTCCAGACACATTTACTAACAGTTATTTTAGGAAGTGCTTCTTGAAACTTTATAGGTGCAAAACAATTTAATATTTAATAATTGAAAACAGAACTTTTCTTTTACATTATAAAGTGATCAAACAATTAGCTGATTCTTACATGCAAAGGAGATAAAAAAAAATGGCTGAAATTTTCATGTTTTATAATTCTATGATCCTCCTTTTTTCCCTGCTTCTTGTTGTAACTGATGATTTCCGTAAGTTTGTTTTCTCATTCTTCTGAAATTTATTTTTTACCTAAGACTTTATTTTTCACCCTCTTAATTTCCTTAACATTTACTTTTGGTCTTTAATTTCCTTAACATTTATTCTTGTTTAACATAACAGAAATACCTGTATGTATTTATGACTATCAATGTCCAAGTTTTATGTGTTTCCCTCCTGAAGTTCCAAGGTGTAGGGACTTCATTTGTCGTTGCCTGTGTAAGTGTGTAACAATTATGTTTAAAAGTAATTATTTATTTATTTTTATAAAGAAAAAGTAAATCTTTATTTTTTTATAAAGTAAAAGTAAATATTTATTATTTTTGAAAAAAATATAACTTTAATCCTTTATGTTTAGCTCAATTTTTTGTTAAATCCTTTAAATTTATTTTTTCTCGATTAAATCTTTTAAGTTATATATATATTTGCACCATTAGCCTTTACGATATATTAAATTATGTATGCAGTTGTTTAAGTTTTAAAATTTTCTCGAATTACTGTCATGAAATGTTAAGATTTAATCGAAACATTACAACAAATTAACTATTCAAACTACTTTGCATGTGAAGGAAGTTATAAAAGACATTGATTATTTGGATAGATATTTATTACCTTGTTTTTAAGGCTATACGCGAGTTTAAATTATTGTGGAGAACATCAAAAAAATATATACCATTCATATTTGATGAAGGTTTTCTGAATGATTAGTGTGAGGGACATATTATGTTGCATTTAGTAGGGTTAATTTCAGATAATTAAAACATTTCAATTGAATTAATTGTTGTCAAAATTGAGATAAATGACTAACGGTACAAACATAATGTAACTTAAATTATTAAATCGGGATAAAATAAGTTTAAACGATCTATGCAGAAATTAAGTCAAACTTACATGACTATATATATATTTTTTATTTTTCTTTTTTCGTGGTACAAAAATCTTTATTATTTTTAAGCCTATAATTGTATATGCATGTTATAATGTTAGTACGCATGTAATTTATTTCATACTTCAATTTTTATTTCCCTAATTACATTTCAATTTTTTTTAACAAGCTTAGAAGGAGGTTATGGTGAAGTAACTTCAATTTTGTGTGTAACAAGCAGATCAATATGAACTCAACACTTTGTGATCATTTGGGTATTTTGTATTATTGGAGGTACTTGTTGTTTTATGTTTAATGGTCCTATTAGTTAATTTGAAGTTTCATGTTAACATAACGTGTAATATGTTTGTGGTACTTCTTGTTGTAGTATGAAGTCTTAACTTATCTTATAATTAGATAATGGTTACTTAATTTGATTTGCTTTTCAAAAAATTAATATGATTATTAGAGCATGGTTCAAATCGTGAAGATCAAAATTAAGAACTTTTTACTTTTTTTCAAATAATAGCCAGTATTGGAAAGAGTTTAAGTATTAGTGGGTAATTTTATAAGTAGGTATGATAAAAATTAAATATTATTAATAATTTTACAATTATGATTAATTGATAGTATCAAAACTCTTCATAATTAATTGTGTGAGAAAAGGAGAATCTCAGTGTGAATTATCTTCTCGTACCACTCCAATTTGATAACAAGTAAAATATTGCATAAATTTTTATGCAATTGAAAGTAACACTCCAATTAATTGTTCATTATTCGGTAAAAAAGAATAATTACCTATTATAAGCTTGAACAAAAATTGGAATTATAATGGCCTAATCTTTTGCACATGTTGGAAAATAAAAAACTCTTCCGTTAGAGTTGAACATGCCACAAATACATCAAGTCACTCTTTTTTTTAACTAAAAAGTTTAAACTTTCAATTGAATTCTAAATCAATTGTTATTGGACTTCCAAAATTTATTTGAAACATTGTAATTTTTATAAAACATATTGCAAGATTTATGCACAGTAATTAAATGAAATACTTATAATTCAATGATGTAAGTGGTAGATTTTTTATTCCACTTCTTTTTCAATTAACATAAAAAGACTGCATTAAGCTTTTTATGATTAATAATGATTAATTGTCAATGATGACTATATTTGGTAATAAACAATAAAATATGTGTTAAATTTATTTCTCTATATTATAATTAATTAACTATAACGAAGAGATACTTAGGTAACAAACTTTTTAATCCCGAAACAACTTATTTTGTGTATGAATTTGAGCATTAGTTGAAACATTTTGACCCATGATGAAAATTGGATCACTAAGACATTTAAGACATTAGAAATAATTGAAATTTATTAATTAGTTGGCAAAATTTTCAAATAAAATGTACTTACATTAGCTAAATTTATAAAAATGTCGCATAAATCTGTGTATCCATAAACAACTCTATATAATATCTCTATTTGGAAGGAAAAAAATCACCCCAGCATATTCTAATTTAAACTCTAAAGGATTTGACATTTTCCATATTATTACCTTCAATTGTTAAACAGAATTTAGATGAGGTTCTGAACTTTTAGGTGGAACATCATTTTTTTGGATACATCAAAAATTGGCAAGTGCAAGTCAACAATCACAAAAAATCGTCCTTAAATTCTTTTTAAATTTTAATAATAATGGTGTGAGTAATTTTCATCTGTGTTGTGACTTCTACTCTCTTTATCATTACAGTTTAGAAGTTAATTGTTAACTTTTTTAACGGCTACTAACATTAATTTTTACATGTGACTTTCTCCCTCTTTTTTCTTGAAATTTTCTTGTATAACATTAATACCAATATATATAATCATACTTTCACAATCACTATTTTTTTCATATCTTAATTAACATCAATTTAGCACGACCCTATATCAACATCTATTGGATTTGCTAAAGAAACATTTATGGAAAGATAAAGACAGATTGAATTTTAACTTATTTTTAATGATTCTTGCCTGAATTGCAGGCTCCAAAATATATTAAGGATTAGTGTACCTATATGTGAGAAAACTTAGTAACTTCACAATGCAAGAAACTAGGGGTGGTTGGCAGAAGCGATGCAGGATCAACCAGTATATTTGTATAAATTTCAAAAGTTTTTGGGCAAAAATAAAAAATAAATTTTGGAAAAATTGAGGAACTATTTTGTAAATTTTGAAAAAAGTTAGGGACCAATTTGCAAAAAAATTAAATAATATAGGGACTAATATAAATTTTTTGAAACATACGAGGTCAAAATTTATAAATTTGAAAATATTATAGAGACTATTTTATGGTTTATATATTCTATAGTAAAAGAGAGAATTTGTAATTCTCTAAATTTAGTTTTGACAAAATTTCTCATGAAATTCTTTTATTTTGAAAATTCTCCAATTTTTTTATCCAAACAAGACAATTTGAGTTCCCTTAGAGTGTTTTTGGATGTGCTAATTGAAAATTCTATGAAAATTAAAATTCTAGGCAATTCAAATGCTTCAATTGAATTCCTTTTATTTCTAAATTTTAATGTTTGTATAAAAGTATTTTTCTTTTAAAGTTGGGCTATAATATAAATTTCAAAAGTTTTGGGACAAAATTGAAAATTATATTTGGGCCAAAACTAAAATTTTGTAAAAGTTGATGGACTATTTTATAAATTTTGAAATTTTAGGGACCGGTTTTCAAAAAAAATATAGGAACTAATATGAAAATTTGAAACATATAGGCTCAAAATTGTAAACATACAAAAATTATAGCCACCATTTCATGATTTATATACTATAAAGTAAAGAGAAATTTGAAATTATTAAATTTTATGTGATATTTGAAATTCTCTAAATTAAGTTTTGACAAAATATCTCACTAAATCCCTTTATTCTAAAAATTCTCCAAATTTATTATTCATACAAAATAATTTATTTAAAAGATTTGAATTAATCTAAAAAAAATAATATTTGATCCTAATACATTCTAAAGATGATGGTGTTAACAATATGTATAAATTTGTCTAATTAAACACTGCTCTCTCCTTTTTTCAGGTTACATTTCTATGTTACTTGGAGTTATCTCCCTCCCTTGAACATGATTTTTCTTTCTCCATTTGAGTTTTCCTCCTCTTTCCATATTCCTTTTAACTATACATCTTAATTGTTTCTTCCCTTTCACTACCACCAACATCTATCATGTTTTCTCTTCACCATTTTTCCTAGCATCAAACAAGTTTCTTGTTGCGGGTGCAAATCAAAACACTGACTCCATTGATCAATCGTTCTTATCTTTGTGGTAGTGAGATTTGAGAAACAACCTCCACTAGAGCCACCACCATCGAGAAAGTATGAATTTTTTAAGGTGGTCATTTTTTAGGTAATAGTTTTATCTGTAGTAGGAGGAGGGTCAACCCAACATTATATAAGGCTTAAAACAAACTCTTCAAAAATGAGGCGTTTTATAAAAGTTTATTTATTTAAAATTTATTTTTTGAGCATTTTGAGATGCAAAATCTTTTACAAAATTATCATAATCAATTTCATTTAATATTTCTTTTTTAATGATAATAAAATCAGACCATTTAATATTTGTTGAGGCATTGTTGATCTTAGATAGGGATAGAAATAGGCTAGACCGAGTTATATTTTGCAAGACATGAGTCTGACCTACATTGAAAATATCAAGCTTGAGGAATTGTTACATCGAAACTTCTTTGAAATTGTTGCAAGACATGATTTTATTAATTTTACACTACGCCAAAAATGACATTTTATAGCGCGTCTTTTACAACGCTTATTAAATACAAGCCCTATTGTATAATATTTTAAAAATAACGGAGGATACAACAACACTTTTTTGACAAGCGCTGTTGTAGGGTCATATAGGGTCACATAGCGCTTGCACATGATTTTTACAACTCTTTTATAGCGTTTTTTTAAAAAGCGCTTTAAATTGAAGTGCTCTCACATAATGTTTACTGCGCTTTTCGAGCGCTTTAAACACAAGCGCTGTAAAAAATAGCGCTCCCACCTTATGTTACATAGCTTTTAAAGCGCTTTTTGTAAAAGCGTTGTAAATTAGATGCGCTTTCATATAATTAAATGACCTATTAGAGCGCTTTTTACACAAACGCCATAAAAGGCTTGCGTTTTGACATAATTAAAGGACATATTAGATCGCTTTTTATACAAGCGTTGTAAAATCATTCACTTTAAAAAAATCACTCACTTTAAATAAATAAAAACAAATTTAATACGTTGTTCTAACCCTACGAACCCTCATCTCCTCTACTCTGCGAACCCCCCTCTCCTCTACTGTGTGCCCATCCATTGATCCTCTTTTAAAACAAATTGGATACGTTGTCTCAGGTACTGTATTTTTTAATTTTTTGTTGTCACTAAAATTGATAAATTGTTACATAATAAATCATATAAAATCTATTCTTTATGAAATTTGTTGATTTGTTCTGTTTTTAAATCAGACTTGGACCTTTGTTTCCATTTTCCAATATTAGATATGTGTACTATAGATTGGTATAATGTTATCAGTAGCTTATTATTGTGTAACTCCATTTATATAGGTCATATAAAATGGACCAGAAATGGATGTCTGCCAATCGATTGTCCAAAGAGTATGAAAATGGAGTGAAGGAGTTTGTTGAGGTTGCAGTGAAGAATGCAAAAGATCCAAATAGAGTCGTTTGCACTTGTTTAAAATGTTGTTTTGGAAAACGCGTTAAAGTAGATAAATTGGAAGGATATTTAGTATGGCATGGAATTGATCAAAGGTATACATGTTGGATAAGACATGGTGAGAAAAAAAAAAGGAAACATTAATTTTGAGAATGGTTCGACATATGCTTTAACTGATTTCGACACAGATACATATGAGCTGGATCGAGTTGAGGAGATTGCAAAAGCAGTTGAAGAAGATCTTCGGGATTGTCCTAAAATGTTTGAGAGCTTGTTGAGTGATGCAGAGAAACCATTATATAATGGTTGTACTAAATTCACAAGACTGTCAGCGATATTAAAGTTGTACAACTTAAAAGCGAGTAATGTATGTTCTAATAAAAGCTTCACAGAATTATTAACACTCTTAAAAGATATGTTGCCAGATGATAATGAACTTCCCAGTGGAACCTACGAGGCTAAACGAATTTTGTGCTCTATTGGCATGAGTTACGAAAGGATTCATGTGTGTCCTAACGATTGCATTTTATTTCGTAACGAATATGAATTACTAAAACCGTGTCCAAAATGCAATGTCTCTCGAATTAAGAAGAAAGAATCTACTCCAGCAAAAGTCGTGTGGTATTTTCCTATAATACCAAGATTTAGGCGCATTTATCGCAGTGAAGAAGATTCAAAACACTTGACATGGCATACAGATGAAAGAATTAGAGATGGAAAGTTTCGACACCCTGCAGATTCTCATCAATGGGCAAAAAATGATCACGAGTATCCTGAATTCGGGATATAGTCAAGAATTCTACGACTTGCACTTTCTACTGATGGAATGAATCCACATGGTCTTCAAAGCATCTCACACAACACGTGGCCTGTGATTTTATTGATTTATAACCTACCTCCATGGTTATGTATGAAGTGTAAGTTTATGATGTTGTCTGTGACACCCTAAACCCCAAAATAACATTTATAATAATGTATACTAAATTATTTGAAATCAAAACTCGCAACGGATAAAGAAAATTTGTTCAAGAAAATAAAAACTTTTATATCTAAATTAGGATATTATATTTCTCAAAATACACATGTACTAAGGTTTTCATATAAAAATCATTTGTTATTACAAAAAAAAAAACACATTACAACTCTTAATTCCCAGTATCACCTATCAGAGCGGAGTTTCTCCCAAAATTGAACTTCTAAACTCGTTAACCTGTAATAACTGCGATTTCGCAAACGCAGGGCCAAACCAGTCAAACACAAACAACGAAGGAGGTGAGTTTTGAAATCATGTTGATAATATAATACAAGTAAGAAGAACACGAAATTAATCATACATAAACCGTATCATTACACAAACATTCTGCAAGGAAAAACACCACGTTATATAGTCAAAATCTAGGAAAATCAATACATTTCACAATAACATCAACTCTTTCTAATTTTCTTAAAAACAAGACATAGTAAAACATGCTGTAAATTTTAAGCTATTTTAAACATTAAATAAAATCAGTAGTATCAAATTATTTTTATTTTATAAATCAACAAAAATTCAATTCAATTTAATTTCTTTAAAATAATCAAGAGTAATTCAAATAAAAGTTATTTTCATCTTACAAAATAAGTAATTTTTTAACTCCTTCTAAATATCATTTTAAAAAAATTCTAAGTTCTACCAACCTCTAACATTCAAGAAATACTATTGCTAATAATATGAATTTCATACTATTTAAAATCATGATGATCATTCTAAATTATTTTCAAAACCAATATCAAAACTCTACTCATATAGATACAATCATCAACACTATCAAGTGATTTAAAATTAACATTCACAATTTAAAATCGATTCTTTTCTTCACGCAAGCCAACACAAAATCAAAATAAGAATTTTTTAGTCAAAATTAAAACTGTAAACATAAAAGACATAATTCCTATCTAACTCAAAGTTTAGAACGAAACATCCTTTTTTTTCTCTAAATTGAGTTTCAACAAAACTAATAATAATTTGTACCTAGTAAAAGTCAATACTTGAAGTTTTAAACATATAGTTCATACGGAAATCAATGTTTCAATCAAGTAGTT
Source organism: Cicer yamashitae (assembly GCA_037974755.1). Classification (NCBI taxonomy): domain Eukaryota; kingdom Viridiplantae; phylum Streptophyta; class Magnoliopsida; order Fabales; family Fabaceae; genus Cicer; species Cicer yamashitae. The sequence goes on along the minus strand of JBBPBQ010020324.1, from coordinate 44,674,362 downwards.
ATTAGATCAAACACTTTAAACAAATTCATATCAAGACTAAATATTTTAAATTGGTTAAGGGTGAAAATGAAACTTTAAAACAAATAATTGGTGAGGTATGACATTTGATAACTAGTTACGTGAATGAGATTAATAACTTGAAACATCCAGGTGGTAGACAAGAAACAAGCAACAAGATCATTCAACAAGTAACCAACAAAATCTTGTCAACAATTAAAATTAACTCAAATCTTAACAAGTAATTTCATGGTTTATTTACTCACTTAGGTAAGAACTTAGAATCCATAACACAATCAGGGTAAGCAAATAATAAACAGTTAATTAGTAACTTCAAAAATATGTATAATTATACAAAAGTATATAACACTTAACACAATAACATAATGAGAACAAAAAAAAAACATGTTAGTGAAAGTAGTTATTACTCAAGAAAACACAACCGACACAACTAAAATTTGACTAACACTAAACCGACACTTGACCCACTCGGCCTGATTGGACAGACCTAAACCCCAATATACCATTTATAATAATTTATACTAAATTATTTGAAATCAAAACTCGCAGCGGATAAAGAAAATTTGTTCAAGAAAATAAAAACTTTTATATCTAACTTAGGATACTATATTTCTCTAAATACACATGTACTAAGGTTTTCATATAAAAATCATTTGTTATTACAAAACAAAAACACATTACAACTCCTAATTCCAAGTATCACCTATCAGAGCGGAGTTTCTCCCAAAGTTGAACTTTTAAACTCGTTAACCTGTAATAACTGCGATTTCGCAAACGCGGGGCTAAACCAGTCAAACACAAATAAAGAAGGAGGTGAGTTTTGAAATCATGTTGATAATATAATACAAGTAAGAAAAACACGCAATTAATCATACATAAACCGTATCATTACACAAACATTCTTCAAGGAAAAACACCACGTTATATAGTCAAAATCAAGGAAAATCAATACATTTCACAATAACATCAAATCATCTAAGAAATTATAATCGCACACAATACATATTAATCACAACAAACAATCACACAAAAATGCAATGCTATGCATGAGCTTAGACTCTACTTCACAATGTGGTACCATTCTAACTCTGAAGTACTTGGTTAGGAGGCCGTGATACTATGCCACCATCCCGATGGACGGACAATTCAAATTGGCCCTGTCCTCATAGATCCCCTCAACTCAACCCGAGACACATATACGCGACAGTCGAGGTAAACGTGTGTTGCATGGTAGCTCCCGACATTTGGAGTGCTACCTCCAAGTCACCTAGGAATTCCGCCCCTGAATACCTCCAAGGTCTAACAATCTTGCCTTAAGGCTCAACAGTAGACCGCTACGATCAGGCTCAATTCAGTTGTACTTCCCCGGAATCGCTAGGCTTGTCAGGCCCTACCTATATGATGACAAAATAATCTCCACTTCACAAATTCTCAATATTTATTTTCTCTCCTCGTTGGCCTATGATACTCCATTAAGACCGTTATCTCAAACACAAATTGGAATCACAATTATTTCATCAGAGGTTACTTCAATATTTTCATCACCAATTCATAACATCACTATTATAAATCACACATCATCATCATTACATAATTCATCACAACTTTAGAGCATCACTATCATCAATCGTACCTCATCACATTAACTTATCACAAATTTATAAAATCACAATTATTATTCATACATCATCATCATCACATAGAATTATCACAACACATGCATCTTTTATTATCATATAACATAAACTCGTCTAATCAAACATATACATAAAATTAATTCGACACTCAATATCACAATAACATCAAATACCACACATTTAAAGAAATTAAATCAATCAACCCCTTACAAATATTTTCTATTCTATATTTTAATCTCACAATTTCCATATTTGCACATTAATTAATTTATCCCTCACAGGGCTATTGCCATACGTAGCGAGCCCCGGATGAATAGTTGGGAAATACGGTTTTCCCGTTCATCTCACAATATATTATACTCATGAATTCAAACGCTCTCTCACCTCTTATCTTATTTCGACGCTTTCACACACGAATACGATTCCACGAACAAACAGCCTTTGTTCTTTGACTCGATATCCTTCAATCGATCTAACTCGACAGTTTATGGGTAAACGTCAAAAATAAATTATGAGAAACTACTCTAAAAACTAAATTCGAAAATCGGTCAAGGAAAATTACCATAAATCAGAAAACCAATGAGTGGATAATATAGCCACTGTTCACATGATCATTTTGGCGTTGGTTTCACTCAAATCGGACTTAACGTGAAGAAGAACGGTGCAAAATAAGGAATGCCATAGACGGAGAAGTCGGGTATTTTAGAGAGAAATTGGGATGGTTAAAAATCTGAGGAAGTATGTTTATTTGACTACCTAAATGAATAAAACAAGATACTGAAATTTGGGCACAAATGGAGAAACTTTTCTGAAACAGTTATCCGTCATCGGTGCCAAACAATAATCCTAATTTATGTTTTCTATTCCTTAGGCGGGCTACTCCTCATTCCTTATATTTTATTATTATTATTATTATTATTATTATTATTATTATGATTATTATTATTATTATTATTATTATTATTATTTAATTAGGTTTTACCTTTATATGGGCCTAACCCATGAGTCACATTTTACTTTTTTTTTTTTTACCAACAATTACCAAATCTATTTTTTTTTAAACACAAAAAATAAAGTAATTAATATTTTAAAACACATTAATAACCAAAACTCTTATATTCAAAACTATCACTATAATAATACTTATATTTCAAAACACTCAAATTAAAATATTACCATCAATAGAGGCATGCATCATGTATATATTTTTGTTATGCAATTTATTGGTTTGTGTATTTTTTCTTTTAAATTGGAAGTTTTACTTTTATATATTTTGTGTTATTCTTCTATATGTTTAAGTTTGGTTTGATGTGGATGATGGATAAAACTGACCCTTACAACAACATTTTAGGTACTATTGAGTTCGAGGAGATTCAAGAGTAGTTGATGAGTATTAACGTGCGACGAACGGGGGATAAAAATGGGTTTTCTATATTATTTTGTAATGATAGGATTGTCGCGATACTTTTAAGTTTGTTTTTAATCAACTTTTAAAATGCACTAGGATTCTAGAAATGCGGAAGTGGGTTCCCTTTCGTTAGGAATTATTGTTTTTCTTGTTATAGCCTTGAATAAACATTTTCTTAATAAAATTAATAAACGTGGTTGTTACTAATTATTTGCATCAATAAATGTTAGGTAGTTAGATAAAAAAAAAATTGTCGTAAATCTTTCAAATCAATATATTTTTAAGTAACGCTTTGGATTAAAAATCCGGGGTGTTACAATTGGTATCAGAGCAATAATCCTCGGAAATTTTGGGGTGGGACGATTTTGTATGACGCTTGCCTTGATTTATGCCTTCAAAACACTCAAATTAAAATATTACCATCATTAGAGAATAATCAAAACTAAACAAATCACACTTTATATTTGTTATTATATCATAACAAATATTAATAAAATCACAATGGCATAACACATATATAAAAATAAGGAAATCAAACACAACATTACTAATATCTCAAATAATTATTTATAAAATAAATAATTAAAATAAGAGATACTTAAAATAATTAAAATATAAATACGTGCACATTTAACATAGTTAAACATACAAGAAAATATGACATTAATTACCAACTCACATATACACGTAAATTCACCTAAAATCTTATTCTTTAAAATATTTAAACTAATATACTATTATTTTTAGAAAAATATATAAAATAATAAAATATAACATTTATTATTCATATAACATATTTGGTCAAATATGTACAAGATTAGCACATCATAGAAAACGCGCCTATAAAGAAAATTAATCATAAAACTAATCAAGATATATTCTAAAATAATTTTAACACCAAATTAATTATCTAAAACCCTTTTTAAATAATAAAATAGTTTACTATAAAATTTGGAGTGTTACAATTCTCCCCTCGTTAAAGAAATTTCGTCCTCGAAATTTTTGGTGAATAATAAATAAACTAATATCTAACTAACTACCCTCAAGATTCAAACTTAGTCACAAATGATATAATAAACATATTTACGGCATTTACTACTCACTTAGACATAACATGTCAAGAATCCTAGCATGATAAGGTAATATGACACAACAAATCAATTAACACATATCAAATACGCTATCAAGTTCAACTATCAACTTAAACAATATTCTACTAGTTTTGGTCTCTTTAAAGAATGTGTAAATCCTAACAACAATTACTCTACAGGTTTCAAAAAATTAGACATCTAGAGAAACTTTTAAAATATTTCACACCTTCAAGAATAACAAACAAAAATGCATATAACAACTCAATGACATGCAGTCACTTAAGCGTATAATCATAGTGAAATAGGACAAATATTTTCACATATGGTTTCAAACACACTCAAAATATAACTTAATTTTAAAGTCTTATAAACAAAATTCATTTATAGAACTCATACAATAGTTCTAGTCCTTATGAAATGAGAGAATATAGAACAAATAAGATACTAACACAATGTCCTTATTCATTTTAAGCAAATTACTTAGAAGATCAAACATACTTAATTGAATGTTTAATTTAAGTACACACCACCAACCTAATATTTGCGTCACATAATCAGTTATTAACATTCAACATTGATGCCACATAAGACTCATAATCACTCAAAGTTGTATTAGAGGTGAACATGGTTTCTAACTATTTCCAAAATAAAATTATCAAGTATTTATAACAATAATAACAATGGGTTATTGTTGCCTCTTTTATCGACGATGAGTCATCGGGGTAGCTAGTCCCTCCTACTCATGTAGTCAACTACTTAAGGTAACTATAACTGCAGTCATTCAAATTCAAACATGGTAATTAAAAGTATTTTTAACATGGTTCAGGAGTGCGAAGGTAGCGCCACAACTCCTACTCCTTACTTCAAGTTAAAAACTTACTTAGTTACACATTCACAATAATTTATTTGTAATTTACAACTAGTTATAACAACAAAAGAAATGACACTTACATCAACATATAATCAATAATCCGATTGTAGAAATATAGAACAATTTCACTTTTAGATGCTCTCGACTACTCTAACGCTATACACTAATTCCCAACAACTAGAACACTTAAAACACAAACAATTTAATATTTACATAATCACATACACATTCACATAGTTAATCCAAAAATTAGAACCATCATTTTACGTTCATCTCATAACTCAAACGATGATTCAAACACATGTAACATACTCTCATAGAAGGCTAATTGCTCCAAATTGATCACGCTCAAATTTTCTTTTGAATTAATCATCACTTAAATGTTACAACAAATTAAAACATAGGTTTCCAAGTAGCAAATAAGATAAATAATTATTTACTAGAAGACACAACACGCTACCAAACCAAATTGAATCAAGTAGTACATAAACCACTTTAAAGGTTACACATTTAGCACAAAAAAAAATCCTTGGGAATTCAAACCATTTCCTTAAATCACTTTTCAATAAATCACGTCTAAATAAAAACAACTAAAACAAATCATATTTCTAAATACAATTAAAAATAAAATAAATCACATGTATTTTTAAAATCTATAAGATTTCTAAAATCACTCGTACTTTAATCGTCAAAAACACATTTCTAAATAATTAATCATTATAAAAATTATTATTTTCAACTTATATTTTGAAAGAAGATTTAAATTATATATATAGATAGATAAAAAGTTTTCGAATAAATTAACACTTCCAAAATAGTTCTAATTTATTTTCTCAAAATTTACAAAAAAAAAAAAAACAAAATTATATATTTATATACATTAAAGTAGTGTACATGACACATGCATAAGACATACTTGGTTATGATAATGAATTACACTAATTGACAAATCTACTAAATAACATTCTCCTCTCACACCAACTACTCAACATGTCTATAGTTACATCATCAGTTTCTATCAAGGCACAAAATTGGTCTAAAGCACAACACACCATCAATTTTACAAACAACATGTCACTTTTATATATTAAACTCATATATACATTTCAACAATTATAACACAACAACTATAATTCTACAAAAAAAAAAAAAAAATTCTACTCATAAAACACATCAATTATAGAATCCAAAATTTTAAAAAAGAGTTTCACCATTGAGATAGTTCTTTTAAAAACTTTGTTTCTTTTAATCTGTTTTCTTTCTCTTTCTCAATTAGTAGACATTTTATTATTTGACCCCTTTTTGTACAATTATAAATTACTAATGAGTTCTTAAAATCTAAAACTCTAACATCGAGTTAAACTCTAATGAGTTCATAATATCAGAAAATCAATCATTTCAAACAAATATCCGAACACCCTCGTGATTCAATATTCACACCAGCCCCCTAAACCAACATAACAACAACTCTTTCTAATTTTCTTAAAAACAAGACATAGTAAAACATGCTGTAAATTTTAAGCTATTTTAAACATTAAATAAAATCAGTAGTATCAAATTATTTTTATTTTATAAATCAACAAAAATTCAATTCAATTTAATTTCTTTAAAATAATCAAGAGTAATTCAAATAAAAGTTATTTTCATCTTACAAAATAAGTAATTTTTTAACTCCTTCTAAATATCATTTTAAAAAAATTCTAAGTTCTACCAACCTCTAACATTCAAGAAATACTATTGCTAATAATATGAATTTCATACTATTTAAAATCATGATGATCATTCTAAATTATTTTCAAAACCAATATCAAAACTCTACTCATATAGATACAATCATCAACACTATCAAGTGATTTAAAATTAACATTCACAATTTAAAATCGATTCTTTTCTTCACGCAAGCCAACACAAAATCAAAATAAGAATTTTTTAGTCAAAATTAAAACTGTAAACATAAAAGACATAATTCCTATCTAACTCAAAGTTTAGAACGAAACATCCTTTTTTTTCTCTAAATTGAGTTTCAATAAAACTAATAATAATTTGTACCTAGTAAAAGTCAATACTTGAAGTTTTAAACATATAGTTCATACGGAAATCAATGTTTCAATCAAGTAGTTATTAGATCAAACACTTTAAACAAATTCATATCAAGACTAAATATTTTAAATTGGTTAAGGGTGAAAATGAAACTTTAAAACAAATAATTGGTGAGGTATGACATTTGATAACTAGTTACGTGAATGAGATTAATAACTTGAAACATCCAGGTGGTCAATCAAAATTATTATTTCCAACTATTCACATAAAACAAAAGTGCCAAAATCATAGTTCGGTAGACAAGAAACAAGCAACAAGATCGTTCAACAAGTAACCAACAAAATCTTGTCAACAATTAAAATTAACTCAAATCTTAACAAGTAATTTCATGGTTTATTTACTCACTTAGGTAAGAACTTAGAATCCATAACACAATCAGGGTAAGCAAATAATAAACAGTTAATTAGTAACTTCAAAAATATGTATAATTATACAAAAGCATATAACACTTAACACAATAACATAATGAGAACAAAAAAAAAACATGTTAGTGAAAGTAGTTATTACTCAAGAAAACACAACCAACACAACTAAAATTTGACTAACACTAAACCGACACTTGACCCACTCGGCCTGATTGGACAGACCTAAACCCCAAAATACCATTTATAATAATTTATACTAAATTATTTGAAATCAAAACTCGCAGCGGATAAAGAAAATTTGTTCAAGAAAATAAATACACATGTACTAAGGTTTTCATATAAAAATCATTTGTTATTACAAAAAAAAAAACACATTACAACTCCTAATTCCAAGTATCACCTATCAGAGCGGAGTTTCTCCCAAAGTTGAAGTTCTAAACTCGTTAACCTGTAATAACTGCAATTTTGCAAACGCGGGGCTAAACCAGTCAAACACAAACAAAGAAGGAGGTGAGTTTTGAAATCATGTTGATAACATAATACAAGTAAGAAGAACACGCAATTAATCATACATAAAACGTATCATTACACAAACATTCTTCAAGGAAAAACACCACGTTATATAGTCAAAATCAAGGAAAATCAATACATTTCACAATAAGATCAAATCATCTAAGAAATTATAATCGCACACAATACATATTAATCACAACAAACAATCACACAAAAATGCAATGCTATGCATGAGCTTAGACTCTACTTCACAATGTGGTACCATTCTAACTCTGAAGTACTTGGTTAGGAGGCCGTGATACTATGCCACCATCCCGATGGACGGAAAATTCAAATTGGCCCTGTCCTCATAGATCCCCTCAACTCAACCCGAGACACATATACGCGACAGTCGAGGTAAACGTGTGTTGCATGGTAGCTCCCGACATTTGGAGTGCTACCTCCAAGTCACCAAGGAATTCCGCACCCGAATACCTCCAAGGTCTAACAATCTTGCCTTAAGGCTCAACAGTAGACCGCCACAATCAGACTCAATTCAGTTGTACTTCCCCGGAATCGCTAGGCTTGTCAGGCCCTACCTATATGATGACAAAATAATCTCCACTTCACAAATTCTCAATATTTATTTTCTCCCCTCGTTGGCCTATGATACTCCATTAAGACCGTCATCTCAAACACAAATTGGAATCACAATTATTTCATCAGAGGTTACTTCAATATTTTCATCACCAATTCATAACATCACTATTATAAATCACACATCATCATCATTACATAATTCATCACAACTTTAGAGCATCACTATCATCAATCGTACCTCATCACATAAACTTATCACAAATTTATAAAATCACAATTATTATTCATACATCATCATCATCACATAGAATTATCACAACACATCCATCTTTTATTATCATATCACATAAACTCGTCTAATCAAACATATACATAAAATTAATTCGACACTCAATATCACATTAACATCAAATACCACACATTTAAAGAAATTAAGTCAATCAACACCTTACAAATATTTTCTATTCTATATTTTAATCTCACAATTTCCATATTTGCACATTAATTTATCCCTCAGAGGGCTACTGCCATACGTAGCGAGCCCCGGATGAATAGTTGGGAAATACGGTTTTCCCGTTCATCTCACAATATATTATACTCATGAATTCAAACGCTCTCTCACTTCTTACCTTATTTCGACGCTTTCACACACGAATACGATTCCACGAGCAAACAGCCTTTGTTCTTTGACTCTTTATCCTTCAATCGATCTAACTCGACAGTTTATGGGTAAACGTCAAAAATAAATTATGAGAAACTACTCTAAAAACTAAATTCGAAATTCGGTCAATGAAAATTACCATAAATCAGAAAACCAATGAGTGGATAATATAGTCACTGTTCACACGATCATTTTGGCGTTGGTTTCACTCAAATCGGACTTACGGTGAAGAAGAACGGTGCAAAATAAGGAATGCCATAGACGGAGAAGTCGGATATTTTAGAGAGAAATTGGGATGGTTAAAAATCTGAGGAAGTATGTTTATTTGACAAATGAATAAAACAACATTTTGAAATTTGGGTGCCAAACGATAATCCTAATTTATGTTTTCTATTCCTTAGGCGGGCTACTCCTCCTTCCTTATATTTTATTATTATTATTATTATTATTATTATTATTATTATTATTATTATTATTATTATTATTTAATTAGGTTTTACTTCTATATGGGCCTAACCCATGAGTCACATTTTACTTTTTTTTTACCAACAATTACCAAAGCTATTTTTTTTAAACACAAAAAAATAAAGTAATTAATATTTTAAAACACATTAATAACCAAAACTCTTATATTCAAAACTATCACTATAATAATACTTATATTTCAAAACACTCAAATTAAAATATTACCATCATTAGAGAATAATCAAAACTAAACAAATCACACTTTATATTTGTTATTATATCATAATAAATATATATAAAATCACAATGGCATAACACATATATAAAAATAAGGAAATCAAACTCAACATTACTAATATCTCAAATAATTATTTATAATATAAATAATTAAAATAAGAGATACTTAAAATAATTAAAATATAAATACGTGCACATTTAACATTAGTTAAACATACAAGAAAATATGACATTAATTACCAACTCACATATACACGTAAAATTCCCTAAAATCTTATTCTTTAAAATATTTACACTAATATTTTATTATTTTTAGAAAAATATATAAAATAATAAAATATAACATTTATTATTCATATAACATATTTGGTCAAATATGTACAAGATTAGCACATCATAGAAAACGCGCCTATAAAGAAAATTAATCATAAAACTAATCAAGATATATTCTAAAATAATTTTAACACCAAATTAATTAGAGGAAGATAAAGCTCCTTTAGCACCAACTGGATATCAAATACTTGAAAAAGTACAAGGTTTGACCAATAAATTTGGCAAACCTTTTGCGGGAGAGCTGGTCAAAACTGGGTGGAATAAAAAGTCAATTTTCTTTGAATTGCCATATTGGAAGTCAGTGTATATAAGACATTTCCTCGATGTGATGCATATTGAAAAAAAATGTATTTGATAGTGTTATTGGTACGTTACTCAATGTTCCAGGAAAGTCTAAGGATGGCATCAATGCAAGATTGGACTTGGTCGATATGGGAATAAGAAATGAATTGGGTCCCGTAAAGAAAGGAAATCGCACATATCTACCTCCAGCCGCTCATACTCTATCTAGAAAGGAAAAAATTGTTTTCTGTAAATTTCTACACGAAGTTAAAGTTCCAGAAGGATACTCTTCAAACATTAAAAATTAAGTTTGTATGAAAGACCTCAAGTTAAAAGGTTTGAAGACCCATGATTGTCATATTCTAATGGAGCATTTGCTACCAATAGGTATATGTTCCATTTTACCTGAAAAACTTCGACTAAATTGTTGTTACTTTGCAGAGGGAAATTGTTGTTACTTTGTGTGAGCTTGAAATGTATTTCCCACCCTCGTTTTTTGATATATTGGTTCACCTTACTGTTCATCTTGTTAAGGAGACACAACTTTGTGGGCCAGCTTATATGAGATGGATGTATCCGATAGAACGATATATGAAAATATTAAAAGGGTACGTAAAAAGTAGAAGTCAACCAGAAGGTTGTATTGCTGAGCGGTACATTGTCGAAGAAGCTGCTGAATTTTGTACTGAATATCTGTCCAATGTTGAATCCATAGGGCTTCCCATGTCTCGACATTCGGGAAGAATATCAGGAGAAGGGATAATTGGAAATAGACTAATGACTATATCAAGGACAAAATGGGAGCAGACACAATTGTATGTTCTGCACAAGGATGATGAGGTTCAACCGTATGTTACAATACACATGGATCAGTTATCTAGTTTGAACATGAATAGGAAATAAAATTGGATAACTCGATAGCACAATCGAAGTTTTATAACATGATTAAAAAATCACATAAAGTCAAAGTTTGATATAGACCCCGAATCAATTTTATAGAGATTGAGGTGGCTAGCAAATGGTCCGAGTTTACATGTCTTTTCTTACACCGGTTATGTAATTAACGGCTACATATTTTATACCAAAGAACAAGATGACAAACCACTATGCAAAATAGAGGAGTCACTCTCGTAGCTAAAGCGATGCATATCTCAAGTGCAAAAGACAAAAACCCAATATATGCAAATCTATCATATTTTGGGGTTATCGAGTGCATATGGGAGTTAGACTACACAATGTTTTGGGTTCCCATATTTGGTTGCAAGTGGGTCGATAATAATAATGGCATTCGCATTGATGATTCAGGGTTCTTGCTTGTCGATTTTAATAGGGTGGGACACAAAGATGAGCCTTTTATTTTAGCATCGCAAGCTCAACAAGTGTTTTATGTCACTGATCCTGCTGATGATAAATGGTCTGTTGTCCTATCGACCTATAAAATAAGTGATGATAACAATAGTGATGAAGATGTTGGTCATGATCTTTTCTTTGCAACATGACAACCACATGAAATTGATTCAACTGATGATGGTTTATATCTTAGAGATGATCATGATGAGGGAATTTGGATTAATCCATCGTTTCATATCGTTAATGGAAAAACAAATGTGAATCCCACTAGGAAAAGAAGAAGGGCATCTTATTGTGTTTAATTGTTTTATATAAGCCATGTAATTTGAACTGAGTTCATGTAATTTAATTGTTTGATCTGCCAGAATTTAGCATTTTAGTATTTAGCTTGAGTTGTATTTGATTTTCTGCCTATACTTATTTTCTGCTTATATTTAGCTTGATCTTAGTGTTTTATACAAAGTTCATGTAATTTAAGTGTTTGACCTGCCAGAACTAATTTTCTGCTTATATATATTGAACTTGAAAAAGCTTTGTTTGAGTACTGGAAATTTTTCTTGAACTTGAACAGATCATCCCAATATGAGCTGATCATGTAATTTAGCATTGATATATATATATATATATATATATATATATAGGTATTTAACTAATTATTTGGAAGAAAAAAAATCCAAATATAGGTCTTTTACTAATTATTTAGCATTTTACAGAAATTGAACTTATATTGTAATTTAACAAATTTAAATTGAACTGAACTGAACATAAACTTGTAATTTTACATCGCTTTTGTCAATAAGCGCTACAAAAAGCCTTCAAACAAAAAATAAGGAGGTCACATAACGCTTGCACATAATAAAACAAAGAGGCTTTTAAAGCGCTTGCTGAAAAAACGATGTAAAAGGCTTTTTAAAAAAATGAGGAGGTCTTTTAAAGCGCTTGTTCTATAAGCGCTGTAAAATGGTCACATAGCTTGCACATAATAAAACAAAGAGGTCTTTTAAAGCGCTTCTTGAAAAAACATTGTAAAAGGCTTTTAATAAAAAAAAATAAGGAGGTCTTTTAAAGCGCTTGTTCAATAAGCGCTGTAAAATGGTCACATATCTTGCACATAATAAAACAAAGAGATCTTTTAAAGCGCTTGTTGAAAAAGCGTTGTAAAAGGGTTTTAATAAAAAAAAATAAGGAGGTCTTTTAAAGCGCTTTTTGGAAAAGCGTTGTATAAGGCTTTTAAAAAAATAAAATAAGAAGGTCTTTTACAGCGCTTTTGGAGCGCTTTAAAAGGCTTCTAAAAAAGCGTTGTAATAGGCTTTTAAGAAATAAAATAAGGAGATCTTTTACAGCGCTTTTTCAAAAAAAAAACGTTGTAATAGGGTTTTATATATAACAGTAAACCGCTTCAGTTTCCTCTTCATTACGTAAACTTCCTACGCTTCAGTTTCCTCCTCCTGTTCATTGTCCTTCTCATTGCGAACCCTACTGTCCCTACGAACCATATTGCCAACCATCTCCATCTTTGTTACTATCCCTACGAACCTTCTCATTGAAATACGTAACCCTCATTACGTATTTTTGTGAACCCTACTTTGTCCTACGAACCGTTTGTATTTCTGCGCATTCTTCTCGCTGTTCCTTCTTATACGAAGCCGTAACCCTACGTATTTCTTCGCACTCTTCAAGTATTGTATTTATTATGTTTTTGTTGTCACTAATATGCATGTTGAACTTATACTGCTATGTACTTAGACTACTGCATGTTGAACTTGTTGAAGTTATACTGAACTGAATGTTGAACTTGTTGTAGATAAATGGATTCCAACAAGGATTTGGATCGTCAAAATGAGGAAGTTGTCAACACTAAGACTTATGAAAATGAAGTTAAACGTGGTGCAACCATTATGAAAAATGTCATAAAAGCAAGAAGTAATGGCATAAAATTTGAGGTATATTATACTTTGTTTGCTGTTTATTTTTTATCTTTTTTGAAAGCATGTACTTACTATATGAGTTTATTAGGTGAGATGGAATGAAAGTGGTCAGCCAATTGAGCCCAACAGTTCCATGTTTGTAAGTTATATTGGTGCTATTGTTCGTGAGAATATCCCCATTACAATTGACGATTGGAGAGATAATGCTTTGAAGGATGCAAAAGATATATTGTGGACTGATATACAGGTAACTTTTTTACTCCACTTTTTTGTTACTTATAATTTTTTCCATTGAAATATTTCACTCAAACTATATCTTTATTTGTTTTGTAGACTGCTTTTGATGTTGATGAGGTGAGAAAAACTTACGTGCTTAGAGTTGCCGGAAAAATACACCGGGGATTTATGAATGTTGAAGCTCCAAAAATATATAAATACTATATATTAAATGACGAATGGAGCGCATTTGTAGCTCAACGTTCAGACCTCGCGTTTGTGGTAAGTGATTAATTTATTAGCATTTGTGTTTTATTATTCATATTCATAGCGTATTTTAAATTTTTACACAATTGTTATTTTTTTTATATAGAGTATAAGTACTGCAAATTGCGAGAGGGCCAAAAATCCAACGCATCCATACAAAAAATCTCGTATGGGATATGCACGTTTAGAGCAAAAATTTCTAAGTAATTAAACATCACTTTTATATAATGTGGTACATTATAAACTATAATTTCTAACTAATATTTTGTTTATGATCTTAACGAATAGCTACAAGAGACCCAATCCGATCAACCATTGGGTCGTCATATTTTGTGGAAGGAGGTTCGTGTAAATAAAGATGGAGTTGTTGATAATGAAAATGTTCAAAAAGTGATACAACTTTGTGTAAGTATATTATCACTTTAATATTTTTTAATATTGTATTTTAAAAATGATATTGAACTTATCTTTTTAACCCTACATGTATTTTAGGAGAATTTAGAACAAAGTTCGGAAAATCAAGAGGACAACAAAGTTAGTTGCAGGGACATACTCGGTAAAGTATTTAATGTTCCTGAATATTCTGGCCGCGTGAGGGGAAAATGATTTGACGTAACTCCAAAAAGCTATTTTTCACAAGAGAAACGCCTAAATCCAACTAATGAGGAAGTATTAGAGAAGCTCAAAGTCCTAACAGAGAAAGTAGCACTCTTGGTGAAGACGAATAAAGAAAAGCAACTTCCAAATCAGCTCCAACGTGAAATACAAATGGAGAGTGAAAACGCATGTTGCAACATTGGTCTTAAAAGTCTTCCCGAGGTAATTAATTACTTAATAAAATAAGAAATTTATTCAACCTAATTGTTTCACATACTTATGTATTAACCATTGATTTAGGGTGTCTCTCCTTGCGTGCTGTTTTTATCCTCCCCTACTCATCGCAAGGTTGGAAAAGGAACATTGTACAATACTTCGGGAGAAGTATTGCACAACACTCCGATCCTTGTTGGTCATGTCAAAGTATCACCCGTGATTGCTTTAGAACCAAATGCACCGTTGCCTATACCGGACAACGATGGAGATATGAAGTATTTGGGAGAAGCAATAGGTAGTTATGCGGCATGGCCCAAAAATCTTGTTGCCCTTGATAAGGTATTTTTAATTTAAATGTATGTTTAATTGATATGTATATTTAATTGCACGATATATGATTATGATTGATTATATTTAGTTGCTGATTTTTTCCGCTGTTAACTTTAATTTCACATTTATTTAGATTCATACAAAGTCTAAAGAGAATGACAAGAAGATTCCCCGCAACGAGTCAATCACGACACCGGAAAAGGTTTGTCAGATTTATTCTTGCAGGTTTGTCATTTTTTCAGATTCAATTAACTAGCAAATTGATTAACCTCATTTTTTCACATTTATTCAAAATCACCCGCACAGCAAACCAGCTACCAGAATAAAGCCGCACCACAGCTGGATGTTTGTGGTAAAAATAAAGCTGGCAAACTTCAAAAATTGGAGGGTAATAAAGCTTGCAAACTTCAAAAACTGGAGGGTAATAAAGCTGTCAAAGTTCAAAAACTGGATCAGGGAAAATCAGTTGCTGCTCCTAAAATAAGTCATCCACGCCTTGCTCAATTAGGGTCGTTGATGACTCTTCATCATATGCATATTTTTCATTGTTTTTAGTCTTATCTATTGTTAATCATTAGTTAATTTAAGAAGTTATTTGAGAAATCAACATGACATATGTGGAGTATTTCAGACATAGTTAGAGTTGTAGATGTCCAATTGGAGTCAAACCACGTGCAAGTGAAAGCTAAGATACATAGCTACAACTTTCATGAAGACACCAGAACCAAATTCAGACTCGCAAGATGAGAAAAATGCAGTATACCTCAGACAACAGATGTTGTGCGCCCGAAGCGCAAAAACCTGCGCCTGGGGCGCATTTCGGCCTTCCCGATTTTGTTTATTTGCACCTCAAGCGCAAATTCCGCGCCTGGGCGCCTGGCACGCGGCTGAATGTATAAAAACACATTTTTTCACTTTCTAGGGATCTTTTTTTGCTATTGGGAAGTTGGGAGGCTTGTGCCCTAGCAGAGCAACTCAAAGATGGCCGTTTCTAACACCATTGGAGCAGTTTTATCAAGAATCATTCATGAATCTTTCTTGTAATTTTTCTCTAATCTCTATCTTTTCTATCTCTGTCATGAGTAACTAAACCCTATTTGTTAGAGATGAGTGTAACAAGATGAAACCCTTATTTTTCTGATTTGATTTTTAGTTATATGAATGAGTTTATTGAATTATTTTTCTCATCTCTGTGCTTAATGCTTTTTATTGCTTGATCAACATTAAAATGTTATACGATTTGTATTTTGAAACGGAAGTGGACTATACGAATGCTTGAGATGAGAAATTCATGAATTTGTAGTCTAGGGATAGATGCAGGTCATGAAACCAATTAAATTAGTTGCAAAGGCAATAGTTTAACAAGAGAATTCCTGTACGGTAAGGCTTAATTCTAATCTTAAATCCACTTAGGAATTAGGGGTTACTTTGGAATTAAAGGTTCTATCACTAAGACATTAGGGCAAGAATAATAAAGAGAATTCGGTAATAATTCAATAAAGGAATTCAGTAACTAGGATCAAATTAGACACCAATGTTGAATTCCAAGTGAAACTCATCCCTGACATTTTTCTCATTATAAAGGATCAATTTTATTACCGTTGTTAATTTTAAATATTATTTCAATCAATTCGAAAACTTTTTGTTCAATTTAGTAATCAAATATAATTCAATAGTAAAATGCAATCCTTGAGTTCGACACTCGGTACTACCGTTTTATTATTACTTGCAACGATTCAGTACACTTGCTGAAACGCTATCAGTCGTGAGTATGAAGAACTACTTGAAAAAGAGCACATATACGAACTTCTCAATCATAAGGAGCTGAGTGCTACTGTCATCAGCTTATACATTAGGTAAAAATTACTTTTAATTGCATTTATTGGTAATTAATCTAATTTGAAATTTTCATTGAAATTTTTTGTATGAGAAGTTGGTGTGCACGCGCAAATTGTCAGATAGATTTTCATTATTGTCTCCGCATAAGCTTTCAATGTTTAAACTCGATCCAGTTAATGTAAAGAAATACGTTGTAGATATCCTATTGGGAAATAAAGAGAAGGATAAGTTGTTCCTTGTGCCATATAATGCAGGGTCATTATATATTCTTTATTTATATCTTTTTTAATTTATGAGATCCTAATTTATTAGTTGTGTAAACAAAATTGCCAACCAAATTTTTGTTGTTTTAAGGCACATTGGGTGCTGTTTGCAATCAATGCGACCTCTGAAGTTATATACTATTTAGATCCCTTGCACGGCCATTACAACAATCACTCGAATATAAAGACTATCTTCGACACGTAAGTAATATTCATTTATTTCTTACATATATATATATATATATATATATAAATAATGTGTTTGTTAATGCTATAATAATCACATTTATTTGATAGTGCTTTACAAGTTTTCCGAGCTCAAAGGGGTGCTACAGTGTCGAAGCAAAAGTCAAATAACATCACATGGATTCCAATAAAGGTTTGAAATATATGCCTTTAATATTTCATTTACAATCAATGTACCAACATTTATTGACTTATATGTTTTATTTTATAGTGCCCTCGTCAAACTAACAACATAGACTGCGGGTACTATATATTGCGATTCATGAAGAAGATTGTTGATATGAATCAAACTATAATCCCAGAAACGGTACGGTATTTTCATTCTATTTTGATTTTCATATATAAACTATGTATATATTTGATTCTAACTTATTTATGTTCAAATTTTATATCGCACATTACTTTGACAATTCCAATCCAACATACTCTGAAAGAGATCTAACTGAAATAAAGGAAGACTGGTGTCAGTATGTGATCGAAATGAAAATTATTTGATTTGCTGAGAAACTGGCATGCTGTAAGTTTGTGAATATGTAAATGTATATAGCTCTGTGCTAATTGTGTCAATATGTAAATGTAAATTCTGTTGTTGTGAACTGATTGTTGATTCTGTGCTGATTGTTGTAAATTCTGCAAGTTATATAAATATGTAAATATGTAAATGTAAATGTAAATTCTGTGCTGATAGTTGAAAATTCTGCAAGTTATATAATTCTGTTGTTGTGAACTGATTGTGTCAATATGTAAATGATTGTGAACTGATACATTTCACAATAACATCAAATCATATAAGAAACTATAATCGCACACAATACATATTAATCACAACAAACAATCACACAAAAATGCAATACTATGCATGAGCTTAGACTCTACTTCACAATGTGGTACCATTCTAACTCTGAAGTAATTGGTTAAGAGGCCATGATACTATGCCACCATCCCGATGGACGGACAATTCAAATTGGCCCTGTCCTCATAGATCCCATCAACTCAACCCGAGACACATATACGCGACAGTCGAGGTAAACGTGTGTTGAATGGTAGCTCCCGACATTTGGAGTGCTACCTCCAAGTCACCTAGGAATTCCGCACCCGAATACCTCCAAGGTCTAACAATCATGCCTTAAGGCTCAACAGTAGACCGCCACGATCAGGCTCAATTCAGTTGTACTTCCCCGGAATCGCTAGGCTTGTCAGGCCCTACCTATATGATGACAAAATAATCTCCACTTCACAAATTCTCAATATTTATTTTCTCCCCTCGTTGGCCTATGATACTCCATTAAGACCGTCATCTCAAACACAAATTGGAATCACAATTATTTCATCAGAGTTTACTTCAATATTTTCATCACTAATTCATAACATCACTATTATAAATCACACATCATCATCATTACATAATTCATCACAACTTTAGAGCATCACTATCATCAATCGTACCTCATCACATAAACTTATCACAAATTTATAAAATTACAATTATTATTCATACATCATCATCATCACATAGAATTATCACAACACATCCATCTTTTATTATCATATCACATAAACTCGTTTAATCAAACATATACATAAAATTAATTCGACACTCAATATCACAATAACATCAAATACCAGACATTTAAAGAAATTAAATCAATCAACACCTTACAAATATTTTCTATTCTATATTTTAATCTCACAATTTCCATATTTGCACATTAATTAATTTATCCCTCAGAGGGCTACTGCCATACGTAGCGAGCCCCGGATGAATAGTTGGGAAATACGGTTTTCCCGTTCATCTCACAATATATTATACTCATGAATTCAAACGCTCTCTCACCTCTTACCTTATTTCGACGCTTTCACACACGAATACGATTCCACGAGCAAACAGTTTTTGTTCTTTGACTCTTTATCCTTCAATCGATCTAACTCGACAGTTTATGGGTAAACGTCAAAAATAAATTATGAGAAACTACTCTAAAAACTAATATCGAAATTCGGTCATGGAAAATTACCATAAATCAGAAAACCAATGAGTGGATAATATAGCCACTGTTCACACGATCATTTTGGCGTTGGTTTCACTCAAATCGGACTTACGGTGAAGAAGAACGGTGCAAAATAAGGAATGCCATAGACGGAGAAGTCAGGTATTTTAGAGAGAAATTGGGATGGTTAAAAATCTGAGGAAGTATGTTTATTTGACTACCTAAATGAATAAAACAACATACTGAAATTTGGGCGCAAATGGAGAAACTTTTCTGAAACAGTTATCGGTCATCGGTGCCAAACGATAATCCTAATTTATGTTTTGTATTCCTTAGGCGGGCTACTCCTCCTTCCTTATATTTTATTATTATTATTATTATTATTATTATTATTATTATTATTATTTAATTAGGTTTTACTTCTATATGGGCCTAATGTAACATCCTCTAAAATTATTAATTAAAATAATTTGGATCTATAAATATATTTTCCAATATTAAATTAGGTGTGGTAATTATTCGCCTTGTTTGCCTTATTGTAGTAAAGTTTTTAGTAAGAATTATTTAGTAGATGTATTTTTATTTCTAAGGCAAGAAGAATTTGGGCTAAGGGTTGTGGCTTGGTATCACACGGCCCATTTGAATGAGTAGGAAGTTGGGCTCGGAGTTTATGCCTTGTTTTTGATGAAGGTTAACTAATAATTGATGAAGGTTAACTAATAATAATAATAATAATAATAAGAATTATAATAATATTTTCTCCCTTCTATTCCTTATTCAGGCCCAACACTATCTACCCAATAATATTCACTTTAAATAGAAAAGAATACTGAAACCCTAGCCACAATCACAAACCCTATTTCACAAACCCTTTACAAACAAGATTCTCTAAAGAATACCAAAATCCTAGCCACAATTCGCATCACCTCCCCTTCTTAGTGCATCAAAGCTTGGAATTTATTTTTCCTTGTGAACAACTTCCTGGGGCTTAGAGATTTGTACTAGGAAGGAAAGCGGCCAAGGTAAGGGCTTTTCCCCACACAAATTATAGTTAGACCGTTGGTTGGGTGGCATGAAATTAATAATTGTGATTGCTTGCTTTTTGAAAGGAATAATATGTAGACTAATGAATTAAAATAATGAAACCCCAATCCTTTGTGTTAAGTTTATTATATAATATATGATTTTTGGAAGTAAAGTATGAATTTTGATGTTATATGTGATGAAGTTTTGATATTTATGGCGAATATGAAGTAAAGTATGAATTTTATGTTATATGTAATAAAGTTTTAATTTTTATAATGAATATGAAAGAAGGGTTGAATTTGTATGTTATATGTGACAAAGTTTTATGGTGATGTATGAGTTGGAGTTGAATCTTGTTGTTATATATGTTAACGTGTTAATCTTTATGATGTGTATGATACCAAGTCTTGATTTTTGTGTGTATGTGGTGAAAGTTATGATTTTCATGATTATTTGTTATGGATATGTGATCTTAGTGATATGTGAATAAGATGATGATTTTGAAAAGTGATTTGAATGCTTATGACATGATTCTTAGTGGGCTGTGTGGAAATATATCTCTTTGATAATATATCATCATATCATGTCATGGCATATGCATCTTCGTGGAAGTTGCCTTAGTGGCAGGTTTTTCCCCATTGGTATGGGTGATCTGTGTGGAAGTTGCCTTAGTGGCAGGTTTTCCCCATTGGTATGGGTGATTTTTCTGTGTGGAAGTTGCCTTAGTGGCAGGTATATCCGGATCATATAGTTTTAGGAGCATGCATCATGTATATATTTTTGTTATGCAATTTATTGGTTTGTGTATTTTTTCTTTTAAATTGGAAGTTTTACTTTTATATATTTTGTGTTATTCTTCTATATGTTTAACTTTGGTTTGATGTGGATGATGGATAAAACTGACCCTTACAACAACATTTTAGGTACTATTGAGTTCGAGGAGATTCAAGAGTAGTTGATGAGTATTAACGTGCGACGAACGGGGGATAAAAATGGGTTTTCAATATTATTTTGTAATGATAGGATTGTCGCGATACTTTTAAGTTTGTTTTTAATCAACTTTTAAAATGCACTAGGATTCTAGAAATGCGGAAGTGGGTTCCCTTCCGTTAGGAATTATTGTTTTTCTTGTTATAGCCTTGAATAAACATTTTCTTAATAAAATTAATAAACGTGGTTGTTACTAATTATTTGCATCAATAAATGTTAGGTAGTTAGATAAAAAAAAATTGTCGTAAATCTTTCAAATCAATATATTTTTAAGTAACGCTTTGGATTAAAAATCCGGGGTGTTACAATTGGTATCAGAGCAATAATCCTCGGAAATTTTGGGGTGGGACAATTTTGTATGACGCTTGCCTTGATTTATGCCTTCAAAACACTCAAATTAAAATATTACCATCATTAGAGAATAATCAAAACTAAACAAATCACACTTTATATTTGTTATTATATCATAACAAATATTAATAAAATCATAATGGCATAACACATATATTTATATCACGCGCAAATTGTAAGATAGATTTTCATTATTGTCTCCGCATAAGCTTTCAATGTTTAAACTCGATCCAGTTAATGTAAAGAAATACGTTGTAGATATCCTATTGGGAAATAAAGAGAATGATAAGTTGTTCCTTGTGCCATATAATGCAGGGTAATTATATATTCTTTATTTATATCTTTTTTAATTTATGAGATCTTAATTTATTAGTTGTGTAAACAAAATTGCCAACCAAATTTTTATTGTTGTAGGGCACATTGGGTGCTGTTTGCAATCAATGCGACCTCTGAAGTTATATACTATTTAGATCCCTTGCACGACCATTACAACAATCACTCGAATATAAAGACTATCTTCGACACGTAAGTAATATTCATTTATTTCTTACATATATATATATATATAACGTGTTTGTTAATTCTATAATAATCACATTTATTTGATAGTGCTTTTCAAGTTTTCCAAGCTCAAAGGGGTGCTACAGTGTCGAAGCAAAAGTCAAATAACATCACATGGATTCAAATAAAGGTTTGAAATATATGCCTTTAAAATTTCATTTACAATCAATGTACCAACATTTGTTGACTTATATGTTTTATTTTAAAGTGCCCTCGTCAAACTAACAACATAGACTGCGGGTACTATATATTGCAATTCATGAAGAAGATTGTTGATATGAATCAAACTATAATCCCAGAAACGGTACGGTATTTTCATTCTATTTTGATTTTCATATATAAACTATGTATATATTTGATTCTAACTTATTTATGTTCAAATTTTATATCGCACAGTGCTTTGACAATTCCAATCCAACATACTCTGAAAGAGATCTAACTGAAATAAAGGAAGACTGGTGTCAGTATGTGATCGAAATGAAAATTATTTGATTTGCTGAGAAACTGGCATGCTGCAAGTTTGTGAATATGTAAATGTATATAGCTCTGTGCTAATTGTGTCAATATGTAAATGTAAATTCTGTTGTTGTGAACTGATTGTTGATTCTGTGCTGATTGTTGTAAATTCTGCAAGTTATATAAATATGTAAATATGTAAATGTAAATGTAAATTCTGTGCTGATAGTTGAAAATTCTGCAAGTTATATAATTCTGTTGTTGTGAACTGATTGTGTCAATATGTAAATGATTGTGAACTGATTCTGGATGAAAATGATTTTGGAAAAAGATTTAAAGACAACGCTTTTTTAAAAATATGCCATAAAAAACCTCAAACAAGCGTTATTTTAAAAATTCCATTTACAGCGTTTTTTAATAAAACTAGATTAAGAATGCACCTATTACAGTGCTTTTTAAAAAAACGTTGTAAAACGTGCATAAGAGTGCACCTATTACAGCGCTTTTTTGAACAAGCGCTGTAAAACGTGCATAAGAATGCACCTATTACAGCGCTTTTTTGAAAAAGCGTTGTAAAACTAGTACAACAACTAGCGCGTTTTTAGAAGGGATTTACAACTCTTTTCAAAAAATCGCTGTAAAACGAGTATAACAAGCAGCGTGTTTGTAGAAGGGATTTACAACGCTTTTCAAAAAAGCGCTGTAAAACGAGTATAACAAGCGCGCAATATATACACCTATTTTACAGCGCTTTTTTATTTTAAAGAGCACTGTTGTATCTTTTTACAGCGCTAGATACTACAACGCTTCTTTTTTTGAAAAAGCGTCGTAAATGACTTAGAAAAAACGTTGTAAAATGCGCTTTCGCGTAGTGTTATATAGTCAAACAATAATTTTATTATTTTTTACTTGTGTAAGTTCTTCTTAATATTATAATAATATTATTAATAAAAAATTATTTATATTTAATTAAATGATTCGATCTAAAAGGCTTTTTTAGAGGCAGGTAGTCTAACCTTTTAGTTAAATAAGCTTTAAAAAAAAAATTGGCATGACTTATATAAAAAAGTCTGACTTAGCATAGGTCAATCGTAGGTTAGATCATAGGTCTATATTTTGAATAGTCTAACTTATTTTCATCCCGTAGTATATGCATTATAGATTCAGGATAAGAATTACAACAGGGCCATGTATTGTTCGACGTCATGTTGCGTTTCTTTTGCTCCAAATTAGTTAAGATTTTTCCATGAGCTAATTTCCAAATGAAAGATATGATGTTATTAGGACCAGGACACTCATTATCATGTTCGTTCTCATTATCCTCCACATGATTAGCTAAGATGTCATATGACTACTTAAGAAAGAGTTGGTTGTCAGGAGCAGGAATCCAATTCGGAAAGTCTGCTTCTGCATTTGGGATGAGGGGCCAAGTAGCTTCAATTTTGGTACAAATATCATTTGGAATGAGGCGCTCGAGCACATTCATTCGCCAATTGTTATTATTTGCATAGAAAGATATTGAGTACTCTTTTTGACCAATAAGGATTTGACCCTGCCAATGATCTTGGATGGGGAGACAACCGACTATCCAATTATCCTATCAAAACCTAGTATCTTGACCATTACACACATTCTAATATATGCTACATTCCACCTCCGACCAAACTTGAGAGATAGTTCACCAAATGTGAGATGTGTTATTGCGATGAATTATCTTAGGCATGGCTTGAACACCACAACCATATTTGGCTCTCATGTTTTTGAATCCAAGTACACCTTCCTTATTTTGAGAGCACACCTTGTCCCATAATATCATATGGCATTTGTGTTCCTCAGTACTTCCCCGAATAAAATAAACTTTGATCATACTATTTCAATTTCAATTTATGCATACATTTTTATTTACAAAAAATCAATGCATAAATTTTGTTCCGATAAATGAAAAAGGTCTCGTGTTCTTTAGAAATCGATGCTAAAGTTTATTTATAAAAAAACACACTTTTCAATCTACTAATGAGACTTTAACTCAGAAAAAAATCGTGATGACGTATACACAAGACCTAAAGTGGACAGTACCTCAAAAATATGACTTGAAGTCAGAACATTAATGTACCAAGTTGGGGTCTAAGCTAGTTGCTATTTAGCCTTTTAACCTCAGCTACAGAGCTACTGCTTTAGAACATCAAAAAGTCTCATATTACTTGAGAATTGAGATTAAAGATTGTTTATAAACAACACTTACATTTCTCAACCCACCGATGCATATTTTACTAAGGATAAAATTGTAAAATTTTGCGTAAAAAATTCAAAGCAGACAATACTTCAAAAATGTGACATAGAGTTCAGAACAAATTTATCGTCACTTAATTTTCATATTATTAAGAACACTAATTTTATAGATTGCCTTAATGAATTAAATAAAATATAAATAATCAAATCAACTATTTTATTAGTCTATTGAGAGGTCTCAATCCTTTCATAATGAATATATATATATATATACACACACACACAGACACACATATACACACAGACACACACACGCAGACAGAAGTCTCACACCCTTTCTGCTACAAACACAATAAATCATTCTAGTATGAAAGGTACACATTCTCATAATGACTAATCTAATATGATGTAAATGGTTTTGGTTAATTCATCAATATTTCTTTACATTATTATTGTTTTTTTGGATTTTGGTTTTGTGTATCATGAAAGACTAACAAGAAAATTAAAATAAATAATGAAGATGTTGATAAAAACAAGAAATGAATGACCTCTGACGAACACCAAGATTTTTATGAGATTTTTACTAAGGTCAAGTCAAGTGATCAATTGAGTGAGTTAAAGAGACAAACATAGCAAGCACATCAATGTACTCTAGAGACATTTACTAACTATTATTTTAGGAAGTGCTTCTTGAAACTTTATAGGTGCAAAACAATTTAATATTTAATAATTGAACAAAACAGAACTTTTCTTTTACATTATAAAGTGATCAAACAATTAGCTGATCCTTAATGAATTAAATAAAATATAAATAATCAAATCAACTATTTTATTAGTCTATTGAGAGGTCTCAATCCTTTCATAATGAATATATATATACACACACACATAAACACACAGACACACACGCGGAGAGAAGTCTCACACCCTTTCTGCTACAAACACAATAAATCCTTCTAGTATGAAAGGTACACATTCTCATAATTACTAATCTAATATGATGTAAATGGTTTTAGTTAATTTATCAATATTTCTTTACATTATTATTGTTTTTTTGGATTTTGGTTTTATGTATCATGAAAGACTAACAAGAAAATTAAAATAAATAATGAAGATGTTGATAAAAACAAGAAATGAATGACCTCTGACGAACACCAAGATTTTTATGAGATTTTTACTAAGGTCAAATAAAGTGATCAATTGAGTGAGTTAAAGAGACACACATAGCACATCAATTAAGATTTAATCGAAACATTACAACAAATTAACTATTCAAACTACTTTGCATGTGAAGGAAGTTATAAAAGACATTGATTATTTGGATATATATTTATTACCTTGTTTTTAAGGCTGTACGGGAGTTTAAATTATTGTGGAGAACATCAAAAAATATATACCATTTATATTTGATGAATGTTTTCTGAATGATTAGTATGAGGGACATATTATGTTGCATTTAGTAGGGTTAATTTCAGATAATTAAAACATTTCAATTGAATTAATTGTTGTCCAAATTGAGATGAATGACTAACAGTACAAACATAATGTAACTTAAATTATTAAATCGGGATAAAATAAGTTTAAACTATCTATGCAGAAATTAAGTCAAACTTACATGACTATATATATATATATATATATATTTTTTATTTTTCTTTTTTCGTGGTACAAACATCTTTATTATTTATAAGCCTATAATTGTATATGCATGTTATAATGTTAGTACGCATGTGATTTATTTCATACTTCAATTTATATTTCCCTAATTACATTTCAATTTTTTTTAACTAGAAGGACGTTATGGTGAAGTAACTTCAATTTTATGTGTAACAAGCAGATCAATATGAACTCAACACTTTGTGATCATTTGGGTATTTTGTATTATTGGAGGTATACTTGTTGTTTTATGTTTAATGGTCCTATTAGTTAATTTGAAGTTTCATGTTAACATAACGTGTAATATGTTTGTGGTACTTCTTGTTGTAGTATGAAGTCTTAAATTGTCTTATGATTAGATAATGGTTATTTAACTTGATTTGCTTTTCAAAAAATTAATATGATAATTAGAGCATGGTTCAAATCGTGAAGATCAAAATTAAGAACTTTTTACTCTTTTTCAAATAATAGCTAGTATTGGAAAGAGTTTAAGTATTAGTGGGTAATTTTATAAGTAGGTATGCATAAAAATTAAATATTATTAATAATCTTACGATTATGATTAATTGATAGTATCAAAACTCTTCATAATTAATTGTATGAGAAAAGGAGAATCTCAATGTGAATTATCTTCTCGTACCACTCCAATTTGATAACAATTAAAATATTGCATAGATTTTTATACAATTGAAAGTAACACTCCAATTAATTGTTCATTATTCGGTAAAAAAGAATAATTACCTATTATAAGCTTGAACCAAAATTGGAATTATAATGGCCTAATTTTTTGCACATGTTGGAAAATAAAAAACACTTCCTTTAGAGTTGAACATGCCACAAATACATCAAGTCACTCTTTTTTTTTAAAAAAAAAAAAAAGTTTAAACTTTCAATTGAATTCTAAATCAATTGTTATTGGACTTCCAAAATTTATTTGAAGCATTGTAATTCTTATAAAACATATTGCAAGATTTATGCACAGTAATTAAATGAAATACTTATAATTCAATGATGTAAGTGGTAGATTTTTTATTCCACTTCTTTTTCAATTAACATAGAAAGACTGCATTAAGTTTTTTATGATTAATTGTCGATGATGACTACATTTGGTAATAAACAATAAAATATGTGTTAAATTTAATTCTCTATATTATAAGCAATTAACTATAATGAAGAGATACTTGTTGAGAGGAAGTACTAGCTAACAAACTTTTTAATCCAGAAACAACTTATTTTGTGTATGAATTTGAGCATTAGTTGAAACATTTTGACCCTGGATGAAAATTGGATCAATAAATCTATACATTTCATTCTTGTTCAAATCAATACAACGACGATGTAGACATCTAAGACATTAGAAATAATTGAAATTTATTAATTAATTGGCAAAATTTTCAAATAAAATGTACTTAATTCCATTAGCTAAATTTATAAAAATGTTGCATAAATTCGTGTACCATAAACAGCTCTATAACATCTCTATTTAGAAGGAAAAAAATCACCCCAGCATATTCTAACTTAAACTCTGAAGGATTTAACCTTCAATTGTTAAATGGAATTTAGTTGAGGTTCTGAACTTTTAGGTGGAACATCATTTGTTTAGATACATCAACATCCTAAATTGTTAAGATAATATATTTAAAAGGTCTCTTATGTAAGTACAAAAAGACAGATGTAATTCATTTTTTATTATTTAAAATAGTGAAAAGGCATATGCAGAATTTAGTCAACATTATTAAATATTGTTTTTAGCACATTAGTATTAAGTCAGTTATCTTCCACCCAACTTAACAAATAAGCAAATTTCAAAACTAATCAAAACTTGTTTAAGTCAGTTATGTGATTAACTAATGTAAGAAGAGTTTATTGACACAGTTAAATATGATTCGAACTAACATGCTGATATAACAAAGAATAAAAAATACTGAGTTAACTTGTTAAATTGTTTGTTTAACCAATAAGATTAACAAATCTTTTAAAATAAATTTTTTAATTTGAGTTAAGTTGTTTATTTAACCAACCGAATTAACAAATATTTTTAAATACCTTGTTAAGTCATTTTTTTTACCAACCAAGTTAACAAATATTTTTAAATATTAAGAAACATAATGTAAATGAATATTTTTCATCACATTGTGTCCTTTGTACATGGCAAATGCAAGTCAACAATCCCCTCCTTAAATTCTTTTTAAATTTTAATAATAATGGTGTGAGTAATTTTCATCTGTGTTGTGACGTCTACTCTCTTTATCATTACAATTTAGAAGTTAATTGTAAACTTTTTAAACGGCTACTAACATTAATTTTTATACTTTCTGAATCACTATTTTTTTCATATCTTAATTAACATCAATTTAGCACGACCCTATATCAACATCTATTGGATTTCCTAAAAAAAACATTTATGGAAAGATAAAGACAGGTTGAATTTTAACTTATTTTTAATGATTCATTCTTGCCTGAATTGCAGGTTCCAAAATATACTTAAGGGTTAGTGTACCTATATGTGAGAAAACTTAGTAACTTCACAATGCAAGAAACTAGGGGTGGTTGGCAGAAGCAATGCAGGATCAACCAGTATATTTGTATAAATTTCAAAAGTTTTTGGGCAAAAATAAAAAAAAAAATTTGGAAAAATTGAGGAACTATTTTGTAAATTTTGAAAAAAGTTAGGGACCAATTTGCCAAAAAAATTAAATAATATTGGGACTAATATAAATTTTTTGAAACATACGAGGTCAAAATTATAAATTTGAAAATATTAGAGACTATTTTATGGTTTATATATTCTATAGTAAAAGAGGGAATTTGTAATTCTCTAAATTTAGTTTTGACAAAATACCTCGTGAAATCCTTTTATTTTGAAAATTCTTCAAATTTTTTATCCAAACAAGACAATTTGAGTTCCCTTATAGTGTGTTTGGATGTGCTAATTGAAAATTCTATGAAAATTAAAATTCTAGGCAATTCAAATGCTTCAATTGAATTCCTTTTATTTCTAAATTTTAATGTTTGTATAAAAGAATTTTTCTTTTAAAATTGGGCTATAATATAAATTTCAAAAGTTTGAGGACAAAATTGAAAATTATATTTGGGCCAAAACTAAAATTTTGTAAAAGTTGAGGGACTATTTTATAAATTTTGAAATTTTAGAAACCGGTTTTCAAAAAAATATAGGAACTAATATGAAAATTTGAAACATATAGGGTCAAAATTGTAAACATACAAAAATTATAGCAACCATTTCATGATTTATATACTATAAAGTAAAGAGAAATTTGAAATTATTAAATTTTATGTGATATTTGAAATTCTCTAAATTAAGTTTTGACAAAATATCTCATTAAATCCCTTTATTCTGAAAATTCTCCAAATTTATTATTCATACAAAATAATTTATTTAAAAGATTTGAATTAATCTAAAAAAATTATATTCTCTCAAAAGATTCTAAGC
>JBBPBQ010020324.1:44512815-44643832 GCA_037974755.1 Cicer yamashitae | reverse complement strand
CCCCATTCCAATGGAAAAGATCATATTGCCCCTTGTGTTAACTATAAAAATTCCCAAAAAATTTACCTTTCCTTTTTTCACCAATTTCCTTAGAAACGTTCATTTGTCCGAATCACCAAATTGCAAACCTTCGAACATTTCAAATCTTTGAAATTCAAAAGTAAGATACCCTTCGAACCTTTGAAACTCTCGACACAGTAATTTTCCAAATTTCGAAAGTTTCTATGAATATGAAGCTTTCGAAGTGCATTTTTTCCCACAAAGTTTGAAACCTTCGAAAGTTTCCATCAACCTGAAATTTTCGAAATGCAGACCTTCGAAACTTTCTAACAATCTGAAAGTTTCGAAATGTAAAATTCAGAAACATGAAGTATTAAGTTTCGAAACTTTGGAATTCATGGAAAGTTTCGAAGATGTTTCGAAAGTTTGGCATTTAACGAAACTTCCCAAATAAGTTTTGAAAGTTTGGGAATAATATGAAAGTTCCGAAATGCATTTATTTTTTTAGTGTTTTTTCCATTTTTTTTTAATATTGATATATTGATATATTGCAGTGCCTAGAATGAGAGGTGTATTTGGCAAAATTATTCACAACATTGTCCAAAGCGTGGGAGCTGATAGTGGTGATGGCGTAGAGAGAATTCCACCAACAACCTCAAATAGACGACGGAATGAAGCAAACCGTCTAATTAGGCAGCGTCGTCGTAGACAGGATGATGTCGCTGAGCCTGCACAGATGGAGCAGGCTGAGTAGCAGTATGCTGAGACTGCACATGATGATGTTGATGATGCGGATGATGCTGTTGATGCTGATGATGCTGAGCCTGAGCAAGATCAGCAGCTCGGATTCCCTGGAGGACCGGTGGTGACATCTGTGTTGACACAGTATGAACACCACGTGGCTCGGAGGATATGGGAAGGAGAGATATATTTTAAGTAATTAATTTAGAATAAGTATTTATGATATTTAGTATATATTTTTATGATATTTAGTATATATTTTCATTATATTTAATTAATTATTTAAATAAGAATTAATATTTATTGTTATGCTCTTTAATTACTCGTAGGATCGTGGGTCGTTAAAGGTTATTACTCATGGATTGAAGCTGAAGAAGTTTGCTGAAGTTCCTATGTCAGATCCTGTATTGCATTGGATTCGGGATTCTGGACTGCTACATCTGTCTTCAGCTTATCTCACTATGGCTGATGTTGGTATGATATCTGCCTTTGTTGAAATGTGGCATAGAGAGGCCAGCTCATTTCATTTGCCACCTGTAAATAAATATGAATACTAATAATGCTGCCAGAGCTGCCCAATATAGAATGCAATGGTTGCATGATTTATATAGTCGTCTCATTCAAACTAACCAGTTTGAGTGTGTGGCTAGAACGTACCTGTTGCATTTAGTTGACAGCACTATTTTCGCTGATAAAATACATACACGTGTGGAGGCGAAATACATTAGTTTGTTTATTGAGTTAGATAGTTGTCGGGACTATTCGTGGGGTACCGCGACATTGGTTTTCCTTTATGACAATCTGGGAGATGGAACTATCCACGACACTCGACATTTGGGAGGTTACATGACCCTATTACAAGTATATATATATATATATATATATATGGTGCAGTGCTGGATTTACGAGCACTTCCCTAGCATCTGTAATTCAGGGCGATAGAGGAGCGGTTCTGGCGCATCTTCCAAGAGCATGTAGGTGGACTGCGAAACATGTTGTTGAAGGTGGATTGATGACATATCGTCGGAGACTTGATGCTTTGTTGCTCGAGGATGTAGTGTTTACACCATATTATGATGATCGAGTTAATCATCCGTTTGTCAAGATTTCGAGGATGTAGTGTTTACACCATATGATGATGTTCTCGATAAGTACTCCTTGCTTTATATATTTGACTGGAAATTGAGAGATTAGCTTTATTTCTCTCTTACAAAGCATTCAAAATGAATCTTGGTGCAAGCTTATACTTTATGTCATTGACAAATTTCCTCTCTTCTTCATTTAAACGCCCCAAATATGAATGCCCGGTTACAATATCAAGTAAATTATGATTGTGTGTTCCACAACGAACATTAATTTTCCATCCTTCACTGATACTCAACGGTATATATTTGATATTGATTTATATCTTCCACTCTTTCGCATCCAAAAATTAATTTTTCTTTTTTTCCCCTCTTTCCAAATGTTTTGTCTAATCGAATGGTAACAATTAAAATTTCATTATGCACAGTAATTAAATGAAATACTTATAATTCAATGATGTAAGTGGTAGATTTTTTATTCCACTTCCTTTTCAATTAACATAGAAAGACTGCATTAAGGTTTTTATGATTAATTGTCGATGATGACTACATTTGGTAATAAACAATAAAATATGTGTTAAATTTAATTCTCTATATTATAAAAAATTAACTATAATGAAGAGATACTTGTTGAGAGGAAGTACTTGGTAACAAACTTTTTAATCCCGAAACAACTTATTTTGTGTATGAATTTGAGCATTAGTTGAAACATTTTGACCTAGGATAAAAATTGGGTCAATAAATCTATACATTTCATTCTTGTTCAAATCACTACAACGACGATGTAGACATCTAAGACATTAGAAATAATTGAAATTTATTAATTAGTTGGCAAAATTTTCAAATAAAATGTACTTAATTCCATTAGCTAAATTTATAAAAATGTTGCATAAATTCGTGTACCCATAAACAGCTCTATAACATCTCTATTTGGAAGGAAAAAAATCACCCCAGCATATTCTAACTTAAACTCTGAAGGATTTAACCTTCAATTGTTAAATGGAATTTAGTTGAGGTTCTGAACTTTTAGGTGGAACATCATTTTTTATATACATCAACATCCTAAATTGTTAAGATAATATAATTTAAAGGTCTCTTATGTAAGTACAAAAAGACACATGTAATTCATTTTTTATTATTTAAAATAGTGAAAAGGCATATGCAATGAATTTAGTCAACATTATTAAATATTGTTTTTAACACATGAGTATTAAGTCAGTTATCTTCCACCCAACTTAACAAATAAGCAAATTTCAAAACTAATCAAAACTTGTTTAAGTCTGTTATGTGATTAACTAATTTAACAAGAGTTTAACATGCTGATATAACAAAGAATAACAAATACTGAGTTAACTTGTTAAATTGTTTGTTTAATCAATCAGATTAACAAATCTTTTAAAATAAATTTTTTAATTTGGGTTAAGTTGTTTATTTAAGCTAATTGAAAATTCTATGAAAATTAAAAGTCCAGCAATTCAAATGTTTTAATTGAATTCCTTTTATTTTTAAATTTTAATGTTTGTATAAAAAAAAATTCTTTTAAAATTGGGCTATAATATAAATTTCAAAAGTTTTGGGACAAAATTGAAAATTATAGTTGGGCCAAAACTAAAATTTTGTAAAAGTTGAGGGACTATTTTATAAATTTTGAAATTATAGCCACCATTTCATGATTTATATACTATAAAGTAAAGAGAAATTTGAAATTATTAAATTTTATGTGATATTTGAAATTCTCTAAATTAAGTTTTGACAAAATATCTCACTAAATCCCTTTATTCTAAAAATTCTCCAAATTTATTATTCATACAAAATAATTTGATAACAGTAAAATATTATTAATGATTTTACGGTTATGATTAATTGATAGTATCAAAATTTTTCATAACTAATTGTTTGAGAAAAGGAGAATCTCAATGTGAATTATCTTCTCGTGCCACTCCAATTTGATAACAGTAAAATATTGCATAGATTTTTATGTAATTGAAAGTAACACTCCAATTAATTGTTCATTATTCAGTAAAAAAGAATAATTACCTATTATATGCTTGAACCAAAATTGGAGTTATAATGGCCTAATCTTTTGCACATGTTGGAAAATAAAAAACTCTTCCGTTAGAGTTGAACATGCCACAAATACAACAAGTCACTCTTTTTTTTAAAAAAGTTTAAACCTTCAATTGAATCCTGAACAATTGTTATTGGACTCCCAAAATTTATTTGAAACATTGTAATTTTTATAAAACATATTGCAAGATTTATGTACACTAAATAAATGAAATACTTATAATTCAACAATGTACGTGGTAGATTTTTTATTCCACTTCTTTTTCAATGAAAATAGAAAGACTACATTAAGCTTTTTATGATTAATAATGATTAATTGTCAGCGATGACTACATTTGGTACTAAACAATAAAATATGTGTTAAATTTAATTCTCTATATTATAAGCAATTAACTATAATGAAGAGATACTTGTTGAGAGGAAGTGCTGGGTAACAAACTTTTTAATCCCGAAACAACTTATTTTGTGTATGAATTTGAGCATTAGTTCAAACATTTTGACCCAGGATGAAAATTGGATCACTAAACATATATATTTCATTGTTGTTCAAGTCAATACAACGACGATGTAGACATCTAAGACATTAGAAATAATTGAAATTTATTAATTAGCTAAATTTATAAAAATGTCGCATAAATCTGTGTATCTATAAACAACTCTATATAATATCTCTATTTGGAAGGAAAAAAATCACTCCAGCATATTCTAACTTCAACTCTAAAGATTTGACATTTTCCATATTATTACCTTCAATTGCTAAATGGAATTTAGTTGAGGTTCTGAACTTTTAGGTGGAACATCATTTTTTTAGATACATCAACATCCTAAATTGTTAAGATAATATATTAGTCAATATATTTAAAAGGTCTCTTATGTAAGTACAAAAAGATAGATGTAATTTATTTTTTATTATTTAAAATAGTGA
Source organism: Cicer yamashitae (assembly GCA_037974755.1). Lineage (NCBI taxonomy): Eukaryota > Viridiplantae > Streptophyta > Magnoliopsida > Fabales > Fabaceae > Cicer > Cicer yamashitae. The sequence goes on along the minus strand of JBBPBQ010020324.1, from coordinate 44,639,017 downwards.
AAAGGCATATGCAATGAATTTAGTCAACATTATTAAATATTGTTTTTAGCACATGAGTATTAAGTCAGTTATCTTCCACCCAACTTAACAAATAAGCAAATTTCAAAACTAATCAAAACTTGTTTAAGTCAGTTATGTGATTAACTAATTTAACAAGAGTTTATTGACACGGTTGAATATGATTCGAACTAACATGCTGATATAACAAAGAATAAAAAATACTGAGTTAACTTGTTAAATTGTTTGTTTAACCAATCAGATTAACAAATCTTTTAAAATAAATTTTTTAATTTGAGTTAAGTTGTTTATTTAACCAACCGAATTAACAAATATTTTTAAATACCTTGTTAAGTCATTTTTTTTACCAACCAAGTTAACAAATATTTTTAAATATTAAGAAACATAATGTAAATGAATATTTTTCATCACATTGTGTCCTTTGTACATGGCAAATGCAAGTCAACAATCACAAAAATTCCTCCTTAAATTCTTTTTAAATTTTAATAATAATGGTGTGAGTAATTTTCATCTGTGTTGTGACTTCTAGTCGCTTTATCATTACAATTTAGAAGTTAATTGTAAACTTTTTAAACGGCTACTAACATTAATTTTTACATGCGACTTTCTCCCTCTTTTTTCTTGAAATTTTCTTGTATAACATTAATACCAATATATATAATCATACTTTCTGAATCAGTATTTTTTTCATATATTAATTAACATCAATTTAGCACGACCCTATATCAACATCTATTGGATTTCCTAAAAAAAACATTTATGGAAAGATAAAGACAGATTGAATTTTAACTTATTTTTAATGATTCATTCTTGCCTGAATTGCAGGCTCCAAAATATACTTAAGGGTTAGTGTACCTATATGTGAGAAAACTTAGTAACTTCACAATGCAAGAAACTAGGGGTGGTTGTCAGAAGCAATGCAGGATCAACCAGTATATTTGTATAAATTTCAAAAGTTCTTGGGCAAAAATAAAAAATAAATTTTGGAAAAATTGAGGAACTATTTTGTAAATTTTGAAAAAAGTTAGGGACCAATTTGCAAAAAAATTAAATAATATAGGGACTAATATAAATTTTGTGAAACATACGAGGTCAAAATTATAAATTTGAAAATATTATAGAGACTATTTTATGGTTTATATATTCTATAGTAAAAGAGAGAATTTGTAATTCTCTAAATTTAGTTTTGACAAAATTTCTCATGAAGTTCTTTTATTTTGAAAATTTTCCAAATTTTTTATCCAAACAACACAATTTGACTTCCCTTAGAGTGTTTTTGGATGTGCTGATTGAAAATTCTATGAAAATTAAAATTCTAGACAATTCAAATGCTTCAATTGAATTCCTTTTATTTCTAAATTTTAATCTTTGTATAAAAGAATTTTTCTTTTAAAATTGGGCTATAATATAAATTTCAAATGTTTTGGGACAAAATTGAAAATTATATTTGGGCCAAAACTAAAATTTTGTAAAAGTTGAGGGACTATTTTATAAATTTTGAAATTTTAGGGACCAGTTTTCAAAAAAATATAGGAACTAATATGAAAATTTGAAACATATAGGGTCAAAACTGTAAACATATAAAAATTATAGCCACCATTTCATGATTTATATACTATAAAGTAAAGAGAAATTTGAAATTATTAAATTTTATGTGATATTTGAAATACTCTAAATTAAGTTTTGACAAAATATCTCACTAAATCCCTTTATTCTAAAAATTCTCCAAATTTATTATTTATACAAAATAATTTATTTAAAAGATTTGAATTAATCTAAAAAAAATTTATATTCTCCCAAAAGATTCTTTGATCCTAATACATTCTAAAGATGACGGTGTTAACAATGTGTATAAATTTGTCTAATTAAACACTACTCTCTCCTTTTTTCAGGTTATATTTCTATGTTACTTGGAGTTATCTCCCTCCCTTGAACATGATTTTTCTTTCTGCATTTGAGTTTTCCTCCTCTTTCATTATTCCTTTTAACTATACATCTTAATTGTTTCTTCCCTTTCACTACCACCAACATCCATCATGTTTTCTCTTCACCATTTTTCCTAGCATCAAACAAGTTTCTTGTTGCGGGTGCAAATCAAAACACTGACTCCATTGGTCAATCGCTCTTATCTTTGTGGTAGTGAGATTTGAGAAAAAACCTCAACTAGAGCCACCACCATCGAAAAAGTATGAATTATTTAAGGTTGTCATTTTTTTTCATCCACCAAATTAGGTAATAGTTTTATCTATAGTAGGAGGGTCAACCCAACATTATATAAGGCTTAAAACAAACTCTTCAAAAATGAGGCGTTTTATAAAATTTTATTTATTTAAAATTTATTTTTTGAGCATTTTGAGATGCCAAATCTTTTACACAATTATCATAATCAATTTCATTTAATATTTCTTTTTTAATGATAATAAAATCAGACCATTTAATATTTGTTGAGGCATTGTATATCTTAGATAGGGATAGAAATAGGCTAGACCGAGTTATATTTTGCACGACATGAGTCTGACCTACATTGAAAATATCAAGTTTGAGGAATTGTTACATCGAAACTTCTTTGAAATTGTTGCAAGACATGATTTTATTAATTTTACACTACGCCAAAAATGACATTTTATAACGCGTCTTTTACAACGCTTATTAAATACAAGCGCTATTGTATAATATTTTAAAAATAACGGAGGATACAACAACGCTTTTTTGACAAGCGCTGTTGTAGGGTCATATAGGGTCACATAGCGCTTGCACATAATGTTTACAACTCTTTTACAGCGCTTTTTAAAAAAGCGCTGTAAATTGAAGCACTATCACATAATGTTTACAGCGTTTTAAACACAAGCGCTGTAAAAAATAGCGTTCCCACCTTATGTTACATAGCTTTTAAAGCGCTTTTTGTAAAAGCGTTGTAAATTACATGCGCTTTCATATAATTAAATGACCTATTAGAGTACTTTTTACACAAGCATTGTAAAAGGCTTGCGCTTTCACATAATTAAAGGACCTATTAGAGCGCTTTTTATACAAGCGTTGTAAAATCATTCACTTTAAAAAAATCATTCACTTTAAATAAATAAAAACAAATTTAATATGTTGTTCTAACCCTACGAACCCTCATCTCTTCTACTTTGCGAACTCTCATCTCCTCTACTGTGCGCCCATCTACTGATCCTCTTTTAAAACAAATTGGATACTTTGTGTCAGGTACTGTATTTATTAATTTTTTGTTGTCACTAAAACTGATAAATTGTTACATAATAAATCATATAAAATCTATTCTTTTTGAAATTTGTTGATCTGTTCTATTTTGAAATTAGACTTGGACCTTGGTTTCCATTTTCCAATATTAGATATGTGTACTATAAATTGGTATAATGTTATCAGTAGCTTATTATTTGTGTAACTGCATTTATATAAGTCATATAAAATGGACCGGAAATGGATGTCTGCCAATCGATTGTCAAAAGAGTATGAAAATGGAGTGAAGGAGTTTTTTGAGATTGCAGTGAAGAATGCAAAAGATCCAAATAGAGTCGTTTGCCCTTGTTTAAAATGTTGTTTTGGAAAATCCGTTAGAGCAGATGAATTGGAAGGACATTTAGTATGGCATGGAATTGATCAAAGCTATACATGTTGGATAACACATGGTGAGAAAAAAAAAAAAGGAAACATTAATTTTGAGAATGGTTCGACATATGCTTCAACTGATTTCAACACAGATACATATGAGTTGGACCGAGTTGAGGAGATTGCAAAAGCAGTTGAAGAAGATCTTCGGGATTGTCCTAAAATGTTTGAGAGCTTGTTGAGTGATGCAGAGAAACCATTATATAATGGTTGTACTAAATTCACAAGACTGTAGGCGATATTAAAGTTGTACAACTTAAAAGCGAGTAATGGATGGTCTAATAAAACCTTCACATAATTATTAACACTCTTAAAAGATATGTTGCCAGATGATAATGAACTTCCCAGTCGAACCTACGAGGCTAAACGAATTTTGTGCTCTATTGGCATGAGTGACGAAAGGATTCATGCGTGTCCTAACGATTGCATTTTATTTCAAAACGAATATGAATTACTAAAAGCGTGTCCGAAATGCAATGTCTCTCGTGTGGTATTTTCCTATAATACCAAGATTTAGGCGCATGTATCGCAGTAAAGAAGATTCAAAACACTTGACATGGCATGTAGATGAAAGAATTAGAGATGGAAAGTTTCGACACCCTGCAGATTCTCCACAATGGGCAAATAATGATCACGAGTATCCTGAATTCGGGATAGAGTCAAGAAATCTACGACTTGCACTTTCTACTGATGGAATTAATCCACATGGTCTTCAAAGCATCTCACACAGCACGTGGCCTGTGATTTTGTTGATTTATAACCTACCTCCATGGTTATGTATGAAGCGTAAGTTTAAGATGTTGTCTCTGTTAATTTCTGGACCCAAACAACCGGGGAATGATATCGACGTATACTTGGCTCCTTTAATTGAAAATTTAAAAATTAAGAAAGAATGTTTAATGGGTATAAGAAAGAATGTTTCAATTTGAGGGCTATGTTGTTCGGCACAATCAATGATTTTCCAGCATATGGTAATTTATCAGGATATAGCATCAAAGGTCAGTGTGCATGTCCTATATGTGAAGAGAGTAAAAATTGGATGCGGTTGAAACATTGTAAGAAGAATGTATTTCTTAGACATCGTAGATTTTTACCTAATAGTCATCAGTATCGTGGGTGGAGAAATGCATTCAATGGAAAATTAGAGGAAGATAAAGCTCCTTTAGCACCGACTGGATATCAAATACTTGAAAAAGTACAAGGTTTGACCAATAAATTTGGCAAACCTTTTGCGGGAGAGCTGGTCAAAATTGGGTGGAAGAAAAAGTCAATTTTCTTTGAATTGCCATATTGGAAGTCATTGTATATAACACATTTCCTCGATGTGATGCATATTGAAAAAATATATATTTGATAGTGTTATTGGTATGTTACTCAATTTTCCAGGAAACTCTAAGGATGGCATCAATGCAAGATTGGACTTGGTCGATATGGGAATAAGAAATGAATTGGGTCCCGTAAAGAACGGAAATCGCACATATCTACCTCAAGCCGCTCATACTCTATCTAAAAAGGAAAAAATTGTTTTGTGTAAATTTCTACACGAAGTTAAAGTTCCAGAAGGATACTCTTCAAACATTAAAAATTTATTTTGTATGAAAGACCTAAATTTAAAAGTTTTGAAGACCCATGATTGTCATATTCTAATGGAGCATTTGCTACCAATAGGTATACGTTCCATTTTACCTGAAAAACTTCGACGAGCCATAACTAAATTATGTTTCTTCTTCAGAGAAATTTGTAGTAAAGTGATCGATCCTCAAAAATTACCGACATTGCAGAGGGAAATTGTTGTTACTTTTTGTGAGTTTGAAATGTATTTCCCACCCTCGTTTTTTGATATATTGGTTCACTTTATTGTTCATCTTGTTAAGGAGACACAACTTTGTGGGCCAGCTTATATGAGATGGATGTATCCGATAGAACGATATATGAAAATATTAAAAGGGTACGTAAAAAGTAGAAGTCAACCAGAAGGTTGTATTGCTGAGCGGTACATTGTCGAAGAAGCTGCTGAATTTTGTACTGAATATCTGTCCAATGTTGAATCCATAGGGCTTCCCATGTCTCGTCATTCGGGAAGAATATTAGGAGAAGGGATAATTGGAAAGAGACTAATGACTATATCAAGGACAGAATGGGAGCAGGCACAATTGTATGTTCTGCACAATGATGATGAGGTTCAACCGTATGTTACAATACACATGGATCAGTTATCTAGTTTGAACATGAATAGGAATCAAAATTGGATAACTCGATAGCACAATCGAAGTTTTATAACATGATTAAAAAATCACATAAAGTCAAAGTATGATATAGACCCCGAATCAATTTCATAGAGATTGAGGTGGCTAGCAAATGGTCCGAGTTTACATGTCTTTCCTTACATCGGTTATGTAATTAACGGCTACATATTTTATACCAAAGAACAAGATGATCAAACCAGTATGCAAAATAGAGGAGTCACTCTCGTAGCTGAAGCGATGCATATCTCAAGTGCAAAAGACAAAAACCCAATATATGCAAATCTATCATATTTTGGGGTTATCGAGCGCATATGGGAGTTAGACTACACAATGTTTCGTGTTCCCATATTTGGTTGCAAGTGGGTCGATAATAATAATGGCATTCGGATTGATGAGTCAGGGTTCTTGCTTGTCGATTTTAATAGGGTGGGATACAAAGATGGGCCTTTTATTTTAGCGTCGCAAGCTCAACAAGTGTTTTATGTCACTGATCCTGCTGATGATAAATGGTTTGTTGTCCTATCGACCTATAAAATAAGTGATGATAACAATAATGATGAAGATGTTGCTAATGATCTTTTCTTTGCAACATCACAACCACATGAAATTGATTCAACTGATGATGGTTTATATCTTAGAGATGATCATGGTGAGGGAATTTGGATTAATCCATCGTTTCATATCGTTAATGGAAAAACAAATGTGAATCCCACCAGGAAAAGAAGAAGGGCATCTTAATGTGTTTAATTGTTTTATATAAGCCATGTAATCTGAACTGAGTTCATGTAATTTAATTGTTTGATCTACCAGAATTGAGCATTTTAGTATTTAGCTTGAATTGTATTTGATTTTCGCTTATACTTATTTTCTGCTTATATTTAGCTTGATCTTAGTGTTTTATACAAAGTTCATGTAATTTAAGTGTTTGACCTACCAGAACTGATATTCTGCTTATATATATTGAACTTGAAAAAGCTTTGTTTGAGTATTGGAAATTTTTCTTGAACTTGAACTGATCATCCCAATATGAGCTGATCTTGTAATTTAGCATTGATATATATATAGGTATTTAACTAATTATTTGGAAGAAAAAAAATCCAAATATAGGTATTTTACTAATTATTTAGCATTTTACAGAAACTAAACTTATATTGTAATTTAACAAATTTAAATTGAACTGAATTGAACATAAACTTGTAATTTTACAACGCTTTTGTCAATAAGCGCTATAAAAAGCCTTTAAACAAAAAATAAGGAGGTCACATAACGCTTGCACATAATAAAACAAATAGGCTTTTAAAGCACTTGTTGAAAAAACGATGTAAAAGGCTTTTTTTAAAAATGAGGAGGTCTTTTAAAGCGCTTGTTCTATAAGCGCTGTAAAATGGTCACATAGCTTGCACATAATAAAACAAAGAGGTCTTTTAAAGCGCTTCTTGAAAAAACGTTGTAAAAGGCTTTTAATAAAAAAAAATAAGGAGGTCTTTTAAAGCGCTTGTTCAATAAGCGCTGTAAAATGGTCACATAGCTTACACAAAATAAAACAAAGAGATCTTTTAAAGCGCTTGTTGAAAAAGCGTTGTAAAAGGCTTTTAATAAAAAAAAAATAAGGAGGTCTTTTAAAGCGCTTTTTGGAAAAGCGTTGTATAAGGCTTTTAAAAAAATAAAATAAGGAGGTCTTTTACAGCGCTTTTGGAGCGCTTTAAAAGGCTTCTAAAAAAGCATTGTAGTAGACTTTTAAAAAATAAAATAAGGAGGTCTTTTACAGCGCTTTTTCAAAAAAGCGCTGTAATAGGGTTTTATATATAACAGTAAACCGCTTCAGTTTCCTCTTCATTACGTAAACTTCCTACACTTCTGTTTCCTCCTCCTCTTCATTGTCCTTCTCATTGCGAACCCTATTGTCCCAACGAACCATATTGCCAACCATCTCCATCTTTGTTACTATCCCTACGAACCTTCTCATTGAAATACGTAACCCTCATTACGTATTTTGCGAACCCTACTCTGTCCTATGAACCGTTCGTTTTTCTGCGCACTCTTCTCGCTGTTCCTTCTTAAACGAAGCCGTAACCCTACGTATTTCTTTGCACTCTTCAGGTATTGTATTTATTAAGTTTTTGTTGTCACTAAAATGCATGTTGACTTATACTGCTATGTACTTAGACTACTGCATGTTGAACTTGTTGAAGTTATACTGAACTACATGTTGAACTTGTTGTAGATAAATGGATTCCAACAAGGATTTGGATCGTCAAAATGAGGAAGTTGTCAACACTAAGACTTATGAAAATGAAGTTAAACGTGGTGCAACCATTATGAAGAATGTCATAAAAGCAAGAAGTAATGGCATAAAATTTGAGGTATACTATACTTTGTTTGCTGTTTATTTTTTATCTTTTTTGAAAGCATGTACTTACTATATGAGTTTATTAGGTGAGATGGAATGAAAGTGGTCAGCCAATTGAGCCCAACAGATCCATGTTTGTAAGTTATATTGGTGTTGTTGTTCGTGAGAATATCCCCATTACAATTGACGATTGGAGAGATAAGGCTTTGAAGGATGCAGAAGATATATTGTGGACTGATATACAAGTAACTTTTTTACTCCACTTTTTTGTTACTTATAATTTTTTCCATTGAAATACTTTACTCAAACTATATCTTTATTTGTTTTGCAGACTGCTTTTGATGTTGATGAGGTGAGAAAAACTTACGTGCTTAGAGTTGCCGGAAAAATACACCGGGGATTTAAATCTCATCTGTCAAACTGCTATCTAAGAGATCGTGATGGAAATATGAATGTTGAAGCTCCAAAAATATATAAATACTATATATCAAATGACGAATGGAGCGTATTTGTAGCTAAACGTTCAGACCCCACGTTTGTGGTAAGTGATTAATTTATTAGCATTTGTGTTTTATTATTCATATTCATAGCGTATTTTAAATTTTTACACAATTGTTATTTTTTTTATATAGAGTATAAGTACGGCAAATCGCGAGAGGGCCAAAAATCCAACGCATATATGCAAAAAATCTCGTATGGGATATGCACGTTTAAAGCAAAAATTTGTAAGTAATTAAACATCACTTTTATATAATGTGGTACATTATAAACTATAGTTTCTAACTAATATTTTGTTTATGATCTTAACGAATAGCTACAAGAGACCAAATCCGATCAACCATTGGGTCGTCATATTTGTGGAAGGAGGCTCGTGTAAATAAAGATGGAGTTGTTGATAATGAAAATGTTCAAAAAGTGATACAACTTTGTGTAAGTATATTATCACTTTAATATTTTTTAATATTGTATTTTAAAAATGATATTGAACTTATCTTTTTAATCCTACGTGTATTTTAGGAGAATCTAGAACAAAGTTCAGAAAATCAAGAGGACAACAAAGTTAGTAGCAGGGACATACTCGGTAACATATTTAATGTTCCTGAATATTCTGGCCGCGTGAGGGGAAAAGGATTTGACGTAACTCCAAAAAGCTATTTTTCACAAGAGAAACGCCTAAATCCATCTAATGAGGAAGTATTAGAGAAGCTCAAAGTCCTAACAGAGCAAGTGGCACTCTTGGTGAAGACAAATAAAGAAAAGCAACTTCCGAATCAGCTCCAACGTGAAATACAAATGGAGAGTGAAAACGCATGTTGCAACATTGGTTTTAAAAGTCTTCCCGAGGTAATTAATTACTTAATAAAACAAGAAATTCATTCAACCTAATTGTTTCACATACTTATGTATTAACCACTGATTTAGGGTGTCTCTCTTTGCGTGCTGTGTTTATCCTCCCCTACTCATCGCAAGGTTGAAAAAGAAACATTGTACAATACTTTGGGAGAAGTATTGCACAACACTATGATCCTTGTCGGTCATGTCAAAGTATCACCCGTGATTGCTCTAGAACCAAATGCACTGTTGCCTATACCGGACAATGATGGAGATATGAAGTATTTGGGAGAAGCAATAGGTAGTTACGTGGCATGGCCCAAAAATCTTGTTGCCCTTGATAAGGTATGTTTAACTGATATGTATGTTTAATTGATATGTATATTTAATTGCATGATATTTGATTATGATTGATTATATTTAGTTGCTGATTTTTTCCGCTGTTAACTTTAATTTCACATTTATTTAGATTCATACAAAGTCTAAAGGGAATGACAAGAAGATTCCCTGCAACGAGTCAATCACGTCACCGGAAAAGGTTTGTCACATTTATTCTTGCAGGTTTGTCATTTTTTCAGATTCAATTAACTAGCAAACAGATTAACCTCATTTTTTCACATATATTCAAAACCACCCGCACAGCAAACCAGCTGCCATAATAAAGCCACACCACAGCTGGATGTTCGTTGTAAAAATAAAGCTGGCAAACTTGAAAAATTGGAGGGTAATAAAGCTTTCAAACTTCAAAAACTAGAGGGTAATTAAGCTGTCAAAGTTAAAAAACAGGATCAGGGAACAGTTGCTGCTCCTAAAATAAGTTATCCACGCCTTGCTCAATTAGGGTCGTTGATGACTCTTCATCATATGCATATTTTTCATTGTTTTTAGCCTTATCTATCGTTAATCATAAGTTAATTTACGAAGTTATTTGATATATTTTGTTAATTTTAGTTCTTTGATTTAATGAAATGTTCATGTTCTTATTTCCTTGATTAAGTAGAGATTTTTCGTAGTTTTGCGTTGTTTCTTTGTTTTAGTGCAGTTCTGAATTTTGGTAAGAAATCAACATGACATATGTGGAGTATGTCAGACATAGTTGGAGTTGTAGATGTTCAATTGGAGTCAAATCAAGTGCAAATGAAAGCTAAGATACATAGCTACAACTTTCATGAAGACACCAGAACCAAATTCAGACTCGCAAGATGAGAAAAATGCAGTATACGTCAGTAAAACAGATGTTGTGCACCCGAAGCGCAAAAACCTGCGCCTGGGGTGCATTTCGGCCTACCTGATTTTGTTCACTTGCGCCTCAAGCGCAAATTCCGCGCCTGGGGCGCCTGGCACGCGGCTGAATTTATAAAAACACATTTTTTTTCACTTTCTAAGGATCTTTTATTGCTATTGGGAAGTTGGGAGACTTGTGCCGTAGCAGAGCAACTCAAAGACGACCGTTTCTAACACCATTGGAGCAGTTTTATCAAGAATCATTCATGAATCTTTCTTGTAATTCTTCTCTAATCTCTATCTTTTCTATCTATGTCATGAGTAACTAAACCCTATTTGTTAGGGATGGGTGTAACAAGATGAAACCCTTATTATTCTGATTTGATTTCTAGTTATATGAATGAGTTTATTTAATCATTTTTCTCATCTCTGTGCTTAATGCTTTTTATTGCTTGATCAACATTAAAATGTTCTACGATTTGTATTTTGAAACGGAAGTGGACTATACGAATGCTTGAGATGAGAAATTCATGAATTTGTAGTCTAGGGATAGATGCAGATCATGAAACCAATTAAATTAGTTGCAAAGGCAATAGTTTAACAAGAGAATTCCTGTACGGTAAGGCTTAATTCTAATCTTAAATCCACTAAGGAATTAGGGGTTACTTTGGAATTAAAGGTTATGTCACTAAGACATTAGGGCAAGAATAATAAAGAGAATTCGGTAATAATTCAATAAAGGAATTCCGTAACTAGGATCAAATTAGACATCAAGGTTGGATTCCAAGTGAAACTCATCCCTGACATTTTTCTCATTATAAAGAATCAATTTTATTACCGTTGTTAATTTTAAATATTATTTCAATCAATTTGTAAACTTTTTGTTCAATTTAGTAATCAAATATAATTCAATAGTAAAATGCAATCCTTGAGTTCGACACTCAGTACTACCGTTTTATTATTACTTGCAACGATTCAGTACACTTGCTGAAACGCTATCAAGTTTTTGGCGCCGTTGCCGGGGATTGCCATATCTTTATTGAATTTAATTTATTTACATAATTGAAATTTTTTGCTCTGCAATAAAAATTTTGCTTTTAATTTATTTTTAATTTTGAAAGAAAAAAAAAACTGTTTTTCTTTTATTTTCTATTTTTATTTGTTGAGCTTGCTAATGTCATGTGCTAGTGGTTTGTCTTTTCTTTGTTTGAAAAAACTATTCACTGTAGAGCATGGAAGATTATAATGATGATATTCTACTACAATTATATGAAGAATGTGATACTTGTCTTATATCTGGTATATGTCGCATGATTGAGGGACTAATCTTGAGAAATACATTTTTAAAACATCACCCTCAGATCCCTCAGATGTGGCCTCTTAGATGATTGAAGAATCACATGGTTTCAATTGAAAGATTTGAAAGTCAATGTAAGAGGTTATTTGAGCAAGTGGTTAAGTTTGAGAAGATGAAGGAGAAATTCAAGATTGAAGATGATTTCATTGTTGTGGTAGAAGAAGATAAGCAAGAGGAAAAGATGAACGGGAAAAAGAAAAAAAGAAGAGATTGATGAAGTTCGAGATTCAATCTATGCCTTGTTCATAAATTTCCAATGGAAAAGGATATGGAAGCAACATCATTTATTTCTCAAGTTCATGGAATTTCTACCAAACAAAAAGAAGAAGAAGAATGATGTGTTCTTTCTATCATATATGCCACCTTGACAATGGTTGAGGCGTCAAGCTAATGACCATAAAGAAGTGCTTCGTGGGACGCAACCCATAGGTAGAGGTAACTTTTATCTTTGCAATCTTATTTTCGTTATTTGAATTTGTTTCTTTTGGATTGTGTGTTAATGTGCACTATGATGAAGAATTTTTAACAACTTGAAGTTGATCTTAAGCTTTTGTTTGGGATTTTGAAAATTAAATTCTATTTCTTTGCTCATGTCATTACTCAATTCGACGAGTTTCACTAATGCATACATTGTTGATCATTTTGTGGTTGTAAAAGTCTAACTTGCAATCAATTTTAACAAAAAAAAAATTAAACTTTTCAGTGACATGTTTGGCATTATTTCGACAGTTCATACTCTCTCTTATTATCCTAGCTGTGAGCTTTTGGGCCTAAACACTTTAATTCTTTGTTGTGTGATTATCTAGACATGTGTTATCCCTTCAAAATTTGCACTAATTCTGACTTGCATCACTTGTGATTTATGCATACACTGAGGCAATTTTGTTTGGCCGTTTGAGGCTTTCTAACTACCCTATGCAAATTTTATCATTTGCTAGCCCCTTTGAGCCTGTACGGTAAGGCTTAATTCTAATCTTAAATCCACTAAGGAATTAGGGGTTACTTTGGAATTAAAGGTTCTGTCACTAAGACATTAGGGCAAGAATAATAAAGAGAATTTGGTAATAATTCAATAAAGGAATTCAGTAACTAGGATCAAATTAGACACCAAGGTTGGATCCCAAGTGAAACTCATCCCTGACATTTTTCTCATTATAAAGGATCAATTTTATTACCGTTGTTAATTTTAAATATTATTTCAATCAATTCGAAAACTTTTTATTCAATTTAGTAATCAAATATAATTCAATAGTAAAATGCAATCCTGGAGTTCGACCCTCGGTGCTACCGTTTTATTATTACTTGAAACGATTTAGTACACTTGCTGAAACGCTATCAATCGTGTCTTGACATACAAGCAAAAACGAATATGGACAGCAACGATTCACGCATCATAACCATGGATAAAGCTATTTTCGGAGATGAGTATGAAGAACTACTTAAAAAAAAGCACATATACGAACTTCTCAATCATAAGGAGCTGAGTGCTACTGTCATCAGCTTATACATTAGGTAAAAATTACTTTTAATTGCAATTATTGGTAATTAATCTAATTTGAAATTTTCATTGAAATTTTTTGTATGAGAAGTTGGTGTGCATACGCAAATTGTCAGATATATTTTCATTATTGTCTCCGCATAAGCTTTCAATGTTTAAACTCGATCCAGTTAATGTAAAGAAATACATTGTAGATATCCTATTGGGAAATAAAGAGAAGGATAAGCTGGTGCAGGGTAATTATATATTCTTTATTTATATCTTTTTTAATTTATGAAATCTTAATTTATTAGTTGTGTAAACAAAATTGCCAACCAAATTTTTGTTGTTGTAGGGCACATTGGGTGTTGTTTGCAATCAATGCGACCTCTGAAGTTATATACTATTTAGATCCCTTGCACGGCCATTACAACAATCACTCGAATATAAAGACTATCTTCGACACGTAAGTAATATTCATTTATTTCTTACATATATATATATATATATATATATATATATATATATATATATATATATATAATGTGTTTGTTAATGCTATAATAATCACATTTATTTGAAAGAGATCTAACGGAAATAAAGGAAGACTAGTGTCAGTATGTGATCGAAATGAAAATTATTTGATTTGCTGAGAAACTGGCATGCTGCAAGTTTGTGAATATGTAAATGTATATAGCTCTGTGCTGATTGTGTCGATATGTAAATGTAAATTCTGTTGTTGTGAACTGATTGTTGATTCTGTGCTGATTGTTGTAAATTCTGCAAGTTATATAAATATGTAAATGTAAATGTAAATTTTGTGCTGATTGTTGAAAATTCTGCAAGTTATATAATTATGTTGTTGTGAACTGATTGTGTCAATATGTAAATGATTGTGAACTGATTCTGGATGAAAATGATTTTAAAAAAAGATTTAAAGACAACGCTTTTTTAAAAATATGCCATAAAAAACCTCAAACAAGCGTTATTTTAAAAATTCCATTTACAGCATTTTTTAATAAAACTAGAATCAGAATGCACCTATTACAGCGCTTTTTCAAAAAAGCGTTGTAAAACGTGCATAAGAGTGCACCTATTACAGCGCTTTTTTGAACAAGCGCTATAAAACGTGCATAAGAATGCACCTATTACAGCGCTTTTTTGAAAAAGCGTTGTAAAACTAGTACAACAACTAGCGCGTTTTTAGAAGGGATTTACAACTCTTTTCAAAAAAGCGCTGTAAAACGAGTATAACAAGCAGCGTGTTTGTAGAAGGGATTTACAACGCTTTTCAAAAAAGCGCTGTAAAACGAGTATAACAAGCGCGCAATATATACACCTATTTTACAGCGCTTTTTTATTTTAAAGAGCACTGTTGTATCTTTTTACAGCGCTAGATACTACAACGCTTATTTTTTTGAAAAAGCGCTGTAAATAACTTAAAAAAAACGTTGAAAATGCGCTTTTTCGCGTAGTGTTATATAGTCAAACAATAATTTTATTATTTTTTACTTGTGTAAGTTCTTCTTAATATTATAATAATATTATTAATAAAAAATTATTTATATTTAATTAAATGATTCAATCTAAAAGGCTTTTTTAGAGGCAGGTAGTCTAACCTTTTAGTTAAATAACCTTTTAAAAAAAATTGGCATGACTTATATAAAAAAGTCTGACTTAGCATAGGTCAATCGTAGGTTAGATCATAGGTCTATATTTTGAATAGTCTAACTTATTTTCATCACGGAGTATATGCATTATAGATTTAGGATAAGAATTGCAACAGGGGCATGTATTGTTCGACGTCATGTTGCGTCTCTTTTGCTCCAAATTAGTTAAGATTTTTCCATGAGCTAATTTCCAAATGAAAGATATGATGTTATTAGGACCAGGACACTCATTATCATGTTCGTTCTAATTATCCTCCACCTGATTAGCTAAGATGTCATATGACTACTTAACAGAGAGTTGGTTGTTAGGAGCAGGAATCCAATTCGGAAAGTCTGCTTCTGCATTTGGGATGAGGGGTCTAGTAGCTTCAATTTTGGTACAAATATCATTTGGAATGAGGCGCTCGAGCACATTCATTCGCCAATTGTTATTATTTGCATAGAACGATATTGAGTACTCTTTTTGACCAATAGGGATTTGACCCTGCCACTGATCTTGGATGGGGAGATAACCGACGATCCAATTATGCTATCAAAACCTAGTATCTTGACCATTACACACATTCCAATATATGCTACATTCCACCTCCGACCAAACTTGAGAGATAGTTCACCAAATGTGAGATGTGTTATTGCGATGAATTATCTTAGGCATGGCTTGAACACCACAACCATATTTGGCTCTCATGTTTTTGAATCCAAGTACACCTTCCTTATTTTGAGAGCACACCTTGTCCCATAATATCATATGGCATTTGTGTTCCTCAGTACTTCCCCGAATAAAATAAACTTTGATCATACTATTTCAATTTCAATTTATGCATACATTTTTATTTACAAAAAATCTATGCATAAATTTTGTTCCGATAAATGAAAAAGGTCTCGTGTTCTTTAGAAATCGATGCCTAAGTTTATTTATAAAAAACACACACTTTTCAATCTACTAATGAGACTTTAACTAAGAAAAAAATCGTGATGACATATAGACAAGACCTAAAGTGGACAGTACCTCAAAAATATGACTTGAAGTCAGAACATTAATGTACCAAGTTAGGGTCTAAGCTACATGCTATTTAGCCTCTTAACCTCAACTACAGGGCTACTGCTTTAGAACATCAAAAAGTCTCATATTACTTGAGAATTGAGATTAATAATTGTTTATAAACAACACTTACATTTCTCAACCCACTTATGCCTATTTTACTAAGGATAAAATTGTAAAATTTTGCGTAAAAAATTCAAAGCAGACAATACTTCAAAAATGTGACATAGAGTTCAAAACAAATTTATCGTCACTTAATTTTCACATTATTAAGAACACTAATTTTATAGATTGCCTTAATGAATTAAATAAAATATAAATAATCAAATCAACTATTTTATTAGTCTATTGAGAGGTCTCAATCCTTTCATAATGAATATATATATATATACACACACACATATACACACAGACACACACGCGGACAGAAGTCTCACACCCTTTCTGCTACAAACACAATAAATCCTTCTAGTATGAAAGGTACACATTCTCATAATGATTAATCTAATATGATGTAAATGGTTTTAGTTAATTTATCAATATTTCTTTACATTATTATTGTTTTTTTGGATTTTGGTTTCGTGTATCATGAAAGACTAACCAGAAAATTAAAATAAATAATGAAGATGTTGATAAAAACAAGAAATGAATGACCTCTGACGAACACCAAGATTTTTATGAGAGTTTTATGAGAGTTAAAGAGACAAACATAGCAAGCACATCAATGTACTCCAGAGACATTTACTAACAATTTTTTTAGGAAGTGATTCTTGAAACTTTATAGGTGCAAAACAATTTAATATTTAATAATTGAACAAAACAGAACTTTTCTTTTACATTATAAAGTGATCAAACAATTAGCTGATTTTTACATGCAAAGGAGATAAAAAAAAAATGGCTGAAATTTTCAAGTTTTATAAGTGTATGATCTTCCTTTTTTCCCTGCTTCTTGTTGTAATTGATGCTTTACGTAAGTTGTTTTCTCATTCTTCTGAAATTTATTTTTTACCTAAGACATTATTTTTCCTTTACATTTTCTTTTGGTCTTTAATTTCCTTAACATTTTTTCTTGTTTAACATAACAGAAATGCCTTTATGTAATCATGACCATCAATGTCCAAAGGATATGTGTTTACCTCCTGAAGTTGTAAGGTGTAGGGACTTCAGTTGTCAATGCATGTGTAAGTGTGTAACAATTAAGTTTAAAAGTAATTATTTATTTATTTTTATAACGAAAAAGTAAATCTTTATTTTTTTATAAAGTAAAAGTAAATATTTATTATTTTTGAAAAAAATATAACTTTAATCCTTTATGTTTAACTCAATTTTTTGTTAAATCCTTTAAATTTATTTTTTCTCGATTAAATCTTTTAAGTTATATTTGCATCATTAGCCTTTAAGATATATTAAATTATGTATGCAGTTGTTTAAGTTTTAAAATTTTCTCGAATTACTGTCATGAAATGTTAAGATTTAATTGAAACATTACAACAAATTAACTATTCAAACTACTTTGCATGTGAAGGAAGTTATAAAAGACATTGATTATTTGGATATATATTTATTACCTTGTTTTTAAAGCTATGCGCGAGTTTAAATTACTGTGGAGAACATAAAAAAATATATACCATTTATATTTGATGAATGTTTTCTGAATGATTAGTATGAGGGACATATTATGTTGCATTTAGTAGGGTTAATTTCAGATAATTAAAACATTTCAATTGAATTAATTGTTGTCCAAATTGAGATGAATGACTAACAGTACAAACATAATGTAACTTAAATTATTAAATCGGGATAAAATAAGTTTAAACGATCTATGCAGAAATTAAGTCAAACTTACATGACTATATATATATATATTTTTTTTTTTTTATTTTTCTTTTTTTGTGGTACAAAAATCTTTATTATTTATAAGCCTATAACTGTATATGCATGTTATAATGTTAGTACGCATGTGATTTATTTCATACTTCAATTTATATTTCCCTAATTACATTTCAATTTTTTTTTAACAAGCTTAGAAGGACGTTATGGTGAAGTAACTCCAATTTTATGTGTAACAAGCAGATCAATATGAACTCAACACTTTGTGATCATTTGGGTATTTTGTATTATTGGAGGTATACTTGTTGTTTTATGTTTAATGGTCCTGTTAGTTAATTTGAAGTTTCATGTTAACATAACGTGTAATATGTTTGTGGTACTTCTTGTTGTAGTATGAAGTCTTAACTTGTCGTATGATTAGATAATGGTTACTTAACTTGATTTGCTTTTCAAAAAGTTAATATGATAATTAGAGCATGGTTCAAATCGTGAAGATCAAAATTAAGAACTTTTTACTCTTTTTCAAATAATAGCCAGTATTGAAAAGAGTTTAAGTATTAGTGGGTAATTTTATAAGTAGGTACGATAAAAATTAAATATTATTAATAATTTTACAATTATGATTAATTATAAGTATCAAAACTCTTCATAATTAATTGTATGAGAAAAGGAGAATCTCAATGTGAATTATCTTCTCGTACCACTCCAATTTGATAACAAGTAAAATATTGCATAAATTTTTATGCAATTGAAAGTAACACTCCAATTAATTGTTCAATATTCAGTAAAAAAGAATAATTACCTATTATAAGCTTGAACCAAAATTGGAATAATAATGGCCTAATTTTTTGCACATGTTGGAAAATAAAAAAACTCTTCAGTTAGAGTTGAACATGCCACAAATACATCAAGTCACTCTTTTTTTTAAAAAAAAAAAGTTTAAACTTTCAATTGAATTCTAAATCAATTGTTATTGGACTTCCAAAATTTATTTGAAACATTGTAATTCTTATAAAACATATTGCAAGATTTATGCACAGTAATTAAATGAAATATTTATAATTCAATGATGTAAGTGGTAGATTTTTTATTCCACTTGTTTTTCAATTAACATAGAAAGATTGCATGAAGCTTTTTATGATTAATTGTCGATGATGACTACATTTAGTAATAAATAATAAAATATGTGTTAAATTTAATTCTCTATATTATAAGCAATTAACTATAATATAGAGATACTTGTTGAGAGGAAGTGCTAGGTAACAAACTTTTTAATCCCAAAACAACTTATTTTGTGTATGAATTTGAGCATTAGTTGAAACATTTTGACCCAGGATGAAAATTGGATCAATAAATCTATACATTTCATTCTTGTTCAAATCAATACAACGACGATGTAGACATCTATGACATTAGAAATAATTGAAATTTAATAATTAGTTGACAAAATTTTCAAATAAAATGTACTTAAT
Source organism: Cicer yamashitae (assembly GCA_037974755.1). Taxonomy (NCBI): domain Eukaryota; kingdom Viridiplantae; phylum Streptophyta; class Magnoliopsida; order Fabales; family Fabaceae; genus Cicer; species Cicer yamashitae. Next base: position 44,619,366 of record JBBPBQ010020324.1, on the reverse strand, counting down.
TCCATTAGCTAAATTTATAAAAATGTTGCATAAATTCGTGTACCCAAAAACAGCTCTATAACATCTCTATTTGGAAGGAAAAAAATCACCCCAGCATATTCTAACTTAAACACTGAAGGATTTAACCTTCAATTGTTAAATGGAATTTAGTTGAGGTTCTGAACTTTAAGGTGGAATCAAGTGCAATTGAAAACTAAGATACATAGCTACAACTTTCATGAAGACACCAGAACCAAATTCAGACTCGTAAGATGAGAAAAATGTAGTATACGTCAGACAACAGATGTTGCGCGCCCGAAGTGCAAAAACCTGCGCTTGGGGCGCATTTCGGCCTTCCCGATTTTGTTCACTTGCGCCTCAAGCGCAAATTCCGCGCCTGGGGCGCTTGGCACGCGGCTGAATGTATAAAAATACATTTTTTTTTCACTTTCTAGGGCTCTTTTTTTGCTATTGGGAAGTTGGGAGACTTGTGTCGTAGCAGAGCAACTCAAAAACGACCGTTTCCAACACCATTGGAGCAGTTTTATCAAGAATCATTCATGAATCTTTCTTGTAATTCTTCTCTAATCTCTATCTTTTCTATCTCTGTCATGAGTAACTAAACCTTATTTGTTAGGGATGGGTGTAACAAGATGAAACCCTTATTATTCTGATTTGATTTCTAGTTATATGAATGAGTTTATTTAATCATTTTTCTCATCTCTGTGCTTAATGCTTTTTATTGCTTGATCAACATTAAAATGTTCTACGATTTGTATTTTGAAACGGAAGTGGACTTTACGAATGCTTGAGATGAGAAATTCATGAATTTGTAGTCTAGGGATAGATGCAGGTCATGAAACCAATTAAATTAGTTGCAAAGACAATAGTTTAACAAGAGAATTCATGTACGGTAAGGCTTAATTCTAATCTTAAATCCACTAAGGAATTAGGGGTTACTTTGGAATTAAAGGTTCTGTCACTAAGACATTAGGGCAAGAATAATAAAGAGAATTCGGTAATAATTCAATAAAGGAATTCAGTAACTAGGATCAAATTAGACACCAAGGTTGGATTCGAAGTGAAACTCATCCCTGACATTTTTCTCATTATAAAGGATCAATTTTATTACCGTTGTTAATTTTAAGTATTATTTCAATCAATTCATAAACTTTTGGTTCAAATTAGTAATCAAATATAATTTAATAGTAAAATGCAATCCTTGAGTTCGACACTCAGTACTACCATTTTATTATTACTTGAAACGATTCAGTACACTTGCTGAAACGCTATCAAGTTTTTGGCGCCGTTGCCGGGGATTGCCATATCACTATTGAATTTAATTTATTTACGTAATTGAAATTTTTTGCTCTAAAATAAAATTTTTTCTTTTATTTTATTTTTAATTTTGAAAGAAAAAAAAAACTGTTTTTCTTTTATTTTCTATTTTTATTTGTTGAGCTTGCTAATGTCATGTGCTAGTGGTTTGTCTCTTCTTTGTTTGAGAAAATTATTCACTGTAGAGCATGGAAGATTATAATGATGATATTCTACTACAATTATATGAAGAGTGTGATACTTGTCTTATATCTGGTATATGTCGCATGATTGAGGGACAAAGCTTGAGAGATACATTTTTAAAACATCACCCTCAGATCCTTCAGATGTGGCCTCTTAGGTGTGACTTTTGCAGAGAATGACATAGGAATGGAACTTGTTTTGATGACTTTGTCAAACTAATGGAATATGAAGATTTTTTGGTCAAAGACGCAGAAAACGACGAGTGTTATATTAAAAAGATCAATTGGGAACAAATTCTACCTCCAAAAATTCTATTCAAAGAATCAGATGACAAAGACTTTCACATTATGGACGTTTTGGTTGAATTCATGAAGAATTACATGGTTTCAATTGAAAGATTTGAAAGCCAATGTAAGAGGTTATTTGAGCAAGTGGTTAAGTTTAAGAAGATTAAGGAGAAGTTAAAGATTGAAGATGATTTCATTGTTGTGGTAGAAGAAGATAAGCAAGAGGAAAAGTTGAACGAGAAAAAGAAAAAAGAAGAGATTGATGAAGTTCAAGATTCAATCTATGCCTTGTTCATAAATGTCCAGTGGAAAAGGATATGGAAGCAACATCATTTATTTCTCAAGTTCATGGAATTTCTACCAAACAAAAAGAAGAAGAAGAATGATGTGTTTTTTCTATCATATATGCCACCTTGACAATGGTTGAGGCGTCAAGCTAATGACCATAAAGAAGTGCTTCATGGGAGGCAACCCATATGTAGAGGTAACTTTTATTTTTGCAATCTTATTTTCGTTATTTGAATTTGTTTCTTTTGGATTGCGTGTTAATGTGCACTATGATGAAGAATTTTTAACAACTTGAAGTTGATCTTAAGCTTTTGTTTGGGATTTTGAAAATTAAATTCTATTTCTTTGCTCATGTCATTACTCAATTCGACGAGTTTCACTAATGCATACATTGTTGATCACTTTGTGGTTGTAAAAGTCTAACTTGCCATCAATTTTTGAAAAAAAAAAATTAAACTTTTCAGTGACATGTTTGGCATTATTTCGACAGTTCATACTCTCTCTTATTATCCTAGCTGTGAGCTTTTGGGCCTAAACACTTTAATTCTTTGTTGTGTGATTATCTAGACATGTGTTATCCCTTCAAAACTTGCACTAATTCTGACTTGCATCACTTGTGATTTATGCATACACTGAGGCAATTTTGTTTGGTCGTTTGAGCCTTTCTAACTACCATATGCAAATTTTATCATTTGCTAGCCCCTTTGAGCCTGTACGGTAAGGCTTAATTCTAATCTTAAATCCACTAAGGAATTTACTTTGGAATTAAAGGTTCTATCACTAAGACATTAGGGCAAGAATAATAAAGAGAATTCGGTAATAATTCAATAAAGGAATTCAGTAACTAGGATCAAATTAGACACCAAGGTTGGATTTCAAGTGAAACTCATCCCTGGCATTTTTCTCATTATAAAGGACCAATTTTATTACTGTTGTTAATTTTTAATATTATTTCAATCAATTCAAAAACTTTTTGTTCAATTTAGTTATCAAATATAATTCAATAGTAAAATGCAATCCTTGAGTTCGACACTCGGTACTACCGTTTTATTATTACTTGCAACGATTCGGTACACTTGCTGAAACACTATCAGTCGTGTCTTGACATACAAGCAAAAACGAATATGGACAGCAACGATTCACGCATCATAAGCATGGATAAAGCTATTTTCGATGATGAGTATGAAGAACTACTTGAAAAAGAGCACATATACGAACATCTCAATCATAAGGAGCTGAGTGCTACTGTCATCAGCTTATACATTAGGTAGATATTACTTTTAATTGCATTTATTGGTAATTAATCTAATTTGAAATTTTCATTGAAGGTTTTCGATTGAGAAGTTGGTGTGCACGCGCAAATTGTCAGATAGATTTTCATTATTGTCTCCGCATAAGCTTTCAATGTTTAAACTCGATCCAATTAATGTAAAGAAATATGTTGTAGATATCCTATTGGGAAACAAAGAGAAGGATAAGTTGTTCCTTGTGCCATATATCATATGGCATTTGTGTTCCTCAGTACTTCCCCGAATAAAATAAACTTTGATCATACTATTTCAATTTCAATTTATGCATACATTTTTATTTATAAAAAATCTATGCATAAATTTTGTTCCGATAAATGAAAAAGGTCTCGTGTTCTTTAGAAATCGATGCTAAAGTTTATTTATAAAAAACACACACTTTTCAATCTACTAATGACACTTTAACTAAGAAAAAAATCGTGATGACATATACACAAGACCTAAAGTGGACAGTACCTCAAAAATATGACTTGAAGTCAGAACACTAATGTACCAAGTTGGGGTCTAAGCTACATGCTATTTAGCCTCTTAACCTCAACTATAGGGCTACTGCTTTAGAACATCAAAAAGTCTCATATTACTTGAGAATTGAGATTAATGATTGTTTATAAACAACACTTACATTTCTCAACCCACTGATGCATATTTTACTAAGGATAAAATTGTAAAATTTTGCGTAAAAAATTCAAAGCAGACAATACTTCAAAAATGTGACATAGAGTTCAAAACAAATTTATCGTCACTTAATTTTCACATTATTAAGAACACTAATTTTATAGATTGCCTTAATGAATTAAATAAAATATAAATAATCAAATCAACTATTTATTAGTCTGTTGAGAGGTCTCAATCCTTTCATAATAAATATATATATATATATATATATATATATATATATATATTCACACATATACACACAGACACACACGCGGACAGAAGTCTCACACCCTTTCTGCTACAAACACAATAAATCCTTCTAGTATGAAAGATATACATTCTCATAATGGCTAATCTAATATGATGTAAATGGTTTTAGTTAATTTATCAATATTTCTTTACATTATTATTGTTTTTTTGGATTTTGGTTTTGTGTATCATGAAAGGCTAACAAGAAAATTAAAAATAAATAATGAAGATGTTGATAAAAACAAGAAATGAATGACCTCTGACGAACACCAAGATTTTTATGAGAGTTAAAGAGACAAACATAGCAAGCACATCAATGTACTCCAGACACATTTACTAACAGTTATTTTAGGAAGTGCTTCTTGAAACTTTATAGGTGCAAAACAATTTAATATTTAATAATTGAAAACAGAACTTTTCTTTTACATTATAAAGTGATCAAACAATTAGCTGATTCTTACATGCAAAGGAGACAAAAAATAATGGCTGAAATTTTCAAGTTTTATAATTCTATGATCCTCCTTTTTCCCTGCTTCTTGTTGTAACTGATGATTTCCGTAAGTTTGTTTTCTCATTCTTCTGAAATTTATTTTTTACCTAAGACTTTATTTTTCACCCTCTTAATTTCCTTAACATTTACTTTTGGTCTTTAATTTCCTTAACATTTATTCTTGTTTAACATAACAGAAATACCTGTATGTATTTATGACTATCAATGTCCAAGTTTTATGTGTTTCCCTCCTGAAGTTCCAAGGTGTAGGGACTTCATTTGTCATTGCCTGTGTAAGTGTGTAACAATTATGTTTAAAAGTAATTATTTATTTATTTTTATAAAGAAAAAGTAAATCTTTATTTTTTTATAAATCCTTTAAATTTATTTTTTCTCGATTAAATCTCTTAAGTTATATATATATTTGCACCATTAGCCTTTAAGATATATTAAATTATGTATGCAGTTGTTTAAGTTTTAAAATTTTCTCGAATTACTGTCATGAAATGTTAAGATTTAATCGAAACATTACAACAAATTAACTATTCAAACTACTTTGCATGTGAAGGAAGTTATAAAAGACATTGATTATTTGGATAGATATTTATTACCTTTTTTTAAGGCTATACGCGCGTTTAAATTATTGTGGAGAACATAAAAAAAATATATACCATTCATATTTGATGAAGGTTTTCTGAATGATTAGTATGAGGGACATATTATGTTGCATTTAGTAGGGTTAATTTCAGATAATTAAAACATTTCAATTGAATTAATTGTTGTCAAAATTGAGATAAATGACTAACGGTACAAACATCATGTAACTTAAATTATTAAATCGGGATAAAATAAGTTTAAACGATCTATGCAGAAATTAAGTCAAACTTACATGACTATATATATATTTTTTATTTTTCTTTTTTCGTGGTACAAAAATCTTTATTATTTTTAAGCCTATAATTGTATATGCATGTTATAATGTTAGTACGGATGTAATTTATTTCATACTTCAATTTATATTTCCCTAATTACGTTTCAATTTTTTTTAACAAGCTTAGAAGGAGGTTATGGTGAAGTAACTTCAATTTTGTGTGTAACAAGCAGATCAATATGAACTCAATACTTTGTGATCATTTGGGTATTTTGTATTATTGGAGGTACTTGTTGTTTTATGTTTAATGGTCCTATTAGTTAATTTGAAGTTTCATGTTAACATAACGTGTAATATATTTGTGGTACTTCTTGTTGTAGTATGAAGTCTTAACTTGTCTTATAATTAGATAATGGTTACTTAATTTGATTTGCTTTTCAAAAAATTAATATGATAATTAGAGCATGGTTCCAATCGTGAAGATCAAAATTAAGAACTTTTTACTTTTTTTCAAATAATAGCCAGTATTGGAAAGAGTTTAAGTATTAGTGGGTAATTTTATAAGTAGGTATGATAAAAATTAAATATTATTAATAATTTTACAATTATGATTAATTGATAGTATCAAAACTCTTCATAATTAATTGTGTGAGAAAAGGAGAATCTCAGTGTGAATTATCTTCTCGTACCACTCCAATTTGATAACAAGTAAAATATTGCATAAATTTTTATGCAATTGAAAGTAACACTCCAATTAATTGTTCATTATTCGGTAAAAAAGAATAATTACCTATTATAAGCTTGAACAAAAATTGGAATTATAATGGCCTAATCTTTTGCACATGTTGGAAAATAAAAAACTCTTCCGTTAGAGTTGAACATGCCACAAATACATCAAGTCACTCTTTTTTTTAACTAAACAGTTTAAACTTTTAATTGAATTCTAAATCAATTGTTATTGGACTTCCAAAATTTATTTGAAACATTGTAATTTTTATAAAACATATTGCAAGATTTATGCACAGTAATTAAATGAAATACTTATAATTCAATGATGTAAGTGATAGATTTTTTATTCCACTTCTTTTTCAATTAACATAAAAAGACTGCATTAAGCTTTTTATGATTAATAATGATTAATTGTCAATGATGACTATATTTGGTAATAAACAATAAAATATGTGTTAAATTTATTTCTCTATATTATAAGTAATTAACTATAATGAAGAGATACTTAGGTAACAAACTTTTTAATCCCGAAACAACTTATTTTGTGTATGAATTTGAGCATTAGTTGAAACATTTTGACCCATGATGAAAATTGGATCACTAAATCTATACATTTCATTATTGTTCAAGTCACTACAACGATGATGTAGACATTTAAGACATTAGAAATAATTGAAATTTATTAATTAGTTGGCAAAATTTTCAAATAAAATGTACTTACATTAGCTAAATTTATAAAAATGTCGCATAAATCTGTGTATCCATAAACAACTCTATATAATATCTCTATTTGGAAGGAAAAAAATCACCCCAGCATATTCTAATTTAAACTCTAAAGGATTTGACATTTTCCATATTATTACCTTCAATTGTTAAACAAAATTTAGATGAGGTTCTGAACTTTTAGGTGGAACATCATTTTTTTGGATACATCAAAAATTGGCAAGTGCAAGTCAACAATCACAAAAAATCCTCCTTAAATTCTTTTTAAATTTTAATAATAATGGTGTGAGTAATTTTAATCTGTGTTGTGACTTCTACTCTCTTTATCATTACAGTTTAGAAGTTAATTGTTAACTTTTTTAACGGCTACTAACATTAATTTTTACATGTGACTTTCTCCCTCTTTTTTCTTGAAATTTTCTTGTATAACATTAATACCAATATATATAATCATACTTTCACAATCACTATTTTTTTCATATCTTAATTAACATCAATTTAGCACGACCCTATATCAACATCTATTGGATTTGCTAAAAAAACATTTATGGAAAGATAAAGACAGATTGAATTTTAACTTATTTTTAATGATTCTTGCCTGAATTGCAGGCTCCAAAATATATTAAGGGTTAGTGTACCTAAATGTGAGAAAACTTAGTAACTTCACAATGCAAGAAACTAGGGGTGGTTGGCAGAAGCAATGCAGGATCAACCAGTATATTTGTATAAATTTCAAAAGTTTTTGGGCAAAAATAAAAAATAAATTTTGGAAAAATTTAGGAACTATTTTGTAAATTTTGAAAAAAGTTAGGGACCAATTTGCAAAACAATTAAATAATATAGGGACTAATATAAATTTTTTGAAACATACGAGGTCAAAATTTATAAATTTGAAAATATTATAGAGACTATTTTATGGTTTATATATTCTATAGTAAAAGAGAGAATTTGTAATTCTCTAAATTTAGTTTTGACAAAATTTCTCATGAAATTCTTTTATTTTGAAAATTCTCTAAATTTTTTATCCAAACAAGACAATTTGAGTTCCCTTAGAGTGTTTTTGGATGTGCTAATTGAAACTTCTATGAAAATTAAAATTCTAGGCAATTCAAATGCTTCAATTGAATTCCTTTTATTTCTAAATTTTAATGTTTGTATAAAAGTATTTTTCTTTTAAAGTTGGGCTATAATATAAATTTCAAAAGTTTTGGGACAAAATTGAAAATTATATTTGGGCCAAAACTAAAATTTTGTAAAAGTTGATGGACTATTTTATAAATTTTGAAATTTTAGGGACCGGTTTTCAAAAAAAATATAGGAACTAATATGAAAATTTGAAACATATAGGCTAAAAATTGTAAACATACAAAAATTATAGCCACCATTTCATGATTTATATACTATAAAGTAAAGAGAAATTTGAAATTATTAAATTTTATGTGATATTTGAAATTCTCTTAATTAAGTTTTGACAAAATATCTCACTAAATCCCTTTATTCTAAAAATTCTCCAAATTTATTATTCATACAAAATAATTTATTTAAAAGATTTGAATTAATCTAAAAAAAATAATATTCTCTCAAAAGATTATTTGATCCTAATACATTCTAAAGATGATGGTGTTAACAATATGTATAAATTTGTCTAATTAAACACTGCTCTCTCCTTTTTTCAGGTTACATTTCTATGTTACTTGGAGTTATCTCCCTCCCTTGAACATGATTTTTCTTTCTCCATTTGAGTTTTCCTCCTCTTTCCATATTCCTTTTAACTATACATCTTAATTGTTTCTTCCCTTTCACTACCACCAACATCTATCATGTTTTCTCTTCACCATTTTTCCTAGCATCAAACAAGTTTCTTGTTGCGGGTGCAAATCAAAACACTGACTCCATTGATCAATCGCTCTTATCTTTGTGGTAGTGAGATTTGAGAAACAACCTCCACTAGAGCCACCACCATCGAAAAAGTATGAATTTTTTAAGGTGGTCATTTTTTAGGTAATAGTTTTATCTGTAGTAGGAGGAGGGTCAACCCAACATTATATAAGGCTTAAAACAAACTCTTCAAAAATGAGGCGTTTTATAAAAGTTTATTTATTTAAAATTTATTTTTTGAGCATTTTGAGATGCAAAATCTTTTACAAAATTATCATAATCAATTTCATTTAATATTTCTTTTTTAATGATAATAAAATCAGACCATTTAATATTTGTTGAGGCATTGTTGATCTTAGATAGGGATAGAAATAGGCTAGACCGAGTTATATTTTGCAAGACATGAGTCTGACCTACATTTAAAATATCAAGCTTGAGGAATTGTTACATCGAAACTTCTTTGAAATTGTTGCAAGACATGATTTTATTAATTTTACACTACGCCAAAAATGACATTTTATAGCGCGTCTTTTACAACGCTTATTAAATACAAGCGCTATTGTATAATATTTTAAAAATAACGGAGGATACAACAACACTTTTTTGACAAGCGCTGTTGTAGGGTCATATAGGGTCACATAGCGCTTGCACATGATTTTTACAACTCTTTTATAGCGTTTTTTTAAAAAGCGCTTTAAATTGAAGTGCTCTCACATAATGTTTACTGCGCTTTTTGAGCGCTTTAAACACAAGCGCTGTAAAAAATAGCGCTCCCACCTTATGTTACATAGCTTTTAAAGCGCTTTTTGTAAAAGCGTTGTAAATTACATGCGCTTTCATATAATTAAATGACCTATTAGAGCGCTTCTTACACAAACGCCATAAAAGGCTTGCGTTTTCACATAATTAAAGGACATATTAGAGCGCTTTTTATACAAGCGTTGTAAAATCATTCACTTTAAAAAAATCATTCACTTTAAATAAATAAAAACAAATTTAAAACAAATTTAATACGTTGTTCTAACCCTACGAACCCTCATCTCCTCTACTCTGCGAACCCTCCTCTCTTCTACTGTGCGCCCATCTATTGATCCTCTTTTAAAACAAATTGGATACGTTGTCTCAGGTACTTTATTTTTTAATTTTTTGTTGTCACTAAAACTGATAAATTGTAACATAATAAATCATATAAAATCTATTCTTTATGAAATTTGTTGATCTGTTCTGTTTTTAAATCAGACTTGGACCTTTGTTTCCATTTTCCAATATTAGATATGTGTCCTATAGATTGGTATAATGTTATCAGTAGCTTATTATTTGTGTAACTCCATTTATATAGGTCATATAAAATGGACCAGAAATGGATGTCTGCCAATCGATTGTCAAAAGAGTATGAAAATGGAGTGAAGGAGTTTGTTGAGGTTGCAGTGAAGAATGCAAAAGATCCAAATAGAGTCGTTTGCACTTGTTTAAAATGTTGTTTTGGAAAACGCGTTAAAGTAGATAAATTGGAAGGATATTTAGTATGGCATGGAATTGATCAAAGCTATACATGTTGGATAAGACATGGTGAGAAAAAAAAAAGGAAACATTAATTTTGAGAATGGTTCGACATATGCTTTAACTGATTTCGACACAGATACATATGAGCTGGATCGAGTTGAGGAGATTGCAAAAGCAGTTGAAGAAGATCTTCGGGATTGTCCTTAAATGTTTGAGAGCTTGTTGAGTGATGCAGAGAAACCATTATATAATGGTTGTACTAAATTCACAAGACTGTCAGCGATATTAAAGTTGTACAACTTAAAAGCGAGTAATGTATGTTCTAATAAAAGCTTCACAGAATTATTAACACTCTTAAAAGATATGTTGCCAAATGATAATGAACTTCCCAGTGGAACCTACGAGGCTAAACGAATTTTGTGCTCTATTGGCATGAGTTACGAAAGGATTCATGTGTGTCCTAACGATTGCATTTTATTTCGAAACGAATATGAATTACTAAAAGCGTGTTCGAAATGCAATGTCTCTCGATATAAGAAGAAAGAATCTACTCCAGCAAAAGTCGTGTGGTATTTTCCTATAATACCAAGATTTAGGCGCATTTATCGCAGTGAAGAAGATTCAAAACACTTGACATGGCATGCAGATGAAAGAATTAGAGATGGAAAGTTTCGACACCCTGCAGATTCTCCACAATGGGCAAAAAATGATCACGAGTATCCTGAATTCGGGATAGAGTCAAGAATTCTACGACTTGCACTTTCTACTGATGGAATGAATCCACATGGTGTTCAAAGCATCTCACACAGCACGTGGCCTGTGATTTTGTTGATTTATAACCTACCTCCATGGTTATGTATGAAGTGTAAGTTTATGATGTTGTCTGTGACACCCTAAACCCCAAAATAACATTTATAATAATTTATACTAAATTATTTGAAATCAAAACTCGCAGCGGATAAAGAAAATTTGTTCAAGAAAATAAAAACTTTTATATCTAAATTAGGATATTATATTTCTCTAAATACACATGTACTAAGGTTTTCATATAAAAATCATTTGTTATTACAAAAAAAAAAAACACATTACAACTCTTAATTTCCAGTATCACCTATCAGAGCGGAGTTTCTCCCAAAATTGAACTTCTAAACTCGTTAACCTGTAATAACTGCGATTTCGCAAACGCAGGGCCAAATCAGTCAAACACAAACAACGAAGGAGGTGAGTTTTGAAATCATGTTGATAATATAATACAAGTAAGAAGAACACAAAATTAATCATACATAAACCGTATCATTACACAAACATTCTGCAAGGAAAAACACCACGTAATATAGTCAAAATCTAGGAAAATCAATACATTTCACAATAACATCAAATCATATAAGAAATTATAATCGCACACAATACATATTAATCACAACAAACAATCACACAAAAATGCAATGCTATGCATGAGCTTAGACTCTACTTCACAATGTGGTACCATTCTAACTCTGAAGTAATTGGTTAAGAGGCCATGATACTATGTCACTTTTATATATTAAACTCATATATACATTTCAACAATGATAACACAACAACTATAATTCTACAAAAAAAAAAAAAAACATTCTACTCATAAAACACATCAATTATAGAATCCAAAATTTTCAAAAAGAGTTTCACCATTGAGATAGTTCTTTTAAAAACTTTGTTTCTTTTAATCTGTTTTCTTTCTCTTTCTCAATTAGTAGACATTTTATTATTTGACCCCTTTTTGTACAATTATAAATTACTAATGAGTTCTTAAAATCTAAAACTCTAACATCGAGTTAAACTCTAATGAGTTCATAATATCAGAAAATCAATCATTTCAAACAAATATCCGAACACCCTCGTGATTCAATATTCACACCAGCCCCCTAAACCAACATAACAACAACTCTTTCTAATTTTCTTAAAAACAAGACATAGTAAAACATGCTGTAAATTTTAAGCTATTTTAAACATTAAATAAAATCAGTAGTATCAAATTATTTTTATTTTATAAATCAACAAAAATTCAACTCAAGTTATTTTCATCTTACAAAATAAGTAATTTTTTAACTCCTTCTAAATATCATTTTAAAAAAATTCTAAGTTCTACCAACCTCTAACATTCAAGAAATACTATTGCTAATAATATGAATTTCATACTATTTAAAATCATGATGATCATTCTAAATTATTTTCAAAACCAATATCAAAACTCTACTCATATAGATACAATCATCAAGACTATCAAGTGATTTAAAATTAACATTCACAATTTAAAATCGATTCTTTTCTTCACGCAAGCCAACACAAAATCAAAATAAGAATATTTTAGTCAAAATTAAAACTGTAAACATAAAAGACATAATTCCTATCTAACTCAAAGTTTAGAACGAAACATCCTTTTTTTTTTCTCTAAATTGAGTTTCAACAAAACTAATAATAATTTGTACCTAGTAAAAGTCAATACTTGAAGTTTTAAACATATAGTTCATACGGAAATCAATGTTTCAATCAAGTAGTTATTAGATCAAACACTTTAAACAAATTCATATCAAGACTAAATATTTTAAATTGGTTAAGGGTGAAAATGAAACTTTAAAACAAATAATTGGTGAGGTATGACATTTGATAACTAGTTACGTGAATGAGATTAATAACTTGAAACATCCAGGTGGTCAATCAAAATTATTATTTCCAACTATTCACATAAAACAAAAGTGCCAAAATCATAGTTCGGTAGACAAGAAACAAGCAACAAGATCATTCAACAAGTAACCAACAAAATCTTGTCAACAATTAAAATTAACTCAAATCTTAACAAGTAATTTCATGGTTTATTTACTCACTTAGGTAAGAACTTAGAATCCATAACACAATCAGGGTAAGCAAATAATAAACAGTTAATTAGTAACTTCAAAAATATGTATAATTATACAAAAGCATATAACACTTAACACAATAACATAATGAGAACAAAAAAAAAACATGTTAGTGAAAGTAGTTATTACTCAAGAAAACACAACCGACACAACTAAAATTTGACTAACACTAAACCGACACTTGACCCACTCGGCCTGATTGGACAGACCTAAACCCCAAAATACCATTTATAATAATTTATACTAAATTATTTGAAATCAAAACTCGCAGCGGATAAAGAAAATTTGTTCAAGAAAATAAAAACTTTTATATCTAACTTAGGATACTATATTTCTCTAAATACACATGTACTAAGGTTTTCATATAAAAATCATTTGTTATTACAAAACAAAAACACATTACAACTCCTAATTCCCAGTATCACCTATCAGAGCGGAGTTTCTCCCAAAGTTGAACTTCTAAACTCGTTAACCTGTAATAACTGCGATTTCGCAAACGCGGGGCTAAACCAGTCAAACACAAACAAAGAAGGAGGTGAGTTTTGAAATCATGTTGATAATATAATACAAGTAAGAAGAACACGCAATTAATCATACATAAAACGTATCATTACACAAACATTCCTCAAGGAAAAACACCACGTTATATAGTCAAAATCAAGGAAAATCAATACATTTCACAATATGATCAAATCATCTAAGAAATTATAATCGCACACAATACATATTAATCACAACAAACAATCACACAAAAATGCAATGCTATGAGGTACCATTCTAACTCTGAAGTACTTGGTTAGGAGGCCGTGATACTATGCCACCATCCCGATAGACGAACAATTCAAATTGGCCTTGTCCTCATAGATCCCCTCAACTCAACCCGAGACACATATACGCGACAGTCGAGGTAAACGTGTGTTGCATGGTAGCTCCCGACATTTGGAGTGCTACCTCCAAGTCACCTAGGAATTCCGCACCCGAATACCTCCAAGGTCTAACAATCTTGCCTTAAGGCTCAACAGTAGACGGCCACGATCAGGCTCAATTCAGTTGTACTTCCCTGGAATCGCTAGGCTTGTCAGGCCCTACCTATATGATGACAAAATAATCTCCACTTCACAAATTCTCAATATTTATTTTCTCCCCTCGTTGGCCTATGATACTCCATTAAGACCGTCATCTCAAACACAAATTGGAATCACAATTATTTCATCAGAGGTTACTTCAATATTTTCATCACCAATTCATAACATCACTATTATAAATCACACACCATCATCATTACATAATTCATCACAACTTTAGAGCATCACTATCATCAATCGTACCTCATCACATAAACTTATCACAAATTTATAAAATCACAATTATTATTCATACATCATCATCATCACATAGAATTATCACAACATATCCATCTTTTATTATCATATCACATAAACTCGTCTAATCAAACATATACATAAAATTAATTCGACACTCAATATCACAATAACATCAAATACCACACATTTAAAGAAATTAAATCAATCAACACCTTACAAATATTTTCTATTCTATATTTTAATCTCACAATTTCCATATTTGCACTTTAATTAATTTATCCCTCAGAGGGCTATTGCCATACGTAGCGAGCCCCGGATGAATAGTTGGGAAATACGGTTTTCCCGTTCATCTCACAATATATTATACTCATGAATTCAAACGCTCTCTCACCTCTTACCTTATTTCGACGCTTTCATACACGACTACGATTCCACGAGCAAACAGCCTTTGTTCTTTGACTCTTTATCCTTCAATCGATCTAACTCGACAGTTTATGGGTAAACGTCAAAAATAAATTATGAGAAACTACTCTAGAAACTAAATTCGAAATTCGGTCAAGGAAAATTACCATAAATCAGAAAACCAATGAGTGGATAATATAGCCACTGTTCACATGATCATTTTGGCGTTGGTTTCACTCAAATCGGACTTAACGGTGCAAAATAAGGAATGCCAAAGACGGAGAAGTCGGGTATTTTAGAGAGAAATTGGGATGGTTAAAAATCTGAGGAAGTATGTTTATTTGACTACCTAAATGAATAAAACAAGATACTGAAATTTGGGCGCAAATGGAGAAACTTTTCTGAAAAAGTTATCGGTTATCGGTGCCAAACGATAATCCAAATTTATGTTTTCTATTCCTTAGGCGGGCTACTCCTCCTTCCTTATATTTTATTATTATTATTATTATTATTATTATTATTATTATTATTATTATTATTATTATTATTATTTAATTAGGTTTTACTTCTATATGGGCCTAACCCATGAGTCACATTTTACTTATTTTTTTTTTTACCAACAATTACCAAAGCTATTTTTTTTAAACAAAAAAAAATAAAGTAATTAATATTTTAAAACACATTAATAACCAAAACTCTTATATTCAAAACTATCACTATAATAATACTTATATTTCAAAACACTCAAATTAAGATATTACCATCGTTAGAGAATAATCAAAACTAAACAAATCACACTTTATATTTGTTATTATATCATAATAAATATATATAAAATCACAATGGCATAACACATATATAAAAATAAGGAAATCAAACACAACATTACTAATATCTCAAATAATAATTTATAAAATAAATAATTAAAATAAGAGATACTTAAAATAATTAAAATATAAATACGTGCACATTTAACATTAGTTAAACATACAAGAAAATATGACATTAATTACCAACTCACATATACACGTAAAATCACCTAAAATCTTATACTTTAAAATATTTACACTAATATACTATTAGTTTTAGAAAAATATATAAAATAATAAAATATAACATTTATTATTCATATAACATATTTGGTCAAATATGTACAAGATTAGCACATCATAGAAAACGCACCTATAAAGAAAATTAATCATAAAACTAATCAACATATATTCTAAAATAATTTTAACACCAAATTAATTATCTAAAACCCTTTTTAAATAATAAAATAGTTTACTATAAAATTTGGAGTGTTACATTGTCTCTGTTAATTTCTGGACCCAAACAACCGGAGAATGATATCGACGTTTACTTGGCTCCTTTAATTGAAGATTTAAAAATTATGTGGGAGACAGGTGTGGAAGTTTATGATGGGTATAAGAAAGAATGTTTCGATTTGAGGGCTATGTTTTTCGGCACAATTAATGATTTTCCACCATATGGTAATTTATCAGGATATAGCATGAAAGGTCAGTGTGCATGTCCTATATCTGAAGAGAGTACAAATTGGATGTGCTTGAAACATTGTAAGAAAAATGTATTTCTTAGACATCGCAGATTTTTACCTTATAGTCATCAGTATCGTGGCTGGAGAAATGCATTCAATGGAAAATTAGAGGAAGATAAAGCTCCTTTAGCACCGACTGGATATCAAATACTTGAAAAAGTACAAGGTTTGACCAATAAATTTGGCAAACCTTTTGCGGGAGAGCTGGTCAAAACTGGGTGGAAGAAAAAGTCAATTTTCTTTGAATTGCCATATTGGAAGTCATTGTATATAAGACATTTCCTCGATGTGATGCATATTGAAAAGAAATGTATTTGATAGTGTTATTGGTACGTTACTCAATGTTCCAGGAAAGTCTAAGGATGACATCAATGCAAGATTGGACTTGGTCGATATGGGAATAAGAAATAAATTGGGTCCCGTAAAGAAAGGAAATCGCACATATCTACCTCTAGTCACTCATACTCTATCTAGAAAGGAAAAAATTGTTTTCTGTAAATTTCTACACGAAGTTAAAGTTCCAGAAGGATACTCTTCAAACATTAAAAATTTAGTTTGTATGAAAGACCTCAAGTTAAAAGGTTTGAAGACCCATGATTGTCATATTCTAATGGAGCATTTGCTACCAATAGGTATACGTTCCATTTTACCTGAAAAACTTCGACGAAATTGTTGTTACTTTGCATAGGGAAATTGTTGTTACTTTGTGTGAGCTTGAAATGTATTTCCCACCCTCGTTTTTTGATATATTGGTTCACCTTA
This sequence comes from Cicer yamashitae, assembly GCA_037974755.1. Taxonomy (NCBI): domain Eukaryota; kingdom Viridiplantae; phylum Streptophyta; class Magnoliopsida; order Fabales; family Fabaceae; genus Cicer; species Cicer yamashitae. The sequence goes on along the minus strand of JBBPBQ010020324.1, from coordinate 44,601,943 downwards.
CTGTTCATCTTGTTAAGGAGACACAACTTTGTGGGCCAGCTTATATGAGATGGATGTATCCGATAGAACGATATATGAAAATATTAAAAGGGTACGTAAAAAGTAGAAGTCGACCAGAAGGTTGTATTGCTGAACGGTACATTGTCGAAGAAGCTGCTGAATTTTGTACTGAATATCTGTCCAATGTTGAATCCATAGGGCTTCCCATGTCTCGACATTCGGGAAGAATATCAGGAGAAGGGATAATTGAAAATAGACTAATGACTATATCAAGGACAGAATGGGAGCAGGCACAATTGTATGTTCTACACAATGATGACGAGGTTCAATCGTATGTTACAATACACATGGATCAGTTATCTAGTTTGAACATGAATAGGAATCAAAATTGGATCACTCGATAGCACAATCGAAGTTTTATAACATGATTAAAAAATCACATAAAGTCAAAGTTTGATATAGACCCCGAATCAATTTCATAGAGATTGAGGTGGCTAGCAAATGGTCCGAGTTTACATGTCTTTTCTTACACCGGTTATGTAATTAACGGCTACATATTTTATACCAAAGAACAAGATGATCAAACCACTATGAAAAATAGAGGAGTCACTCTCGTAGCTGAAGCGATGCATATCTCAAGTGGAAAAGACAAAAACCCAATATATGCAAATCTATCATATTTTGGGGTTATCGAGCGCATATGAGAGTTAGACTACACAATGTTTCGTGTTCCATATTTGGTTGCAAGTGGGTCGATAATAATAATGGCATTCGTATTGATGAGTCAGGGTTCTTGCTTGTTGATTTTAATAGGGTGGGATACAAAGATGAGCCTTTTATTTTAGCATCGCAAGCTCAACAAGTCTTTTATGTCACTGATCCTGCTGATGATAAATGGTTTGTTGTCCTATCGACCAATAAAATAAGTGATGATAACAATAATGATGAAGATGTTGGTAATGATCCTTTCTTTGCAACATGACAACCACATGAAATTGATTCAACTGATGATGGTTTATATCTTAGAGATGATCATGATAAGGGAATTTGGATTAATCCATCGTTTCGTATCGTTAATGGAAAAACAAATGTGAATCCCACCAGGAAAAGAAGAAGGGCATCTTATTGTGTTTAATTGTTTAATATAAGCCATGTAATCTGAACTGAGTTCATGTAATTTAATTGTTTGATCTGCCAGAATTGAGCATTTTAGTATTTAGCTTGAATTGTATTTGATTTTCTGCTTATACTTATTTTCTGCTTATATTTAGCTTGATCTTAGTGTTTTATACAAAGTTCATGTAATTTAAGTGTTTGACCTGCCAGAACTAATTTTCTGCTTATATATATTGAACTTGAAAAAGCTTTGTTTAAGTACTGGAAATTTTTCTTGAACTTGAACAGATCATCCCAATATGAGTTGATCATGTAATTTAGCATTGATATATATAGGTATTTAACTAATTATTTGGAAGAAAAAAAATCCAAATATAGGTATTTTACTAATTATTTAGCATTTTACAGAAATTGAACTTATATTGTAATTTAACAAATTTAAATTGAACTGAACTGAACATAAACGTGTAATGTTACAGCGCTTTTGTCAATAAGCGCTATAAAAAGCCTTCAAACAAAAAATAAGGAGGCCACATAACGCTTGCACATAATAAAACAAAGAGGCTTTTAAAGCGCTTGTTGAAAAAACGATGTAAAAGGCTTTTTTAAAAAATGAGGAGGTCTTAAAGCGCTTGTTCTATAAGCGCTGTAAAATGGTCACATAGCTTGCACATAATAAAACAAAGAGGTCTTTTAAAGCGCTTCTTGAAAAAACGTTGTAAAAAGCTTTTAATAAAAAAAAAATAAGGAGGTCTTTTAAAGCACTTGTTCAATAAGCGCTGTAAAATGGTCACATATCTTGCACATAATAAAACAAAGAGATCTTTTAAAGCGCTTGTTGAAAAAGCGTTGTAAAAGGCTTTTAATAAAAAAAATAAGGAGGTCTTTTAAAGCGCTTTTTGGAAAAGCGTTGTATAAGGCTTTTAAAAAAATAAAATAAGAAGGTCTTTTAAAGCGCTTTTGGAGCGCTTTAAAAGGCTTCTAAAAAAGCATTGTAATAGGCTTTTAAAAAATAAAATAAGGAGATCTTTTACAGCGCTTTTTCAAAAAAAAAACGTTGTAATAGGGTTTTATATATAACAGTAAACCGCTTCAGTTTCCTCTTCGTTACGTAAACTTCCTACGCTTCAGTTTCCTCCTCCTGTTCATTGACTCTTCATCATATGCATATTTTTCATTGTTTTTAGTCTTATCTATTGTTAATCATTAGTTAATTTAAGAAGTTATTTGATATATTTTGTTGATTTTAGTTCTTTGATTTAATGAAATATTTATGTTCTTATTTCCTTGATTAAGTAGAGATTTTTCGTAGTTTTGCGTTGTTTCTTTGTTTTAGTGCGGTTCTGAATTTTGGTGAGAAATCAACATGACATATGTGGAGTATTTCAGACATAGTTGGAGTTGTAGATGTCCAATTGGAGTCAAACCAAGTGCAAATAAAAGCTAAGATACATAACTACAACTTTCATGAAGACACCAGAACCAAATTCAGAATCGCAAGATGAGAAAAATGAAGTATACGTCAGACAACAGATGTTGTGCGCTCGAAGCGCAAAAACCTGCGCCTGGGGCGCATTTCGGCCTTCCCGATTTTGTTCATTTGCGCCTCAAGCGCAAATTCCGCGCCAGGGCGCCTGGCACGCGGCTGAATGTATAAAAACATATTTTTTCACTTTCTAGGGATCTTTTTTTGCTATTGGGAAGTTGGGAGACTTGTGCCCTAGCAGAGCAACTCAAAGACGGCCGTTTCTAACACCATTGGAGCAGTTTTATCAAGAATCATTCATGAATCTTTCTTGTAATTCTTCTCTAATCTCTATCTTTTCTATCTCTGTCATGAGTAACTAAACCCTATTTGTTAGGGATGGGTGTAACAAGATGAAACCCTTATTATTCTGATTTGATTTCTAGTTATATGAATGAGTTTATTTAATCATTTTTCTCATCTCTGTGCTTAATGCTTTTTATTGCTTGATCAACATTAAAATGTTATACGATTTGTATTTTGAAACGGAAGTGGATCAATTTTACGATTTTTATAAAGGATGAATTTTATTACCGTTGTTAATTTTAAATATTATTTCAATCAATTCGAAAACTTTTTGTTCAATTTAGTAATCAAATATAATTCAATAGTAAAATGCAATCCTTGAGTTCGACACTCGGTACTACCGTTTTATTATTACTTGCAACGATTCAGTACACTTGCTGAAACGCTATCAGTCGTGTCTTGACATACAAGCAAAAATGAATATGGACAGCAAAATTCACGCATCATACGCATGGATAAAGCTATTTTCGGAGATGAGTATGAAGAACTACTTGAAAAAGAGCACATATACGAACTTCTCAATCATAAGGAGCTGAGTGCTACTATCATCAACTTATACATTAGGTAAAAATTACTTTTAATTGCATTTATTGGTAATTAATCTAATTTGAAATTTTCATTGAAATTTTTTGTTAATGTAAAGAAATACGTTGTAGATATCCTATTGGGAAATAAAGAGAAGGATAAGCTGTTCCTTATGCCATATAATGCAGGGTAATTATATATTCTTTATTTATATCTTTTTTAATTTATGAGATCTTAATTTATTAGTTGTGTAAACAAAATTGCCAACCAAATTTTTGTTGTTGTAGGGCACATCGGGTGCTGTTTGCAATCAATGCGACCTCTGAAGTTATATACTATTTAGATCCCTTGCACGACCATTACAACAATCACTCGAATATAAAGACTATCTTCGACACGTAAGTAATATTCATTTATTTCTTACATATATATATATATAACGTGTTTGTTAATTCTATAATAATCACATTTATTTGATAGTGCTTTTCAAGTTTTCCAAGCTCAAAGGGGTGCTACAGTGTCGAAGCAAAAGTCAAATAACATCACATGGATTCAAATAAAGGTTTGAAATATATGCCTTTAAAATTTCATTTACAATAAATGTACCAACATTTATTGACTTATATGTTTTATTTTATAGTGCCCTCGTCAAACTAACAACATAGACTGCGGGTACTATATATTGCAATTCATGAAGAAGATTGTTGATATGAATCAAACTATAATCCCAGAAATGGTACGGTATTTTCATTCTATTTTGATTTTCATATATAAACTATGTATATATTTGATTCTAACTTATTTATGTTCAAATTTTATATCGCATAGTACTTTGACAATTCCAGTCCAACATACTCTGAAAGAGATCTAACTGAAATAAAGGAAGACTGGTGTCAATATGTGATCGAAATGAAAATTATTTGATTTGCTGAGAAACTGGCATGCTGCAAGTTTGTGAATATGTAAATGTATATAGCTCTGTGCTGATTGTGTTAATATGTAAATGTAAATTCTGTTGTTGTGAACTGATTGTTGATTCTGTGCTGATTGTTGTAAATTCTGCAAGTTATATAAATATGTAAATATGTAAATGTAAATGTAAATTCTGTGCTGATAGTTGAAAATTCTGCAAGTTATATAATTCTGTTGTTGTGAACAGATTGTGTCAATATGTAAATGATTTTGAACTGATTCTGGATGAAAATGATTTTGGAAAAAGATTTAAAGACAACGCTTTTTTATAAATATGCCATAAAAAACCTCAAACAAGCGTTATTTTAAAAATTTCATTTTCAGCGTTTTTTAATAAAACTAGATTAAGAATGCACCTATTACAGTGCTTTTTCAAAAAAACGTTGTAAAACGCGCATAAGAGTGCGCCTATTACAGCGCTTTTTTGAACAAGCGCTGTAAAACGTGCATAAGAAAGCACCTATTATAGCGCTTTTTTGAAAAAGCGTTGTAAAACTAGTACAACAACTAGCGCGTTTTTAGAAGGGATTTACAACTCTTTTCAAAAAAGCGCTGTAAAACGAGTATAACAAGCAGCGTGTTTGTAGAAGCGCTTTACAACGCTTTTTTATTTTAAAGAGAACTGTTGTATCTTTTTACAGCGCTAGATACTACAACGCTTATTTTTTTGAAAAAGCGGTGTAAATGACTTAAAAAAACGTTGTAAAATGCGCTTTTTCGCGTAGTGTTATATAGTCAAACAATAATTTTATTATTTTTTACTTGTGTAAGTTCTTCTTAATATTATTATAATATTATTAATAAAAAATAATTTATATTTAATTAAATGATTCGATCTAAAAGGCTTTTTTAGAGGCAGGTAGTCTAACCTTTTAGTTAAATAAGCTTTTAAAAAAAATTGGCATGACTTATATAAAAAAAAGTCTGACTTAGCATAGGTCAATCGTAGGTTAGATCATAGGTCTATATTTTGAATAGTCTAACTTATTTTCATCCCGGAGTATATGCATTCTAGATTCAGGATAAGAATTGCAACAGGGGCATGTATTGTTCGACGTCATGTTGCGTCTCTTTTGCTCCAAATTAGTTAAGATTTTTCCATGAGCTAATTTCCAAATGAAAGATATGATGTTATTAGGACCAGGACACTCATTATCATGTTCGTCCTCATTATCCTCCACCTGATTAGCTAAGATGTCATATGACTACTTAAGAAAGAGTTGGTTGTCAGGAGCAGGAATCTAATTCGGAAAGTCTGCTTCTGTATTTGGGATGAGGGGCCTAGTAGCTTCAATTTTGGTACAAATATCATTTGGAATGAGGCGCTCGAGCACATTCATTCGCCAATTGTTATTATTTGCATAAAACGATATTGAGTACTCTTTTTGACCAATAGGGATTTGACCCTGCCAATGATCTTGCATGGGGAGACAACTGACGATCCAATTATCCTATCAAAACCTAGTATCTTGACCATTACACACATTCTAATATATGCTACATTCAACCTCCGACCAAACTTGAGAGATAGTTCACCAAATGTGAGATGTGTTATAGCGATGAATTATCTTAAGCATGGCTTGAACACCACAACCATATTTGGCTCTCATGTTTTTGAATCCAAGTACACCTTCCTTATTTTAAGAGCACACCTTGTCCCATAATATCATATGGCATTTGTGTTCCTCAGTACTTCCCCGAATAAAATAAACTTTGATCATACTATTTCAATTTCAATTTATGCATACATTTTTATTTACAAAAAATCTATGCATAAATTTTGTTTCGATAAATGTAAAAGGTCTCGTGTTCTTTAGAAATCGATGCTAAAGTTTATTTATAAAAAACACACACTTTTCAATCTACTAATGAGACTTTAACTAAGAAAAAATTCGTGATGACATATACACAAGACCTAAAGTGGACAGTACCTCAAAAATATGACTTGAAGTCAGAACATTAATGTACCAAGTTGGGGTCTAAGCTACTTGCTATTTAGCCTCTTAACCTCAACTACAGGGCAACTGCTTTAGAACATCAAAAAGTCTCATATTACTTGAGAATTGAGATTAATGATTGTTTATAAACAACACTTACATTTCTCAACCCACTGATGCATATTTTTCCAAGGATAAAATTGTAAAATTTTGCGTAAAAAATTCAAAACAGACAATACTTCAAAAATGTGACATAGAGTTCAGAACAAATTTATCGTCACTTAATTTTCACATTATTAAGAACACTAATTTTATAGATTGCCTTAATGAATTAAATAAAATATAAATAATCAAATCAACTATTTTATTAGTCTATTGAGAGGTCTCAATCCTTTCATAATGAATATATATATATATACACACACACACATATACACATAGACACACACACGCGGACAGAAGTCTCACACCCTTTCTGCTACAAACACAATAAATCATTCTAGTATGAAAGGTACACATTCTCATAATCACTAATCTAATATGATGTAAATGGTTTTAGTTAATTTATCAATATTTCTTTACATTATTATTGTTTTTTTGGATTTTGGTTTTGTGTATCATGAAAGACTAACAAGAAAATTAAAATAAATAATGAAGATGTTGATAAAAACAAGAAATGAATGACCTCTGACGAACACCAAGATTTTTATGAGATTTTTACTAAGGTCAAGTAAAGTGATCAATTGAGTGAGTTAAAGAGACACACATAGCACATCAATGTACTGAATAGACACTTACTAACAATTATTTTTGGAAGAGTTTCTTGAAACTTTATAGGTGCAAAACAATTTAATATTTAATAATTGAACAAAACGGAACTTTTCTTTTACATTATAAAGTGATCAAAAAATTAGCTGATTCTTACATGCAAAGGAGATAATTAAAAAAAAATGGCTGAAATTTTCAAGTTTTATAATTGTATGATCCTCCTTTTTTTCCTGCTTCTTGTTGTAATTGATGCTTTAGGTAAGTTTGTTTTCTCATTCTTCTGAAATTTATTTTTTACCTAAGACTTTATTTTTCACCCTCTTAATTTCCTTAACTTTTTCTTTTGGTCTTTAATTTCCTTAACATTTATTCTTGTTTAACATAACAGAAATGCCTGTATGTAATTATGACTATCAATGTCCAAAGGATATGTGTTTTCCTCCTCAAGCTGTAAGGTGTAGGGACTTCGTTTGTCAATGCGAGTGTAAGTGTGTAACAATTAAGTTTAAAAGTAATTATTTATTTATTTTTATAAAGAAAAGTAAATCTTTATTTTTTTATAAAGTAAAAGTAAATATTTATTATTTTTGAAAAAAATATAACTTTAATCCTTTATGTTTAGCTCAATTTTTTGTTAAATCCTTTAAATTTATTTTTTCTCAATTAAATCTTTTAAGTTATATATATATTTGCATCATTAGCCTTTAAGATATATTAAATTATGTATGCAGTTGTTTAAGTTTTAAAATTTTCTCGAATTACTGTCATGAAATGTTAAGATTTAATCGAAACATTACAACAAATTAACTATTCAAACTACTTTGCATGTGAAGGAAGTTATAAAAGACATTGATTATTTGGATATATATTTTTTACCTTGTTTTTAAGGCTATACGCGAGTTTAAATTATTGTGGAGAACATCAAAAAAATATATACCATTTATATTTGATGAATGTTTTCTGAATGATTAGTATGAGGGACATATTATGTTGCATTTAGTAGGGTTAATTTCAGATAATTAAAACATTTCAATTGAATTAATTGTTGTCAAAATTGAGATAAATGACTAACGGTACAAACATAATGTAACTTAAATTATTAAATCGGGATAAAATAAGTTTAAACGATCTATGCAGAAATTAAGTCAAACTTACATGACTATATATATATTTTTTATTTTTCTTTTTTCGTGGTACAAAAATCTTTATTATTTATAAGCCTATAATTGTATATGCATGTTATAATGTTAGTACGCATGTGATTTATTTCATACTTCAATTTATATTTCCCTAATTACATTTCAATTTTTTTTAACAAGCTTAGAAGGACGTTATGGTGAAGTAACTTCAATTTTATGTGTAACAAGCAGATCAATATGAACTCAACACTTTGTGATCATTTGGGTATTTTGTATTATTGGAGGTATACTTGTTGTTTTATGTTTAATGGTCCTATTAGTTAATTTGATGTTTCATGTTAACATAACGTGTAATATGTTTGTGGTACTTCTTGTTGTAGTATGAAGTCTTAACTTGTCGTATGATTACATAATGGTTACTTAACTTGATTTGCTTTTCAAAAAGTTAATATGATAATTAGAGCATGGTTCAAATCGTGAAGATCAAAATTAAGAACTTTTTACTCTTTTTCAAATAATAGCCAGTATTGGAAAGAGTTTAAGTATTAGTGGGTAATTTTATAAGTAGGTATGATAAAAATTAAATATTATTAATGATTTTACGGTTATGATTAATTGATAGTATCAAAATTTTTCATAACTAATTGTTTGAGAAAAGGAGAATCTCAATGTGAATTATCTTCTCGTGCCACTCCAATTTGATAACAGTAAAATATTGCATAGATTTTTATGTAATTGAAAGTGACACTCCAATTAATTGTTCATTATTCAGTAAAAAAGAATAATTACCTATTATATGCTTGAACCAAAATTGGAGTTATAATGGCCTAATCTTTTGCACATGTTGGAAAATAAAAAACTCTTCCGTTAGAGTTGAACATGCCACAAATACAACAAGTCACTCTTTTTTTTAAAAAAGTTTAAACCTTCAATTGAATCCTGAACAATTGTTATTGGACTCCCAAAATTTTTTTGTAACATTGTAATTTTTATAAAACATATTGCAAGATTTATGTACACTAAATAAATGAAATACTTATAATTCAACAATGTACGTGGTAGATTTTTTATTCCACTTCTTTTTCAATGAAAATAGAAAGACTGCTTTAAGCTTTTTATGATTAATAATGATTAATTGTCAGAGATGACTACATTTGGTAATAAACAATAAAATATGTGTTAAATTTAATTCTCTATATTATAAGCAATTAACTATAATGAAGAGATACTTGTTGAGAGGAAGTGCTGGGTAACAAACTTTTTAATCCCGAAACAACTTATTTTGTGTATGAATTTGAGCATTAGTTCAAACATTTTGACCCAGGATGAAAATTGGATCACTAAACATATACATTTCATTCTTGTTCAAGTCAATACAACGACGATGTAGACATCTAAGACATTAGAAATAATTGAAATTTATTAATTAGCTAAATTTATAAAAATGTCGCATAAATCTGTGTATCTATAAACAACTCTATATAATATCTCTATTTGGAAGGAAAAAAATCACTCCAGCATATTCTAACTTAAACTCTAAAGATTTGACATTTTCCATATTATTACCTTCAATTGCTAAATGGAATTTAGTTGAGGTTCTGAACTTTTAGGTGGAACATCATTTTTTTAGATACATCAACATCCTAAATTGTTAAGATAATATATTAGTCAATATATTTAAAAGGTCTCTTATGTAAGTACAAAAAGACAGATGTAATTTATTTTTTATTATTTAAAATAGTGAAAAGGCATATGCAATGAATTTAGTCAACATTATTAAATATTGTTTTTAGCACATGAGTATTAAGTCAGTTATCTTCCACCCAACTTAACAAATAAGCAAATTTCAAAACTAATCAAAACTTGTTTAAGTCAGTTATGTGATTAACTAATTTAACAAGAGTTTATTGACACGGTTAAATATGATTCGAACTAACATGCTGATATAACAAAGAATAGAAAATACTGAGTTAACTTGTTAAATTGTTTGTTTAACCAATCAGATTAACAAATCTTTTAAAATAAATTTTTTTATTTGAGTTAAGTTGTTTATTTAACCAACCGAATTAACAAATATTTTTAAATACCTTGTTAAGTCATTTTTTTTACCAACCAAGTTAACAAATATTTTTAAATATTAAGAAACATAATGTAAATGAATATTTTTCATCACATTGTGTCCTTTGTACATGGCAAATGCAAGTCAACAATCACAAAAATTCCTCCTTAAATTCTTTTTAAATTTTAATAATAATGGTGTGAGTAATTTTCATCTGTGTTGTGACTTCTACTCTCTTTATCATTACAATTTAGAAGTTAATTGTAAACTTTCTAAACGGCTACTAACATTAATTTTTACATGCGACTTTCTCCCTCTTTTTTCTTGAAATTTTCTTGTATAACATTAATACCAATATATATAATCATAATTTCTGAATCACTATTTTTTTCATATCTTAATTAACATCAATTTAGCACGACCCTATATCAACATCTATTGGATTTCCTAAAAAAAACATTTATGGAAAGATAAAGACAGATTGAATTTTAACTTATTTTTAATGATTCATTCTTGCCTGAATTGCAGGCTCCAAAATATACTTAAGGGTTAGTGTACCTATATGTGAGAAAACTTAGTAACTTCACAATGCAAGAAACTAGGGGTGGTTGTCAGAAGCAATGCAGGATCAACCAGTATATTTGTATAAATTTCAAAAGTTCTTGGGCAAAAATAAAAAATAAATTTTGGAAAAATTGAGGAACTATTTTGTAAATTTTGAAAAAAGTTAGGGACCAATTTGCAAAAAAATTAAATAATATAGGGACTAATATAAATTTTGTGAAACATACGAGGTCAAAATTATAAATTTGAAAATATTATAGAGACTATTTTATGGTTTATATATTCTATAGTAAAAGAGAGAATTTGTAATTCTCTAAATTTAGTTTTGACAAAATTTCTCATGAAATTCTTTTATTTTGAAAATTTTCCAAATGTTTTATCCAAACAAGACAATTTGACTTCCCTTAGAGTGTTTTTGGATGTGCTGATTGGAAAATTAAAATTCTAGACAATTCAAATGCTTCAATTGAATTCCTTTTATTTCTAAATTTTAATCTTTGTATAAAAGAATTTTTCTTTTAAAATTGGGCTATAATATAAATTTCAAAAGTTTTGGGACAAAATTGAAAATTATATTTGGGCCAAAACTAAAATTTTGTAAAAGTTGAGGGACTATGTTATAAATTTTGAAATTTTAGGGACCAGTTTTCAAAAAAATATAGGAACTAATATGAAAATTTGAAACATATAGGGTCAAAACTGTAAACATATAAAAATTATAGCCACCATTTCATGATTTATATACTATAAAGTAAAGAGAAATTTGAAATTATTAAATTTTATGTGATATTTGAAATTCTCTAAATTAAGTTTTGACAAAATATCTCACTAAATCCCTTTATTCTAAAAATTCTCCAAATTTATTATTTATACAAAATAATTTATTTAAAAGATTTGAATTAATCTAAAAAAAATTTATCTTCTCCCAAAAGATTCTTTGATCCTAATACATTCTAAAGATGACGGTGTTAACAATGTGTATAAATTTGTCTAATTAAACACTGCTCTCTCCTTTTTTTAGGTTACATTTCTATGTTACTTGGAGTTATCTCCCTCCCTTGAACATGATTTTTCTTTCCCCATTTGAGTTTTCCTCCTCTTTCATTTTTCCTTTTAACTATACATCTTAATTGTTTCTTCCGTTTCACTACCACCAACATCCATCATGTTTTCTCTTCACCATTTTTCAAAGCATCAAACAAGTTTCTTGTTGCGGGTGCAAATCAAAACACTGACTCCATTGGTCAATCGCTCTTATCTTTGTGGTAGTGAGATTTGAGAAACAACCTCAACTAGAGCCACCACCATCGAAAAAGTATGAATTATTTAAGGTTGTCATTTTTTTTCATCCACCAAATTAGGTAATAGTTTTATCTATAGTAGGAGGGTCAACCCAACATTATATAAGGCTTAAAACAAACTCTTCAAAAATGAGGCGTTTCATAAAATTTTATTTATTTAAAATTTATTTTTTGAGCATTTTGAGATGCAAAATCTTTTACAAAATTATCATAATCAATTTCATTTAATATTTCTTTTTAAATGATAATAAAATCAGACCATTTAATATTTGTTGAGGCATTGTTGATCTTAGATAGGGATAGAAATAGGCTAGACCAAGTTATATTTTGCAAGACATGAGTCTGACCTACATTGAAAATATCAAGTTTGAGGAATTGTTACATCGAAACTTCTTTGAAATTGTTGCAAGACATGATTTTATTAATTTTACACTACGCCAAAAATGACATTTTATAGCGCGTCTTTTACAACGCTTATTAAATACAAGCGCTATTGTATAATATTTTAAAAATAACGGAGGATACAACAGCGCTTTTTTGACAAGCGTTGTTGTAGGGTCATATAGAGTCACATAGCGCTTGCACATAATTTTTACAACTCTTTTATAGGAATTTTTTAAAAAGCGCTTTAAATTGAAGTGCTCTCACATAATGTTTGCTGCGCTTTTTGAGCGCTTTAAACACAAGCGCTGTAAAAAATAGCGCTCCCACCTTATGTTACATAGCTTTTAAAGCGCTTTTTGTAAAAGCGTTGTAAATTACATGCGCTTTCATATAATTAAATGACCTATTAGAGCGCTTTTTACTCAAGCGCTATAAAATGCTTGCATTTTCACATAATTAAAGGACATATTAGAGTGCTTTTTATACAAGCGTTGTAAAATCATTCACTTTAAAAAAATCATTCACTTTAAATAAATAAAAACAAATTTAAAACAAATTGAATACGTTGTTCTAACCCTACGAACCCTCATCTCCTCTACTCTGCGAACCCTCCTCTCCTCTACTGTGCGCCCATCTATTAATCCTCTTTTAAAACAAATTGGATACGTTGTCTCAGGTACTGTATTTATTAATTTTTTGTTGTCACTAAAACTGATAAATTGTTACATAATAAATCATATAAAATCTATTCTTTATGAAATTTGTTGATCTGTTCTATTTTGAAATCAGACTTGGACCTTGGTTTCCATTTTCCAATATTAGATATGTGTACTATAGATTGGTATAATGTTATCAGTAGCTTATTATTTGTGTAACTCCATTTATATAGGTCATATAAAATGGACCAGAAATGGATGTCTGCCAATCGATTGTCAAAAGAATATGAAAATGGAGTGAAGGAGTTTGTTGAGGTTGCAGTGAAGAATGCAAAAGATCCAAATATAGTCGTTTGCACTTGTTTAAAATGTTGTTTTGGAAAACGCGTTAGAGTAGATGAATTGGAAGGACATTTAGTATGGCATGGAATTGATCAAAGCTATACATGTTGGATAAGACATGGCGAGAAAAAAAAAAAGGAAACATTAATTTTGAGAATGGTTCGACATATGCTTCAACTGATTTCGACACAGATACATATGAGCTGGATGGAGTTGAGGAGATTGCAAAAGCAGTTGAAGAAGATCTTCAGGATTGTCCTAAAATGTTTGAGAGCTTGTTGAGTGATGCAGAGAAACCATTATATAATGGTTGTACTAAATTCACAAGATTGTCAGCGATATTAAAGTTGTACAACTTAAAAGCGAGTAATGGATGGTCTAATAAAAGCTTCACAGAATTATTAACACTCTTAAAAGATATGTTGCCAGATGATAATGAACTTCCCAGTGGAACCTACGAGGCTAAACGAATTTTGTGCTCTATTGGCATGAGTTACGAAAGGATTCATGTGTGTCCTAACGATTGCATTTTATTTCGAAACGAATATGAATTACTAAAAGCGTGTCCGAAATGCAATGTCTCTCGATATAAGAAGAAAGAATCTACTCCAACAAAAGTTGTGTGGTATTTTCCTATAATACCAAGATTTAGGCGCATTTATCGCAGTGAAGAAGATTCAAAACACTTGACATGGCAAGCAGATGAAAGAATTAGAGATGGAAAGTTTCGACACCCTGCAGATTCTCCACAATGGGCAAAAAATGATCACGAGTATCCTGAATTCGAGATAGAGTCAAGAAAACTACGACTTGCACTTTCTACTGATGGAATGAATCCACATGGTCTTCAAAGCATCTCACACAGCACGTAGCCTTTGATTTTGTTGATTTATAACCTACCTCCATGGTTATATATGAAGTGTAAGTTTATGATGTTGTCTGTGACACCCTAAACCCCAAAATAACATTTATAATAATTTATACTAAATTATTTGAAATCAAAACTAGCAGCGGATAAAGAAAATTTGTTCAAGAAAATAAAAACTTTTATATCTAAATTAGGATATTATATTTCTCTAAATACACATGTACTAAGGTTTTCATATAAAAATCATTTGTTATTACAAAAAAGAAACATTACAACTCTTAATTCCCAATATCACCTATCAGAGCGGAGTTTCTCCCAAAGTTGAACTTTTAAACTCGTTAACCTGTAATAACTGCGATTTCGCAAACGCGGGGCTAAACCAGTCAAACACAAACAACGAAGGAGGTGAGTTTTGAAATCATGTTGATAATATAATACAAGTAAGAAAAACACGCAATTAATCATACATAAACCGTATCATTACACAAACATTCTTCAAGGAAAAACACCACATTATATAGTCAAAATCAAGGAAAATCAATACATTTCACAATAACATCAAATCATCTAAGAAATTATAATCGCACACAATACATATTAATCACAACAAACAATCACACAAAAATGCAATGCTATGCATGAGCTTAGACTCTACTTCACAATGTGGTACCATTCTAACTCTGAAGTACTTGGTTAGGAGGCCGTGATACTATGCCACCATCCCGATGGACGGACAATTCAAATTAGCCCTGTCCTCATAGATCCCCTCAACTCAACCCGAGACACATATACGCGACAGTCGAGGTAAACGTGTGTTGCATGGTAGCTCCCGACATTTGGAGTGCTACCTCCAAGTCACCTAGGAATTCCGCACCTGAATACCTCCAAGGTCTTACAATCTTGCCTTAAGGCTCAACAGTAGACCGCTACGATCAGGCTCAATTCAGTTGTACTTCCCCGGAATTGCTAGGCTTGTCAGGCCCTACCTATATGATGACAAAATAATCTCCACTTCACAAATTCTCAATATTTATTTTCTCTCCTCGTTGGCCTATGATACTCCATTAAGACCGTTATCTCAAACACAAATTGGAATCACAATTATTTTATCAGAGGTTACTTCAATATTTTCATCACCAATTCATAACATCACTATTATAAATCACACATCATCATCATTACATAATTCATCACAACTTTAGAGCATCACTATCATCAATCGTACCTCATCACATTAACTTATCACAAATTTATAAAATCACAATTATTATTCATACATCATCATCATCAAATAGAATTATCACAACACATGCATCTTTTATTATCATATAACATAAACTCGTCTAATCAAACATATACATAAAATTAATTCGACACTCAATATCACAATAACATCAAATACCACACATTTAAAGAAATTAAATCAATCAACACCTTACAAATATTTTTTATTCTATATTTTAATCTCACAATTTCCATATTTGCACATTAATTAATTTATCCCTCAGAGGGCTATTGTCATATGTAGCGAGCCCCGGATGAATAGTTGGGAAATACGGTTTTCCCGTTAATCTCACAATATATTATACTCATGAATTCAAACGCTCTCTCACCTCTTATCTTATTTCGACGCTTTCACACACGAATACGATTCCACGAGCAAACAGCCTTTGTTCTTTGACTCGATATCCTTCAATCGATCTAACTCGACAGTTTATGGGTAAACGTCAAAAATAAATTATGAGAAACTACTCTAAAAACTAAATTCGAAAATCGGTCTAGGAAAATTACCATAAATCAGAAAACCAATGAGTGGATAATATAGCCATTGTTCACACGATCATTTTGGCGTTGGTTTCACTCAAATCGGACTTACGGTGAAGAAGAACGGTGCAAAATAAGGAATGCCATAGACGGAGAAGTCGGGTATTTTAGAGAGAAATTGGGATGGTTAAAAATCTGAGGAAGTATGTTTATTTGACTACCTAAATGAATAAAACCAGATACTGAAATTTGGGCGCAAATGGAGAAACTTTTCTGAAACAGTTATCTGTCATCGGTGCCAAACAATAATCCTAATTTATGTTTTCTATTCCTTAGGCGGGCTACTCCTCCTTCCTTATATTTTATTATTATTATTATTATTATTATTATTATTATTATTATTATTATTATTATTATTATTATTATTATTATTATTATTTAATTAGGTTTTACTTCTATATGGGCCTAACGCATGAGTCACATTTTACTTTTTTTTTTTTACCAACAATTACCTAATCTATTTTTTTTTAAACACAAAAAATAAAGTAATTAATATTTTAAAACACATTAATAACCAAAACTCTTATATTCAAAACTATCACTATAATAATACTTATATTTCAAAACACTCAAATTAAAATATTACCATCAATAGAGGCATGCATCATGTATATATTTTTGTTATGCAATTTATTGGTTTGTGTATTTTTTCTTTTAAATTGGAAGTTTTACTTTTATATATTTTGTGTTATTCTTCTATATGTTTAACTTTGGTTTGATGTGGATGATAGATAAAACTGACCCTTACAACAACATTTTAGGTACTATTGAGTTCGAGGAGATTCAAGAGTAGTTGATGAGTATTAACGTGCGACGAACGGGGGATAAAAATGGTTTTCAATATTATTTTGTAATGATAGGATTGTCGCGATACTTTTAAGTTTGTTTTTAATCAACTTCTAAAATGCACTAGGATTCTAGAAATGCGGAAGTGGGTTCCCTTCCGTTAGGAATTATTGTTTTTCTTGTTATAGCCTTGAATAAACATTTTATTAATAAAATTAATAAACGTGGTTGTTACTAATTATTTGCATCAATAAATGTTAGGTAGTTAGATAAAAAAAAAATTGTCGTAAATCTTTCAAATCAATATATTTTTAAGTAACGCTTTGGATTAAAAATCTGGGGTGTTACAATTGGTATCAGAGCAATAATCCTCGGAAATTTTGGGGTGGGACGATTTTGTATGACGCTTGCCTTGATTTATGCCTTCAAAACACTCAAATTAAAATATTACCATCATTAGAGAATAATCAAAACTAAACAAATCACACTTTATATTTGTTATTATATCATAACAAATATTAATAAAATCACAATGGCATAACACATATATAAAAATAAGGAAATCAAACACAACATTACTAATATCTCAAATAATTATTTATAAAATAAATAATTAAAATAAGAGATACTTAAAATAATTAAAATATAAATACGTGCACATTTAACATTAGTTAAACATACAAGAAAATATGACATTAATTACCAACTCACATATACACGTAAATTCACCTAAAATCTTATTCTTTAAAATATTTAAACTAATATGCTATTATTTTTAGAAAAATATATAATATAATAAAATATAACATTTATTATTCATATAACATATTTGGTCAAATATGTACAAGATTAGCACATCATAGAAAACGCGCCTATAAAGAAAATTAATCATAAAACTAATCAAGATATATTCTAAAATAATTTTAACACCAAATTAATTATCTAAAACCCTTTTTAAATAATAAAATAGTTTACTATAAAATTTGGAGTGTTACAATTCTCCCCTCGTTAAAGAAATTTCGTCCTCGAAATTTTTGGTGTATAATAAATAAACTAATATCTAACTAACTACCCTCAAGATTCAAACTTAGTCACAAATGATATAATAAACATATTTACGGCATTTACTACTCACTTAGACATAACATGTCAAGAATCCTAGCATGATAAGGTAATATGACACAACAAATCAATTAACACATATCAAATACACTATCAAGTTCAACTAACAACTTAAACAATATTCTACTAGTTTTGGTCTCTTTAAAGAATGTGTAAATCCTAACAACAATTACTCTACAGGTTTCAAAAAATTAGACATCTAGAGAAACTTTTAAAATATTTCACACCTTCAAGAATAACAAACAAAAATGCATATAACAACTCAATGACATGCAGTCACTTAAGCGTATAATCATAGTGAAATAGGACAAATATTTTCACATATGGTTTCAAACACACTCAAAATATAACTTAATTTTAAAGTCTTATAAACAAAATTCATTTATAGAACTCATACAATAGTTCTAGTCCTTATGAAATGAGAGAATATAGAACAAATAAGATACTAACACAATGTCCTTATTCATTTTAAGCAAATTACTTAGAAGATCAAACATACTTAATTGAATGTTTAATTTAAGTACACACCACCAACCTAATATTTGCGTCACATAATCAGTTATTAACATTCAACATTGATGCCACATAAGACTCATAATCACTCAAAGTTGTATTAGAGGTGAACATGGTTTCTAACTATTTCCAAAATAAAATTATCAAGTATTTATAACAATAATAACAATGGGTTATTGTTGCCTCTTTTATCGACGATGAGTCATCGGGGTAGCTAGTCCCTCCTACTCATGTAGTCAACTACTTAAGGTAACTATAACTGCAGTCATTCAAATTCAAACATGGTAATTAAAAGTATTTTTAACATGGTTCAGGAGTGCGAAGGTAGCGCCACAACTCCTACTCCTTACTTCAAGTTAAAAACTTACTTAGTTACACATTCACAATAATTTATTTGTAATTTACAACTAGTTATAACAACAAAAGAAATGACACTTACATCAACATATAATCAATAATCCGATTGTAGAAATATAGAACAATTTCACTTTTAGATGCTCTCGACTACTCTAACGCTATACACTAATTCCCAACAACTAGAACACTTAAAACACAAACAATTTAATATTTACATAATCACATACACATTCACATAGTTAATCCAAAAATTAGAACCATCATTTTACGTTCATCTCATAACTCAAACGATGATTCAAACACATGTAACATACTCTCATAGAAGGCTAATTGCTCCAAATTGATCACGCTCAAATTTTCTTTTGAATTAATCATCACTTAAATGTTACAACAAATTAAAACATAGGTTTCCAAGTAGCAAATAAGATAAATAATTATTTACTAGAAGACACAACACGCTACCAAACCAAATTGAATCAAGTAGTACATAAACCACTTTAAAGGTTACACATTTAGCACAAAAAAAAATCCTTGGGAATTCAAACCATTTCCTTAAATCACTTTTCAATAAATCACGTCTAAATAAAAACAACTAAAACAAATCATATTTCTAAATACAATTAAAAATAAAATAAATCACATGTATTTTTAAAATCTATAAGATTTCTAAAATCACTCGTACTTTAATCGTCAAAAACACATTTCTAAATAATTAATCATTATAAAAATTATTATTTTCAACTTATATTTTGAAAGAAGATTTAAATTATATATATAGATAGATAAAAAGTTTTCGAATAAATTAACACTTCCAAAATAGTTCTAATTTATTTTCTCAAAATTTACAAAAAAAAAAAAAAAAATTATATATTTATATACATTAAAGTAGTGTACATGACACATGCATAAGACATACTTGGTTATGATAATGAATTACACTAATTGACAAATCTACTAAATAACATTCTCCTCTCACACCAACTACTCAACATGTCTATAGATACATCATCAGTTTCTATCAAGGCACAAAATTGGTCTAAAGCACAACACACCATCAATTTTACAAACAACATGTCACTTTTATATATTAAACTCATATATACATTTCAACAATTATAACACAACAACTATAATTCTACAAAAAAAAAAAAAATTCTACTCATAAAACACATCAATTATAGAATCCAAAATTTTCAAAAAGAGTTTCACCATTGAGATAGTTCTCTTAAAAACTTTGTTTCTTTTAATCTGTTTTCTTTCTCTTTCTCAATTAGTAGACATTTTATTATTTGACCCCTTTTTGTACAATTATAAATTACTAATGAGTTCTTAAAATCTAAAACTCTAACATCGAGTTAAACTCTAATAAGTTCATAATATCAGAAAATCAATCATTTCAAACAAATATCCGAACACCCTCGTGATTCAATATTCACACCAGCCCCCTAAACCAACATAACAACAACTCTTTCTAATTTTCTTAAAAACAAGACATAGTAAAACATGCTGTAAATTTTAAGCTATTTTAAACATTAAATAAAATCAGTAGTATCAAATTATTTTTATTTTATAAATCAACAAAAATTCAACTCAATTTAATTTCTTTAAAATAATCAAGAGTAATTCAAATAAAAGTTATTTTCATCTTACAAAATAAGTAATTTTTTAACTCCTTCTAAATATCATTTTAAAAAAATTCTAAGTTCTACCAACCTCTAATATTCAAGAAATACTATTGCTAATAATATGAATTTCATACTATTTAAAATCATGATGATCATTCTAAATTATTTTCAAAACCAATATCAAAACTCTACTCATATAGATACAATCATCAACACTATCAAGTGATTTAAAATTAACATTCACAATTTTAATCGATTCTTTTCTTCACGCAAGCCAACACAAAATCAAAATAAGAATTTTTTAGTCAAAATTAAAACTGTAAACATAAAAGACATAATTCCTATCTAACTCAAAGTTTCGAACGAAACATCCTTTTTTTTCTCTAAATTGAGTTTCAACAAAACTAATAATAATTTGTACCTAGTAAAAGTCAATACTTGAAGTTTTAAACATATAGTTCATACAGAAATCAATGTTTCAATCAAGTAGTTATTAGATCAAACACTTTAAACAAATTCATATCAAGACTAAATATTTTAAATTGGTTAAGGGTGAAAATGAAACTTTAAAACAAATAATTGGTGAGGTATGACATTTGATAACTAGTTACGTGAATGAGATTAATAACTTGAAACATCCAGGTGGTCAATCAAAATTATTATTTCCAACTATTCACATAAAACAAAAGTGCCAAAATCATAGTTCGGTAGACAAGAAACAAGCAACAAGATCATTCAACAAGTAACCAACAAAATCTTGTCAACAATTAAAATTAACTCAAATCTTAACAAGTAATTTCATGG
The DNA here is from genome assembly GCA_037974755.1 of Cicer yamashitae. NCBI lineage: Eukaryota > Viridiplantae > Streptophyta > Magnoliopsida > Fabales > Fabaceae > Cicer > Cicer yamashitae. Next base: position 44,580,450 of record JBBPBQ010020324.1, on the reverse strand, counting down.
TTTATTTACTCACTTAGGTAAGAACTTAGAATCCATAACACAATCAGGGTAAGCAAATAATAAACAGTTAATTAGTAACTTCAAAAATATGTATAATTATACAAAAGCATATAACACTTAACACAATAACATAATGAGAACAAAAAAAAAACATGTTAGTGAAAGTAGTTAGTACTCAAGAAAACACAACCAACACAACTAAAATTTGACTAACACTAAACCGACACTTGACCCACTCGGCCTGATTGGACAGACCTAAACCCCAAAATACCATTTATAATAATTTATACTAAATTATTTGAAATCAAAACTCGCAGCGGATAAAGAAAATTTGTTCAAGAAAATAAAAACTTTTATATCTAACTTAGGATACTATATTTCTCTAAATACACATGTACTAAGGTTTTCATATAAAAATCATTTGTTATTACAAAAAAAAAACACATTACAACTCCTAATTCCCAGTATCACCTATCAGAGCGGAGTTTCTCCCAAAGTTGAAGTTCTAAACTCGTTAACCTGTAATAATTGCGATTTCGCAAACGCGGGGCTAAACCAGTCAAACACAAACAAAGAAGGAGGTGAGTTTTGAAATCATGTTGATAACATAATACAAGTAAGAAGAACACGCAATTAATCATACATAAAACGTATCATTACACAAACATTCTTCAAGGAAAAACACCACGTTATATAGTCAAAATCAAGGAAAATCAATACATTTCACAATAAGATCAAATCATCTAAGAAATTATAATCGCACACAATACATATTAATCACAACAAACAATCACACAAAAATGCAATGCTATGCATGATCTTAGACTCTACTTCACAATGTGGTACCATTCTAACTCTGAAGTACTTGGTTAGGAGGCCGTGATACTATGCCACCATCCCGATGGACGGACAATTCAAATTGGCCCTGTCCTCATAGATCCCCTCAACTAAACCCGAGACACATATACGCCACAGTCGAGGTAAACGTGTGTTGCATGGTAGCTCCCGACATTTGGAGTGCTACCTCCAAGTCACCTAGGAATTCCGCACCCGAATACCTCCAAGGTCTAACAATCTTGCCTTAAGGCTCAACAGTAGACCGCCACGATCAGACTCAATTCAGTTGTACTTCCCCAAAATCGCTAGGCTTGTCAGGCCCTACCTATATGATGACAAAATAATCTCCACTTCACAAATTCTCAATATTTATTTTCTCCCCTTGTTGGCCTATGATACTCCATTAAGACCGTCATCTCAAACACAAATTGGAATCACAATTATTTCATCAGAGGTTACTTCAATATTTTCATCACCAATTCATAACATCACTATTATAAATCACACATCATCATCATTACATAATTCATCACAACTTTAGAGCATCACTATCATCAATCGTACCTCATCACATAAACTTATCACAAAATTATAAAATCACAATTATTATTCATACATCATCATCATCACATAGAATTATCACAACACATCCATCTTTTATTATCATATCACATAAACTCGTCTAATCAAACATATACATAAAATTAATTCGACACTCAATATCACATTAACATCAAATACCACACATTTAAAGAAATTAAGTCAATCAACACCTTACAAATATTTTCTATTCTATATTTTAATCTCAGAATTTCCATATTTGCACATTAATTTATCCCTCAGAGGGCTACTGCCATACATAGCGAGCCCCGGATGAATAGTTGGGAAATACGGTTTTCCCATTCATCTCACAATATATTATACTCATGAATTCAAACGCTCTCTCACCTCTTACCTTATTTCGACGCTTTCACACACGAATACGATTCCACGAACAAACAGCCTTTGTTCTTTGACTCTTTATCCTTCAATCGATCTAACTCGACAGTTTATGGGTAAACGTCAAAAATAAATTATGAGAAACTACTCTAAAAACTAAATTCGAAATTCGGTCAATGAAAATTACCATAAATCAGGAAACCAATGAGTGGATAATATAGCCACTGTTCACACGATCATTTTGGCGTTGGTTTCACTCAAATCGCACTTACGGTGAAGAAGAACGGTGCAAAATAAGGAATGCCATAGACGGAGAAGTCGGATATTTTAGAGAGAAATTGGGATGGTTAAAAATCTGAGGAAGTATGTTTATTTGACAAATGAATAAAACAACATTTTGAAATTTGGGTGCCAAACGATAATCCTAATTTATGTTTTCTATTCCTTAGGCGGGCTACTCCTCCTTCCTTATATTTTATTATTATTATTATTATTATTATTATTATTATTATTATTATTATTATTATTATTATTATTATTATTATTTAATTAGGTTTTACTTCTATATGGGCCTAACCCATGAGTCACATTTTACTTTTTTTTTACCAACAATTACCAAAGCTATTTTTTTTAAACACAAAAAAATAAAGTAATTAATATTTTAAAACACATTAATAACCAAAACTCTTATATTCAAAACTATCACTATAATAATACTTATATTTCAAAACACTCAAATTAAAATATTACCATCATTAGAGAATAATCAAAACTAAACAAATCACACTTTATATTTGTTATTATATCATAATAAATATATATAAAATCACAATGGCATAACACATATATAAAAATAAGGAAATCAAACTCAACATTACTAATATCTCAAATAATTATTTATAATATAAATAATTAAAATAAGAGATACTTAAAATAATTAAAATATAAATACGTGCACATTTAACATTAGTTAAACATACAAGAAAATATGACATTAATTACCAACTCACATATACACGTAAAATCCCCTAAAATCTTATTCTTTAAAATATTTACACTAATATTTTATTATTTTTAGAAAAATATATAAAATAATAAAATATAACATTTATTATTCATATAACATATTTGGTCAAATATGTACAAGATTAGCACATCATAGAAAACGCACCTATAAAGATAATTAATCATAAAACTAATCAACATATATTCTAAAATAATTTTAACACCAAATTAATTATCTAAAACCCTTTTTAAATAATAAAATAGTTTACTATAAAATTTGGAGTGTTACATTGTCTCTGTTAATTTCTGGACCCAAACAACCGGAGAATGATATCGACGTATACTTGGCTCCTTTAATTGAAGATTTAAAAATTATGTGGGAGACATGTGTGGAAGTTTATGATGGGTATAAGAAAGAATGTTTCAATTTGAGGGCTATGTTGTTTGGCACAATTAATGATTTTCCAGCATATGGTAATTTATCAAGATATAGCATCAAAGGTCAGTGTGCATGTCCTATATGTGAAGAGAGTACAAATTGGATGCGGTTGAAACATTCTAAGAAGAATGTATTTCTTAGACATCGTAGATTTTTACCTTATAGTCATCAGTATCGTGGCTGGAGAAATACATTCAATGGAAAATTAGAGGAAGATAAAGCTCCTTTAGCACCAACTGGATATCAAATACTTGAAAAAGTACAAGGTTTGACCAATAAATTTGGCAAACCTTTTGCGGGAGAGCTGGTCAAAACTGGGTGGAAGAAAAAGTCAATTTTCTTTGAATTGCCATATTGGAAGTCAGTGTATATAAGACATTTCCTCGATGTGATGCATATTGAAAAAAAATGTATTTGATAGTGTTATTGGTACGTTACTCAATGTTCCAGGAAAGTCTAAGGATGGCATCAATGCAAGATTGGACTTGGTCGATATGGGAATAAGAAATGAATTGGGTCCCGTAAAGAAAGGAAATCGCACATATCTACCTCCAGCCGCTCATACTCTATCTAGGAAGGAAAAAATTGTTTTCTGTAAATTTCTACACGAAGTTAAAGTTCCAGAAGGATACTCTTCAAACATTAAAAATTTAGTTTGTATGAAAGACCTCAAGTTAAAAGGTTTGAAGACCCATGATTGTCATATTCTAATGGAGCATTTGCTACCAATAGGTATACGTTCCATTTTACCTGAAAAACTTCGACGAAATTGTTGTTACTTTGCAGAGGGAAATTGTTGTTACTTTGTGTGAGCTTGAAATGTATTTCCCACCCTCGTTTTTTGATATATTGGTTCACCTTACTGTTCATCTTGTTAAGGAGACATAACTTTGTGGGCCAGCTTATATGAGATGGATGTATCCGATAGAACGATATATGAAAATATTAAAAGGGTACGTAAAAAGTAGAAGTCAACCAGAAGGTTGTATTGCTGAGCGGTACATTGTCGAAGAAGCTGCTGAATTTTATACTGAATATCTGTCCAATGTTGAATCCATAGGGCCATGTCTCGACATTCGGGAAGAATATCAGGAGAAGGGATAATTGGAAATAGACTAATGACTATATCAAGGACAAAATGGGAGCAGACACAATTGTATGTTCTGCACAATGATGATGAGGTTCAACCGTATGTTACAATACACATGGATCAGTTATCTAGTTTGAACATGAATAGCAAATAAAATTGGATAACTCGATAGCACAATCGAAGTTTTATAACATGATTAAAAAATCACATAAAGTCAAAGTTTGATATAGACCCCGAATCAATTTCATAGAGATTGAGGTGGCTAGCAAATGGTCCGAGTTTACATGTCTTTTCTTACACCGGTTATGTAATTAACGGCTACATACTTTATACCAAAGAACAAGATGATCAAACCACTATGCAAAATAGAGGAGTCACTCTCGTAGCTGAAGCGATGCATATCTCAAGTGCAAAAGACAAAAACCCAATATATGCAAATCTATCATATTTTGGGGTTATCGAGCGCAAATGGGAGTTAGACTACACAATGTTTCGGGTTCCCATATTTGGTTGCAAGTGGGTCGATAATAATAATGGCATTCGCATTGATGATTCAGGGTTCTTGCTTGTCGATTTTAATAGGGTGGGACACAAAGATGAGCCTTTTATTTTAGCATCGCAAGCTCAACAAGTGTTTTATGTCACTGATCCTGCTGATGATAAATGGTCTGTTGTCCTATCGACCAATAAAATAAGTGATGATAACAATAATGATGAATATGTTGGTAATGATCTTTTCTTTGCAACATGACAACCACATGAAATTGATTCAACTGATGATGGTTTATATCTTAGAGATGATCATGATGAGGGAATTTGGATTAATCCATCGTTTCATATCGTTAATGGAAAAACAAATGTGAATCCCACTAGGAAAAGAAGAAGGGCATCTTATTGTGTTTAATTGTTTTATATAAGCCATGTAATCTGAACTGAGTTCATATAATTTAATTGTTTGATCTGCCAGAATTTAGCATTTTAGTATTTAGCTTGAGTTGTATTTGATTTTCTGCCTATACTTATTTTTTGCTTATATTTAGCTTGATCTTAGTGTTTTATACAAAGTTCATGTAATTTAAGTGTTTGACCTGCCAGAACTAATTTTCTGCTTATATATATTGAACTTGAAAAAGCTTTGTTTGAGTACTGGAAATTTTTCTTGAACTTGAACAGATCATCCCAATATGAGCTGATCATGTAAACTAGCATTGATATATATATATATATATATATATATATATATATATATATATAAATAAATATGTAAAACAAATTTTGATTTCTAATTCAAAAGAGAACTTACAAGTAGTTTTGAAAACGGAAATGTAAAAATACAAGGTTTTGCGAGAATATTGAGACAATGAAGATTACAAGATAGTTAAGACTCTCTATGTAAACTCTCTGTTTTCAAACTCTGCTTTGTGATGAAGAAGAGTCTTCCTTAAATAGCCATCGAACTGGGATAGGTGGCTTGTTTGGTGGAGGAAATGATGAGATTCTTTCTTCCTTTTTGACTAATGGTGTTTGTGGAAGACAAAGTGGCCATTGGATTCTTCAACTTTTGACTTTGATGGCAGACTGATTGCCAATTTGTCTTCTGACGTTTTGTTTGCTAGTAATAAGTGGAATATTTCCACGTGTTTATGTGTCTGATTTGCCGTTTGGGCTTTTTTCTTTTTTTATTTTTATTTTTATTTTTATTTTTTATTTTTATTTTATTTTTATTTTTTTATTTTATTTTTTTTAATGACTATTTTGCCCTTGGGCTTTTCTATTATTTATTAATTTTTTTATTTATTTTTTTTTTATTTTTTTATTTATTTTTTTTTATGGGCTAGGCCCGATTACATCATTTTGATATGGTCCGAATTATTTTACAGGTGAGAAGATGCCAAAACAGTCATCTTCGTTTTGATCCTCCAATTCGATGCATGCTTCAGAAGTTGAGCTGGAAGAGGGTTTTGTAGAACTGGTTTTGCTTTGTAATAGTTGAGACATGATTTCGAAATACTCATCCTCAGTCTTTGCGGCTGCCAACTGAGTTTGGGCAAAAGACTTTTGGGCCAAGAATTGATTTTGTATTTGGGTTGGCTTCATTAGTCCTTGTTTTTGAAGCCATGTTGTGACAGCTTGAGTTTTGACGCTTGGTGGTATTGAGAATTTTGTCCACCATTTTACTTTGAATCTTCTAGTTAGGATAGTCTGGACATCCTTTTGGTCATTTTCAAAGAACCATGCCAAGACCCATGGTATAAAGAATTTGGTAGAGAAAAGCATGAGAGGGTGAAACATGCGTTCCTTATCTGAGGGTTTGTAATTTGTTTTGAAGATTTGGAAGCTATCCTGGACTTCCTTGTGAAGGATTTCTGGGATGGAACCATATAGTTTCCACCAATGGGCGAACCACTGTGGGATTTTTGATGGATCCATGGTTAGGTTGAAGAAAAACAGCCAAGTATGACTGAAATTCTTGTTTTGGATTAAAAATGCATTATACCAGGCTTGTTGGTAGTCCCAGTAATTGAATGTCTTACAATGTTTTATGGTGGTTTTGAAGTCTAATGGGAATTGTTTTGAAGTGTATAGGTTCTGTCCCCATTCGGAAGGAGGGATAATTTTGTGGATTTTTGCAGTGGAATAGTTTATTGGGCCCTCTTTTGGGTTATCCTGAATTGTTACCGAACCAGTCAATTCAAGAATGGATTTGTAGTAACTTTGGGGTTTTGAAAGATCCCATGGTTTAAAAAACCAACCATCTGGGAATATTTTTTGAATGATCAAATGAGGATTTTTATTGAAATAATTGTCCTCAATTGTCCATATGTTTTGAAAATCTTTTTTGATGAAATATTCAGACTTTGCTTTGAAATTAATCAAAGTCTGTGATTCATTAAATTTTGAAATTGTTTTGCAAGATGATTCTTCGGCTTTTACTTTGAGTTTCATCAAAGTTTGAGGCTCATCCTGTTTTGAAATCTTTTTATGAGAGGGAGTTTTTGAAGATTCACCCTTCTCTTGTTTTTGCAAAAATGGAATTTCCATCGAGAGACTTTCAATCTCAAGTTGGAGCTCCCGAAGTCTGGCAGCCTTTTGAAAGTTAATGTCATCATCCATTAACCCTCTGAGTTCTATAAAATTTTGAGGTGGAACAACTTGTTGGCTTGAAAGCCATTTTTGAATTTGTTTTGTTTCTTCTTCTTCTTCATCCTCAACTGCTTGTGCCCAGGATTTAATAGGCAATGCTGAGGAGATTGGTTTTGGTTTAAGTAGTTGGTCCAGTTGGACCTCAATCTTCTTTTTTCTGGGTGGCATAACTCTCAAGACCTATTTTGAAGAAATTCTCTGGTTAGAAAATCTGGAATTGAGTTTTGGTCTCCTTTTATAAATTCAATATCAAAATCAAATATGCTAAGAATGGCTTGCCATCTGGCAAAAATTTGTTTTGATGCAATGTTTTGAACATCTTTTTGTAAAACTTCTTTGGCTGACTTGCAGTCAATTCAAAGTAAAAATTTTTGATTTAATAAATCACTTTGAAATTTTGTAATGCACATGACAATGGAAAGAATTTCTTTTTTAATGGTAGAATAATTCTTTTGACAATCATTCCAATGTGCAGAAGTAAATTGAACAATGCATTCTTTTGAATTTGATATTTGTTTAAGAATCCCCCCATAGCCTATATCAGAAGCATCTGTTTCAACAATTTTGGGTGCTGAAGGATCTGCTAAGTGTAGGCAAGGAATTTCTTTGACTTGTTTTTTGATGAGTTGGACAGTTTTAGTGTGGACCTCAGACCAAGTGGCAGGGTTTTTCTTTAATCTGTCATGGAGAGGTTTTGCAACTCTGTTGATATTTGGGCAGAAGTCTAAGACATAGTTTAAACTTCCTAAGAACCTCTGCAACTGAGTTTTGTCCAGAATTTTGTCCGGGAATTTATCAGCGAAAAGAAGGGACCTTTCGATAGGGGTTATGGTGCCCTGAGAAATGTAGTGCCCTAAAAAGCGAATTTTTGTTTGAAAAAGCGAAAGCTTTGATTTTGAAACAACTAAGCCATTTTTCTTAATAATCATAAAGAAAGTTTTTAAATGTTTAAAATGGTCATCAATTGTTTGAGAAAAAATTAATACATCATCAATATAGACAATGCAGAATTTTGAAAAAGGATTGAAAATGTCATTCATAATTCTTTGGAATTCTGAAGGAGCATTTTTTAGTCCGAAAGGCATAACCGTCCATTCGTATTGGCCAAATGGAACAGTGAATGTTGTTTTGTAACGATCTTTTGGTTCAATTTGTATTTGCCAAAACCCTGATTTCATGTCAAATTTTGAAAATATTAACGAAGAGTGATGTTTTTGCAAAAGATCTTTTTTGTTTGGAATTGGATAACGGATCCATTTTAGAGCTGTGTTTAAAGGTTTATAGTTGATAACTAATCTAGGTGTTCCTCTTTCAATTTCTGAGTTTTTGTTTACATAGAAAGCAGTGCAACTCCAGGGCGATCTGGATTTGGTAATCAAACGTTTTTGTTCCAAATCACGAATTTCATTTTTGCAGTGTTGTTCTAATTCATAATTCATTTGGATAGGCCTTGCTTTGGTTGGGATTTGTTTATCAGAAAAATCACTTTCATATGGCAAATCTACCATATGTTGTTTTCTGTCCCAAAATGCATTTGGCATATCTGAACAAATTTCGTTTTCGATCATTTTCTGCAAATCAGAAATTTTGTTTTGAACAAAAGCTTTTTGCAATTGTTGTTCGATTCTCAGAAAGGAAACATCTTGTTTTAGAAAACATAAATGCTTTTCTTTTCCTTGAATTAAACAGTTTAGTTCATTTTTGTAAACAGAACAAGCCTTTAAAAGGTTTAAATTCTTTGTTCTAGGTTTTGAAATAAAAGGGAAAACAATTTTGGTTTCTTTTGTTTTGCAGGAAATACTATCATGATTGACAGAATAGGGAGTTATCATGTTAATGAAAGGAGTCCCTAAGACGATAGCATAAGATATATTTTCTAATAAAACAAAAGGGGTTTTGATGGAAATACTACCACTTCTAATGGAGGCTTCAGTTTTGCTAGTTATAATCATATTTGAATTGTTTGCAGCAACAAGCCTTTCATTAGTTTTTTGTTGAAATCTTTGTGGAACAATGCTATGTTTAATACAATTTAAATCTGCACCTGTATCAAAAAGTGCAATCATGTTCATTTTGAAATTATCAGAAAAAACTAACTCGATTTTGATTAAGTATTTGCGTGTAGTAATAGAACGCAATACACATAAAAAGTCTTCTGGAATATCTTCTAAATTTCTAACGTTGGGTGGTAAAGGAAGAGACATATCTTCATCTGGTTCTTCATCTTGTTCAGGGTCAGAAAGATTCTGGTTATGGATTTGGGAAAGAAGATTCTGTAGAATACTAGAATCAACTTCTTGTTTTTGTTTGAGGGATTTGAGTTCATGTTTGACTAGTTTAATTTCTTCCTGAAGGGATTGGATAGTAGCAGGGGTTTGGATTTTTCTTTTGGTACCTAAGATGTTGGTCAGATCATAGGTAGTTGTGAGAAGGAGCTTTGAAGAAGAGGTTGAAGGCTTGATCTGTCTAGACTCAAAAGTGTCTAAAAGTTTACCTATTATCTCTTTTTGTAAACTGGTATCACCAACCTGTTTAACAATATCAAGAATTAATTCTTGATCTTTTGTTAACACGTTGATAGATTTTGAACCAGAATCAGAACTAATGGTTTCGGAGGTTCCTAGTTCATCAAATTGTATGGGTTTGTTATCTTCTGAAGATCCTGTTTCATAATCTGAAATGTTTTCTTCATCAGAGGTTTCTAAAAGGATAGCTTCAATCTTTTGCATTAATTGTTCCTCGATTTGCAATTCATGAAGCCTTTTGGTTTTGTTGCAATATCTTGAAATGTGCCCTGTTTGGCCACATTTAAAACAAGTTATTGGCTTAGAGGTTTCAAATTTCTTATGGAAGGGTTTTTTCTTGTGGAAGTTGGGTTTCCTATGGTTATAGGAATTCTGAGGTTTAGAATTTCTATAAAAATCTTGTTTGGGAAAAGGTTTCCTGTGAGGTTTTCTAAACTGGACCAACTACTTAAACCAAAACCAATCTCCTCAGCATTGCCTATTAAATCCTGGGCACAAGCAGTTGAGGATGAAGAAGAAGAAGAAACAAAACAAATTCAAAAATGGCTTTCAAGCCAACAAGTTGTTCCACCTCAAAATTTTATAGAACTCAGAGGGTTAATGGATGATGACATTAACTTTCAAAAGGCTACCAGACTTCGGGAGCTCCAACTTGAGATTGAAAGTCTCTCGATGGAAATTCCAATATATATATATATATATATATATATATATATATATATATAGGTATCTAACTAATTATTTGGAAGAAAAAAAATCCAAATATAGGTATTTTACTAATTATTTCGCATTTTACAGAAATTGAACTTATATTGTAATTTAACAAATTTAAATTGAACTGAACTGAACATAAACTTGTAATTTTACATCGCTTTTGTCAATAAGCGCTACAAAAAGCCTTCAAACAAAAAATAAGGAGGTCACATAACGCTTGCACATAATAAAACAAAGAGGCTTTTAAAGCGCTTGCTGAAAAAACGATGTAAAAGGCTTTTTAAAAAAATGAGGAGGTCTTTTAAAGCGCTTGTTCTATAAGCGCTGTAAAATGGTCACATAGCTTGCACATAATAAAACAAAGAGGTCTTTTAAAGCGCTTCTTGAAAAAACGTTGTAAAAGGCTTTTAATAAAAAAAAATAAGGAGGTCTTTTAAAGCGCTTGTTCAATAAGCGCTGTAAAATGGTCACATATCTTGCACATAATAAAACAAAGAGATCTTTTAAAGCGCTTGTTGAAAAAGCGTTGTAAAAGGCTTTTAATAAAAAAAAATAAGGAGGTCTTTTAAAGCGCTTTTTGGAAAAGCGTTGTATAAGGCTTTTAAAAAAATAAAATAAGAAGGTCTTTTACAGCGCTTTTGGAGCGCTTTAAAAGGCTTCTAAAAAAGCGTTGTAATAGGCTTTTGAAAAATAAAATAAGAAGATCTTTTACAGCGCTTTTTCAAAAAAAAACGTTGTAATAGGGTTTTATATATAACAGTAAACCGCTTCAGTTTCCTCTTCATTACGTAAACTTCCTACGCTTCAGTTTCCTCCTCCTGTTCATTGTCCTTCTCATTGCGAACCCTACTGTCCCTACGAACCATATTGCCAACCATCTCCATCTTTGTTACTATCCCTACGAACCTTCTCATTGAAATACGTAACCCTAATTACGTATTTTTGCGAACCCTACTTTGTCCTACGAACCGTTTGTATTTCTGCGCACTGTTCTTGCTGTTCCTTCTTATACGAAGCCGTAACCCTACGTATTTCTTCGCACTCTTCAGGTATTGTATTTATTATGTTTTTGTTGTCACTAAAATGCATGTTGAACTTATATTGCTATGTACTTAGACTACTGCATGTTGAACTTGTTGAAGTTATACTAAACTGAATGTTGAACTTGTTGTAGATAAATGGATTCCAACAAGGATTTGGATCGTCAAAATGAGGAAGTTGTCAACACTAAGACTTATGAAAATGAAGTTAAACGCGGTGCAACCATTATGAAAAATGTCATAAAAGCAAGAAGTAATGGCATAAAATTTGAGGTATATTATACTTTGTTTGCTGTTTATTTTTTATTTTTTTTGAAAGCATGTACTTACTATATGAGTTTATTAGGTGAGATGGAATGAAAGTGGTCAGCCAATTGAGCCCAACAGTTCCATGTTTGTAAGCTATATTGGTGCTATTGTTCGTGAGAATATCCCCATTACAATTGACGATTGTAGAGATAATGCTTTGAAGGATGCAAAAGATATATTGTGGACTGATATACAAGTAACTTTTTTACTCCACTTTTTTGTTACTTATAATTTTTTCCATTGAAATACTTCACTCAAACTATATCTTTATTTGTTTTGCAGACTGCTTTTGATGTTGATGAGGTGAGAAAAACTTACGTGCTTAAAGTTGCCGGAAAAATACACCGGGGATTTATGAATGTTGAAGCTCCAAAAATATATAAATACTATATATCAAATGACGAATGGAGCGCATTTGTAGCTCAACGTTCAGACCTCGCGTTTGTGGTAAGTGATTAATTTATTAGCATTTGTGTTTTATTATTCATATTCATAGCGTATTTTAAATTTTTACACAATTGTTATTTTTTTTATATAGAGTATAAGTACGGCAAATTGCGAGAGGGCCAAAAATCCAACGCATCCATACAAAAAATCTCGTATGGGATATGCACGTTTAGAGCAAAAATTTCTAAGTAATTAAACATCACTTTTATATAATGTGGTACATTATAAACTATAATTTCTAACTAATATTTTGTTTATGATCTTAACGAATAGCTACAAGAGACCCAATCCGATCAACCATTGGGTCGTCATATTTTGTGGAAGGAGGCTCGTGTAAATAAAGATGGAGTTGTTGATAATGAAAATGTTCAAAAAGTGATACAACTTTGTGTAAGTATATTATCACTTTAATATTTTTTAATATTGTATTTTAAAAATGATATTGAACTTATCTTTTTAACCCTACATGTATTTTAGGAGAATTTAGAACAAAGTTCGGAAAATCAAGAGGACAACAAAGTTAGTTGCAGGGACATACTCGGTAAAGTATTTAATGTTCCTGAATATTCTGGCCACGTGAGGGGAAAATGATTTGACGTAACTCGAAAAAGCTATTTTTCACAAGAGAAACGCCTAAATCCATCTAATGAGGAAGTATTAGAGAAGCTCAAAGTCCTAATAGGGCAAGTAGCACTCTTGGTGAAGACGAATAAAGAAAAGCAACTTCCAAATCAGCTCCAACGTGAAATACAAATGGAGAGTGAAAACGCATGTTGCAACATTGGTCTTAAAAGTCTTCCCGAGGTAATTAATTACTTAATAAAATAAGAAATTTATTCAACCTAATTGTTTCACATACTTATGTATTAACCATTGATTTAGGGTGTCTCTCCTTGCGTGCTGTTTTTATCCTCCCCTACTCATCGCAAGGTTGGAAAAGGAACATTGTACAATACTTTGGGAGAAATATTGCACAACACTCCGATCCTTGTTGGTCATGTCAAAGTATCACCCGTGATTGCTTTAGAACCAAATGCACCGTTGCCTATACCGGACAACGATGGAGATATGAAGTATTTGGGAGAAGCAATAGGTAGTTATGTGGCATGGCCCAAAAATCTTATTGCCCTTGATAAGGTATTTTTAATTTAAATGTATGTTTAATTGATATGTATATTTAATTGCACGATATATGATTATGATTGATTATATTTAGTTGCTGATTTTTTCCGCTGTTAACTTTAATTTCACATTTATTTAGATTCATACAAACTCTAAAGAGAATGACAAGAAGATTCCCCGCAACGAGTCAATCACGACACCGGAAAAGGTTTGTCACCTTTATTCTTGCTGGTTTGTCATTTTTTCAGATACAATTAACTAGCAAATTGATTAACCTCATTTTTTCACATTTATTCAAAATCACCCGCACAGCAAACCAGCTACCAGAATAAAGCCGCACCACAGCTGGATGTTTGTGGTAAAAATAAAGCTGGCAAACTTCAAAAATTGGAGGGTAATAAAGCTTGCAAAATTCAAAAACTGGAGGGTAATAAAGCTGTCAAAGTTCAAAAAATGGATCAGGGAAAATCAGTTGCTGCTCCTAAAATAAGTCATCCACGCCTTGCTCAATTAGGGTCGTTGATGACTCTTCATCATATGCATATTTTTCATTGTTTTTAGTCTTATCTATTGTTAATCATTAGTTAATTTAAGAAGTTATTTGATATATTTTGTTGATTTTAGTTCTTTGATTTAATGAAATATTTATGTTCTTATTTCCTTGATTAAGTAGTGATTTTTCGTAGTTTTGTGTTGTTTCTTTGTTTTAGTGCGGTTTTGAATTTTGGTGAGAAATCAACATGACATATGTGGAGTATTTCAGACATAGTTGGAGTTGTAGATGTCCAATTGGAGTCAAACCAAGTGCAAATGAAAGCTAAGATACATAGCTACAACTTTCATGAAGACACCAGAACCAAATTCAGACTCGCAAGATGAGAAAAATGCAGTATACGTCAGACAACAGATGTTGTGCGCCCGAAGCGCAAAAACCTGCGCCTGGGGCGCATTTCGGCCTTCTCGATTTTGTTCATTTGCACCTCAAGCGCAAATTCCGCGCCTGGGCGCCTGGCACGCGGCTGAATGTATAAAAACACATTTTTTCACTTTCTAGGGATCTTTTTTTGCTATTGGGAAGTTGGGAGGCTTGTGCCCTAGCAGAGCAACTCAAAGACGGCCGTTTCTAACACCATTGGAGCAATTTTATCAAGAATCATTCATGAATCTTTCTTGTAATTTTTCTCTAATCTCTATCTTTTCTATCTATGTAATGAGTAACTAAACCCTATTTGTTAGATATGAGTGTAACAAGATGAAACCCTTATTTTTCTGATTTGATTTTTAGTTATATGAATCAGTTTATTGAATTATTTTTCTCATCTCTGTGCTTAATGCTTTTTATTGCTTGATCAACATTAAAATGTTATACGATTTGTATGTTGAAACGGAAGTGGACTTTACGAATGCTTGAGATGAGAAATTCATGAATTTGTAGTCTAGGGATAGATGCAGGTCATGAAACCAATTAAATTAGTTGCAAAGGCAATAGTTTAACAAGAGAATTCCTGTACGGTAAGGCTTAATTCTAATCTTAAATCCACTTAGGAATTAGGGGTTACTTTGGAATTAAAGGTTCTGTCACTAAGACATTAGGGCAAGAATAATAAAGAGAATTCGGTAATAATTCAATAAAGGAATTCAGTAACTAGGATCAAATTAGACACCAATGTTGAATTCCAAGTGAAACTCATCCCTGACATTTTTCTCATTATAAAGGATCAATTTTATTACCGTTGTTAATTTTAAATATTATTTCAATCAATTCAAAAACTTTTTGTTCAATTTAGTAATCAAATATAATTCAATAGTAAAATGCAATCCTTGAGTTCGACACTCGGTACTACCGATTTATTATTACTTGCAACGATTCAGTACACTTGCTGAAAGGCTATCAGTCGTGTCTTGACATACAAGCAAAAACGAATATGGACAGCAACAATTCATGCATCATAAGCATGGATAAAGCTATTTTCGGAGATGAGTATGAAGAACTACTTGAAAAAGAGCACATATACGAACTTCTCAATCATAAGGAGCTGAGTGCTACTGTCATCAGCTTATACATTAGGTAAAAATTACTTTTAATTTAATTTATTGGTAATTAATCTAATTTGAAATTTTCATTGAAATTTTTTGTATGAGAAGTTGGTGTGCACGCGCAAATTGTCAGATAGATTTTCATTATTGTCTCCGCATAAGCTTTCAATGTTTAAACTCGATCCAGTTAATGTAAAGAAATACGTTGTAGATATCCTATTGGGAAATAAAGAGAAGGATAAGTTGTTCCTTGTGCCATATAATGCAGGGTAATTATATATTCTTTATTTATATCTTTTTTAATTTATGAGATCTTAATTTATTAGTTGTGTAAACAAAATTGCCAACCAAATTTTTGTTGTTTTAAGGCACATTGGGTGCTGTTTGCAATCAATGCGACCTCTGAAGTTATATACTATTTAGATCCCTTGCACGGCCATTACAACAATCACTCGAATATAAAGACTATCTTCGACACGTAAGTAATATTCATTTATTTCTTACATATATATATATATATATATAAATAATGTGTTTGTTAATGCTATAATAATCACATTTATTTGATAGTGCTTTACAAGTTTTCCGAGCTCAAAGGGGTGCTACAGTGTCGAAGCAAAAGTCAAATAACATCACATGGATTCCAATAAAGGTTTGAAATATATGCCTTTAAAATTTCATTTACAATCAATGTACCAATATTTATTGACTTATATGTTTTATTTTATAGTGCCCTTGTCAAACTAACAACATAGACTGCGGGTACTATATATTGCGATTCATGAAGAAGATTGTTGATATGAATCAAACTATAATCCCAGAAACGGTACGGTATTTTCATTCTATTTTGATTTTCATATATAAACTATGTATATATTTGATTCTAACTTATTTATGTTCAAATTTTATATCGCACATTACTTTGACAATTCCAATCCAACATACTCTGAAAGAGATCTAACTGAAATAAAGGAAGACTGGTGTCAGTATGTGATCGAAATGAAAATTATTTGATTTGCTGAGAAACTGGCATGCTGTAAGTTTGTGAATATGTAAATGTATATAGCTCTGTGCTAATTGTGTCAATATGTAAATGTAAATTCTGTTGTTGTGAACTGATTGTTGATTTTGTGCTGATTGTTGTAAATTCTGCAAGTTATATAAATATGTAAATATGTAAATGTAAATGTAAATTCTGTGCTGATAGTTGAAAATTCTGCAAGTTATATAATTCTGTTGTTGTGAACTGATTGTGTCAATATGTAAATGATTGTGAACTGATTCTGGATGAAAATGATTTTGGAAAAAGATTTAAAGACAACGCTTTTTTAAAAATATGCCATAAAAAACCTCAAACAAGTGTTATTTTAGGAAGTGCTTCTTGAAACTTTATAGGTGCAAAACAATTTAATATTTAATAATTGAACAAAACAGAACTTTTCTTTTACATTATAAAGTGATCAAACAATTAGCTGATCCTTAATGAATTAAATAAAATATAAATAATCAAATCAACTATTTTATTAGTCTATTGAGAGGTCTCAATCCTTTCATAATGAATATATATATATATACACACACATATACACACAGACACACACGCGGAGAGAAGTCTCACACCCTTTCTGCTACAAACACAATAAATCCTTCTAGTATGAAAGGTACACATTCTCATAATTTCTAATCTAATATGATGTAAATGGTTTTAGTTAATTTATCAATATTTCTTTACATTATTATTGTTTTTTTGGATTTTGGTTTTGTGTATCATGAAAGACTAACAAGAAAATTAAAATAAATAATGAAGATGTTGATAAAAACAAGAAATGAATGACCTCTGACGAACACCAACATTTTTATGAGATTTTTACTAAGGTCAAGTAAAGTGATCAATTGAGTGAGTTAAAGAGACACACAGCACATCAATGTACTGAATAGACACTTACTAACAATTATTTTAGGAAGAGTTTCTTGAAACTTTATAGGTGCAAAACAATTTAATATTTAATAATTGAACAAAACAGAACTTTTCTTTTACATTATAAAGTGATCAAACAATTAGTTGATTCTTATAATTGTATGATCCTCCTTTTTTCCCTGCTTCTTGTTGTAATTGATGCTTTACGTAAATTTGTTTTCTCATTCTTCTGAAATTTATTTTTTGCCTAAGACTTTATTTTTCACCCTCTTAATTTCCTTAACATTTTCTTTTCGTCTTTAATTTCCTTAACATTTATTCTTGTTTAACATAACAGAAATGCCATTATGTAATTATGACTATCAATGTCCTAAGGATATGTGTTTACCTCCTCAAGCTGTATGGTGTAGGGACTTCGCTTGTCAATGCAAGTGTAAGTGTGTAACAATTAAGTTTAAAAGTAATTATTTATTTATTTTTATAAAGAAAAGTAAATCATTATTTTTTTATAAAGTAAAAGTAAATATTTATTATTTTTGAAAAAAATATAACTTTAATCCTTTATGTTTAGCTCAATTTTTTGTTAAATCGTTTAAATTTATTTTTTCTCAGTTAAATCTTTTAAGTTATATATATATTTGCATCATTAGCCTTTAAGATATATTAAATTATGTATGCAGTTGTTTAAGTTTTAAAATTTTCTCGAATTACTGTCATGAAATGTTAAGATTTAATCGAAATATTACAACAAATTAACTATTCAAACTACTTTGCATGTGAAAGAAGTTATAAAAGACATTGATTATTTGGATATATATTTATTACCTTGTTTTTAAGGCTATACGCGAGTTTAAATTATTGTGGAGAACATCAAAGAAAATATATACCATTTATATTTGATGAATGTTTTCTGAATGATTAGTATGAGGGACATATTATGTTGCATTTAGTAGGGTTAATTTCAGATAATTAAAACATTTCAATTGAATTAATTGTTGTCAAAATTGAGATAAATGACTAACGGTACAAACATAATGTAACTTAAATTATTAAATCGGGATAAAATAAGTTTAAACGATCTATGCAGAAATTAAGTCAAACTTACATGACTATATATATATATTTTTTATTTTTCTTTTTTCGTGGTACAAAAATCTTTATTATTTATAAGCCTATATGCTTGAACCAAAATTGGAGTTATAATGGCCTAATCTTTTGCACATGTTGGAAAATAAAAAACTCTTCCGTTAGAGTTGAACATGCCACAAATACAACAAGTCACTCTTTTTTAAAAAAAAGTTTAAACCTTCAATTGAATCATGAACAATTGTTATTGGACTCCCAAAATTTATTTGAAACATTGTAATTTTTATAAAACATATTGCAAGATTTATGTACACTAAATAAATGAAATACTTATAATTCAACAATGTACGTGGTAGATTTTTTATTCCACTTCTTTTTCAATGAAAATAGAAAGACTACTTTAAGCTTTTCCTGATTAATAATGATTAATTGTCAGCGATGACTACATTTGGTACTAAACAATAAAATATGTGTTAAATTTAATTCTCTATATTATAAGCAATTAACTATAATGACGAGATACTTGTTGAGAGGAAGTGCTGGGTAACAAACTTTTTAATCCCGAAACAACTTATTTTGTGTATGAATTTGAGCATTAGTTCAAACATTTTGACCCAGGATGAAAATTGGATCACTAAACATATACATTTCATTCTTGTTCAAGTCAATACAACGACGATGTAGACATCTAAGACATTAGAAATAATTGAAATTTATTAATTAGTTGGCAAAATTTTCAAATAAAATGTACTTACATTAGCTAAATTTATAAAAATGTCGCATAAATCTGTGTATCTATAAACAACTTTATATAATATCTCTATTTGGAAGGAAAAAAATCACTCCAGCATATTCTAACTTAAACTCTAAAGATTTGAATTCCTTTTATTTCTAAATTTTAATGTTTGTATAAAAGAATTTTTCTTTTAAAATTGGGCTATAATATAAATTTCAAAAGTTTTGGGACAAAATTGAAAATTATATTTGGGCCAAAACTAAAATTTTGTAAAAGTTGAGGGACTATTTTATAAATTTTGAAATTTTAGGGACCAGTTTTCAAAAAAATATAGGAACTAATATGAAAATTTGAAACATATAGGGTCAAAACTGTAAACATATAAAAATTATAGCCACCATTTCATGATTTATATACTATAAAGTAAAGAGAAATATGAAATTATTAAATTTTATGTGATATTTGAAATTCTCTAAATTAAGTTTTGACAAAATATCTCACTAAATCCCTTTATTCTAAAAATTCTCCAAATTTATTATTTATACAAAGTAATTTATTTAAAAGATTTGAATTAATCTAAAAAAAAATTATATTCTCTCAAAAGATTCTTTGATCCTAATACATTCTAAAGATGATGGTGTTAACAATGTGTATAAATTTGTCTAATTAAACACTGCTCTCTCCTTTTTTCAGGTTACATTTCTATGTTACTTGGAGTTATCTCCCTCCCTTGAACATGATTTTTCTTTCTCCATTTGAGTTTTCCTCCTCTTTCATTATTCCTTTTAACTATACATCTTAATTGTTTCTTCCCTTTCACTACCACCAACATCCATCATGTTTTCTCTTCACCATTTTTCCTAGCATCAAACAAGTTTCTTGTTGCGGGTGCAAATCAAAACACTGACTCCATTGATCAATCGCTCTTATCTTTGTGGTAGTGAGATTTGAGAAACAACCTCCACTAGAGCCACCACCATCGAAAAAGTATGAATTATTTAAGGTTGTCATTTTTTTTCATCCACCAAATTAGGTAATAGTTTTATCTATAGTAGGAGGGTCAACCCAACATTATATAAGGCTTAAAACAAACTCTTCAAAAATGAGGCGTTTTATAAAAGTTTATTTATTTAAAATTTATTTTTTGAGCATTTTGAGATGCAAAATATTTTACAAAATTATCATAATCAATTTCATTTAATATTTCTTTTTTAATGATAATAAAATCAGACCATTTAATATTTGTTGAGGCATTGTTGATCTTAGATAGGGATAGAAATAGGCTAGACCGAATTATATTTTGCAAGACATGAGTCTGACCTACATTGAAAATATCAAGCTTGAGGAATTGTTACATCGAAACTTCTTTGAAATTGTTGCAAGACATGATTTTATTAATTTTACACTACGCCAAAAATGACATTTTATAACGCGTCTTTTACAACGCTTATTAAATACAAGCGCTATTGTATAATATTTTAAAAATAATGGAGGATACAACAGCGCTTTTTTGACAAGCGCTGTTGTAGGGTCATATAGGGTCACATAGCGCTTGCACATAATTTTTACAACTCTTTTATAGCGTTTTTTTAAAAAGCGCTTTAAATTGAAGTGCTCTCACATAATGTTTACTGCGCTTTTTGAGCGCTTTAAACACAAGCGCTGTAAAAAATAGCGCTCTCACCTTATGTTACATAGCTTTTAAAGCGCTTTTTGTAAAAGCGTTGTAAATTACATGCGCTTTCATATAATTAAATGACCTATTATAGCGCTTTTTACACAAGCGCTATAAAAGGCTTGCGTTTTCACATAATTAAAGGACATATTAGAGCACTTTTTATACAAGCGTTGTAAAATCATTCACTTTAAAAAAATCACTCACTTTAAATAAATAAAAACAAATTTAATACGTTGTTCTAACCCTACGAACCCTCATCTCCTCTACTCTGCGAACCCTCCTCTCCTCTACTGTGCGCCCATCCATTGATCCTCTTTTAAAAAAAATTGGATACGTTGTCTCAGGTACTGTATTTATTAATTTTTTGTTGTCACTAAAACTGATAAATTGTTACATAATAAATCATATAAAATCTATTCTTTATGAAATTTGTTGATCTGTTCTGTTTTGAAATCAGACTTGGACCTTGGTTTCCATTTTCCAATATTAGATATGTGTACTATAGATTGGTAGAATGTTATCAGTAGCTTATTATTTGTGTAACTCCATTTATATAGGTCATATAAAATGGACCGGAAATGGATGTCTGCCAATCGATTGTCAAAAGAGTATGAAAATGGAGTGAAGGAGTTTGTTGAGGTTGCAGTGAAGAATGCAAAAGATCCAAACAAAGTCGTTTGCACTTGTCTAAAATGTTTTTTGGAAAACGCGTTAGAGTAGATGAATTGGAAGGACATTTAGTATGGCATGGAATTGATCAAAGCTATACATGTTGGATAAGGAAAATTTGTTCAAGAAAATAAAAACTTTTATATCTAAATTAGGATATTATATTTCTCTAAATACACATGTACTAAGGTTTTCATATAAAAATCATTTGTTATTACAAAAAAAAACACATTACAACTCTTAATTCCTAGTATTCCACCTATCAAAGCGGAGTTTCTCCCAAAGTTGAACTTCTAAACTCGTTAACCTGTAATAACTGTGATTTCGCAAACGCAGGGCCAAACCAGTCAAACACAAACAACGAAGGAGGTGAGTTTTGAAATCATGTTGATAATATAATACAAGTAAGAAGAACACGCAATTAATCATACATAAACCGTATCATTACATAAACATTCTTCAAGGAAAAACACCACGTTATATATAGTCAAAATCAAGGAAAATCAATACATTTCACAATAACATCAAATCATATAAGAAACTATAATCGCACACAATACATATTAATCACAACAAACAATCACACAAAAATGCAATGCTATGCATGAGCTTAGACTCTACTTCACAATGTGGTACCATTCTAACTCTGAAGTACTTGGTTAGGAGGCCATGATACTATGCCACCATCCCGATGGATGGACAATTCAAATTGGCCCTGTCCTCATAGATCCCATCAACTTAACCCGAGACACATATACGCGACAGTCGAGGTAAACGTGTGTTGCATGGTAGCTCCCGACATTTGGAGTGCTACCTCCAAGTCACCTAGGAATTCCGCACCCGAATACCTCCAAGGTCTAACAATCTTCCCTTAAGGCTCAACAGTAGACCGCCACGATCAGGCTCAATTCAGTTGTACTTCCCCGGAATTGCTAGGCTTGTCAGGCCCTACCTATATGATGACAAAATAATCTCCACTTCACAAATTCTCAATATTTATTTTCTCCCCTCGTTGGCCTATGATACTCCATTAAGACCGTCATCTCAAACACAAATTGGAATCACAATTATTTCATCAGAGTTTACTTCAATATTTTCATCACTAATTCATAACATCACTACTATAAATCACACATCATCATCATTACATAATTCATCACAACTTTAGAGCATCACTATCATCAATCGTACCTCATCACATAAACTTATCACAAATTTATAAAATTACAATTATTATTCATACATCATCATCATCACATAGAATTATCACAACACATCCATCTTTTATTATCATATCACATAAACTCGTTTAATCAAACATATACATAAAATTAATTCGACACTCAATATCACAATAACATCAAATACCACACATTTAAAGAAATTAAATCAATCAACACCTTACAAATATTTTCTATTCTACATTTTAATCTCACAATTTCCATATTTGCACATTAATTAATTTATCCCTCAGAGGGCTACTGCCATACGTAGCGAGCCCCGGATGAATAGTTGGGAAATACGGTTTTCCCGTTCATCTCACAATATATTATACTCATGAATTCAAATGCTCTCTCACCTCTTACCTTATTTCGACGCTTTCACACATGAATACGATTCCACGAGCAAACAGATTTTGTTCTTTGACTCTTTATCCTTCAATCGATCTAACTCGACAGTTTATGGGTAAACGTCAAAAATAAATTATGAGAAACTACTCTAAAAACTAAATTCGAAATTCGGTCATGGAAAATTACCATAAATCAGAAAACCAATGAGTGGATAATATAGCCACTGTTCACACGATCATTTTGGCGTTGGTTTCACTCAAATCGGACTTACGGTGAAGAAGAATGGTGCAAAATAAGGAATGCCATAGACGGAGAAGTCAGGTATTTTAGAGAGAAATTGGGATGGTTAAAAATCTGAGGAAGTATGTTTATTTGACTACCTAAATGAATAAAACAACATACTGAAATTTGGGCGCAAATGGAGAAACTTTTCTGAAACAGTTATCGGTCATCGGTGCCAAACGATAATCCTAATTTATGTTTTGTATTCCTTAGGCGGGCTACTCCTCCTTCCTTATATTTTATTATTATTATTATTATTATTATTATTATTATTATTATTATTATTATTTAATTAGGTTTTACTTCTATATGGGCCTAATGTAACATCCTCTAAAATTATTAATTAAAATAATTTGGATCTATAAATATATTTTCCAATATTAAATTAGGTGTGGTAATTATTCGCCTTGTTTGCCTTATTGTAGTAAAGTTTTTAGTAAGAATTATTTAGTAGATGTATTTTTATTTCTAAGGCAAGAAGAATTTGGGCTAAGGGTTGTGGCTTGGTATCACACGGCCCATTTGAATGAGTAGGAAGTTGGGCTCGGAGTTTATGCCTTGTTTTTGATGAAGGTTAACTAATAATTGATGAAGGTTAACTAATAATAATAATAATAATAATAAGAATTATAATAATATTTTCTCCCTTCTATTCCTTATTCAGGCCCAACACTATCTACCCAATAATATTCACTTTAAATAGAAAAGAATACTGAAACCCTAGCCACAATCACAAACCCTATTTCACAAACCCTTTACAAACAAGATTCTGTAAAGAATACCAAAATCCTTGCCACAATTCGCATCACCTCCCCTTCTTCGTGCATCAAAGCTTGGAATTTATTTTTCCTTGTGAACAACTTTGTGGGGCTTAGAGATTTGTACTAGGAAGGAAAGCGGCCAAGGTAAGGGCTTTTCCCCACACAAATTATAGTTAGACCGTTGGTTGGATGGCATGAAATTAATAATTGTGATTGCTTGCTTTTTGAAAGGAATAATATGTAGACTAATGAATTAAAATAATGAAACCCCAATCCTTTGTGTTAAGTTTATTATATAATATATGATTTTTGGAAGTAAAGTATGAATTTTGATGTTATATGTGATGAAGTTTTGATATTTATGGCGAATATGAAGTAAAGTATGAATTTTATGTTATATGTAATAAAGTTTTAATTTTTATAATGAATATGAAAGAAGGGTTGAATTTGTATGTTTTATATGAGTTGGAGTTGAATCTTGTTGTTATATATGTTAACGTGTTAATCTTTATGATGTGTATGATACCAAGTCTTGATTTTTGTGTGTATGTGGTGAAAGTTATGATTTTCATGATTATTTGTTATGGATATGTGATCTTAGTGATATGTGAATAAGATGATGATTTTGAAAAGTGATTTGAATGCTTATGACATGATTCTTAGTGGGCTGTGTGGAAATATATCTCTTTGATAATATATCATCATATCATGTCATGGCATATGCATCTTCGTGGAAGTTGCCTTAGTGGCAGGTTTTTCCCCATTGGTATGGGTGATCTGTGTGGAAGTTGTCTTAGTGGCAGGTTTTCCCCATTGGTATGGGTGATTTTTCTGTGTGGAAGTTGCCTTAGTGGCAGGTATATCCGGATCATATAGTTTTAGGAGCATGCATCATGTATATATTTTTGTTATGCAATTTATTGGTTTGTGTATTTTTTCTTTTAAATTGGAAGTTTTACTTTTATATATTTTGTGTTATTCTTCTATATGTTTAACTTTGGTTTGATGTGGATGATGGATAAAACTGACCCTTACAACAATATTTTAGGTACTATTGAGTTCGAGGAGATTCAAGAGTAGTTGATGAGTATTAACGTGCGACGAACGGGGGATAAAAATGAGTTTTCAATATTATTTTGTAATGATAGGATTGTCGCGATACTTTTAAGTTTGTTTTTAATCAACTTTTAAAATGCACTAGGATTCTAGAAATGCGGAAGTGGGTTCCCTTCCGTTAGGAATTATTGTTTTTCTTGTTATAGACTTGAATAAACATTTTCTTAATAAAATTAATAAACGTGGTTGTTACTAATTATTTGCATCAATAAATGTTAGGTAGTTAGATACAAAAAAATTGTCGTAAATCTTTCAAATCAATATATTTTTAAGTAACGCTTTGGATTAAAAATCCGGGGTGTTACAATTGGTATCAGAGCAATAATCCTCAGAAATTTTGGGGTGGGACGATTTTGTATGACGCTTGCCTTGATTTATGCCTTCAAAACACTCAAATTAAAATATTACCATCATTAGAGAATAATCAAAACTAAACAAATCACACTTTATATTTGTTATTATATCATAACAAATATTAATAAAATCACAATGGCATAACACATATATAAAAATAAGGAAATCAAACACAACATTACTAATATCTCAAATAATTATTTATAAAATAAATAATTAAAATATAAATACGTGCACATTTAACATTAGTTAAACATACAAGAAAATATGACATTAATTACCAACTCACATATACACGTAAAATCACCTAAAATATAATTCTTTAAAATATTTACACTAATATACTATTATTTTTAGAAAAATATATAAAATAATAAAATATAACATTTATTATTCATATAACATATTTGGTCAAATATGTACAAGATTAGCACATCATAGAAAACGCACCTATAAAGAAAATTAATCATAAAACTAATCAACATATATTTTAAAATAATTTTAACACCAAATTAATTATCTAAAACCCTTTTTAAATAATAAAATAGTTTACTATAAAATTTGGAGTGTTACAATTCTCCCCTCGTTAAAGAAATTTCGTCCTCGAATTTTTTGGTGAATAATAAATAAACTAATATCTAACTAACTACCCTCAAGATTGAAACTTAGTCACAAATGATATAATAAATATATTTACGGCATTTACTACTCACTTAGACATAACATGTCAAGAATCCTAGCATGATAAGGTAATATGACACAACTAATCAATTAACACATATCAAATACGCTATCAAGTTCAACTAACAACTTAAACAATATTCTACTAGTTTTGGTCTCTTTAAAGAATGTGTAAATCCTAACAACAATTACTCTACAGGTTTCAAAAAATTAGACATCTAGAGAAACTTTTAAAATATTTCACACCTTCGAGAATAACAAACAAAAAAGCATATAACAACTCAATGACATGCAGT
The DNA here is from genome assembly GCA_037974755.1 of Cicer yamashitae. Lineage (NCBI taxonomy): Eukaryota > Viridiplantae > Streptophyta > Magnoliopsida > Fabales > Fabaceae > Cicer > Cicer yamashitae. Next base: position 44,553,654 of record JBBPBQ010020324.1, on the reverse strand, counting down.
CACTTAAGCGTATAATCATAGTGAAATAGGACAAATATTTTCACATATGGTTTCAAACACACTCAAAATATAACTTAATTTTAAGGTCTTATAAACAAAATTCATTTATAGAACTCATACAATAGTTCTAGTCCTTATGAAATGAGAGAATATAGAACAAATAAGATACTAACACAATGTCCTTATTCATTTTAAGCAAATTACTTAGAAGATCAAACATACTTAATTGAATGTTTAATTTAAGTACACACCACCAACCTAATATTTGCGTCACATAATCAGTTATTAACATTCAACATTGATGCCACATAAGACTCATAATCACTCAAAGTTGTATAAGAGGTGAACATGGTTTCTAACTATTTCCAAAATAAAATTATCAAGTATTTATAACAATAATAACAATGGGTTATCGTTGTCTCTTTTATCGACGATGAGTCATCGGGGTAGCTAGTCCCTCCTACTCATGTAGTCAACTACTTAAGGTAACTATAACTGCAGTCATTCAAATTCAAACATGGTAATTAAAAGTATTTTTAACATGGTTCAGGAGTGCGAAGGCGGCGCCACAACTCCAACTCCTTACTTCAAGTTAAAAACTTACTTAATTACACATTCACAATAATTTATTTGTAATTTACAACTAGTTATAACAACAAAAGAAATGACACTTACATCAACATATAATCAATAATCCGATTGTAGAAATATAGAACAATTTCACTTTTAGATGCTCTCAACTACTCTAACGCTATACACTAATTCCCAACAACTAGAACACTTAAAACACAAACAATTTAATATTTACATAATCACATACACATTCACATAGTTAATCCAAAAATTAGAACCATCATTTTACGTTCATCTCATAACTCAAACGATGATTCAAACACATGTAACATACTCTCATAGAAGGCTAATTGCTCCAAATTGATCACACTCAAATTTTCTTTTGAATTAATCATCACTTAAAAGTTACAACAAACTAAAACATAGGTTTCCAAGTAGCAAATAAGATAAATAATTATTTACTAGAAGACACAACACGCTACCAAACCAAATTGAATCAAGTAGTACATAAACCACTTTAAAGGTTACACATTTAGCAAAAAAAATAAATCCTTGGGAATTCAAACCATTTCCTTAAATCACTTTTCAATAAATCACGTCTAAAAACAACTAAAACAAATCATATTTCTAAATACAATTAAAAATAAAATAAATCACATGTATTTTTAAAATCTATGAGATTTCTAAAATCACTCGTACTTTAATCGTCAAAAACACATTTCTAAATAATTAATTATTATAAAAATTATTATTTTCAACTTATATTTTGAAAGAAGATTTAAATTATATATATAGATAGATAAAAAGTTTTCGAATAAATTAACACTTCCAAAATAGTTCTAATTTATTTTCTCAAAATTTACAAAAAAAAAAACAAAATTATATATTTATATACATTAAAGTAGTGTACATGACACATGCATAAGACATACTTGGTTATGATAATGAATTACACTAATTGACAAATCTACTAAATAACATTTTCCTCTCACACCAACTACTCAACATGTCTATAGATACATCATCAGTTTCTATCAAGGCACAAAATTGGTCTAAAGCACAACACACCATCAATTTTACAAACAGCATGTCACTTTTTTATATTAAACTCATATATACATTTCAACAATGATAACACAACAACTATAATTCTACAAAAAAAAAAAAAAACATTCTACTCATAAAACACATCAATTATAGAATCCAAAATTTTCAAAAAGAGTTTCACCATTGAGATAGTTCTTTTAAAAACTTTGTTTCTTTTATTCTGTTTTCTTTCTCTTTCTCAATTAGTAGACATTTTATTATTTGACCCCTTTTTGTACAATTAAAAATTACTAATGAGTTCTTAAAATCTAAAACTCTAACATCGAGTTAAACTCTAATGAGTTCATAATATCAGAAAATCAATCATTTCAAACAAATATCCGAACACCCTCATGATTCAATATTCACACCGGCCCCCTAAACCAACATAACAACAACTCTTTCTAATTTTCTTAAAAACAAGACATAGTAAAACATGCTGTAAATTTTAAGCTATTTTAAACATTAAATAAAATCAGTAGTATCAAATTATTTTTATTTTATAAATCAACAAAAATTCAACTCAATTTAATTTCTTTAAAATAATCAAGAGTAATTCAAATAAAAGTTATTTTCATCTTACAAAATAAGTAATTTTTTAACTCCTTCTAAATATCATTTTAAAAAAATTCTAAGTTCTACCAACCTCTAATATTCAAGAAATACTATTGCTAATAATATGAATTTCATACTATTTAAAATCATGATGATCATTCTAAATTATTTTCAAAACCAATATCAAAACTCTACTCATATAGATACAATCATCAACACTATCAAGTGATTTAAAATTAGCATTCACAATTTAAAATCGATTCTTTTCTTCACGCAAGCCAACACAAAATCAAAATAAGAATTTTTTAGTCAAAATTAAAACTGTAAACATAAAAGACATAATTCCTATCTAACTCAAAGTTTAGAACGAAACATCCTTTTTTTTTTCTCTAAATTGAGTTTCAACAAAACTAATAATAATTTGTACCTAGTAAAAGTCAATACTTGAAGTTTTAAACATATAGTTCATACGGAAATCAATGTTTCAATCAAGTAGTTATTAGATCAAACACTTTAAACAAATTCATATCAAGACTAAATATTTTAAATTGGTTAAGGGTGAAAATGAAACTTTAAAACAAATAATTGGTGAGGTATGACATTTGATAACTAGTTACGTGAATGAGATTAATAACTTGAAACATCCAGGTGGTCAATCAAAATTATTATTTCCAACTATTCACATAAAACAAAAGTGCCAAAATCATAGTTCGGTAGACAAGAAACAAGCAACAAGATCATTCAACAAGTAACCAACAAAATCTTGTGAACAATTAAAATTAACTCAAATCTTAACAAGTAATTTCATGGTTTATTTACTCACTTAGGTAAGAACTTAGAATCCATAACACAATCAGGGTAAGCAAATAATAAACAGTTAATTAGTAACTTCAAAAATATGTATAATTATACAAAAGCATATAACACTTAACACAATAACATAATGAGAACAAAAAAAAAAACATGTTAGTGAAAGTAGTTATTACTCAAGAAAACACAACCGACACAACTAATATTTGACTAACACTAAACCGACACTTGACCGACTCGGCCTGATTGGACAGACCTGGCTCTGATACCACTAATGTGACACCCTAAACCCCAAAGTAACATTTATAATAATTTATACTAAATTATTTGAAATCAAAACTCGCTGCGGATAAAGAAAATTTGTTCAAGCAAATAAAAACTTTTATATCTAACTTAGGATATTATATTTCTCTAAACACACATGTACTAAGGTTTTCATATAAAAATCATTTGTTATTACAAAAAAAAACACATTACAACTCTTAATTCCCAGTATCACCTATCAGAGCGGAGTTTCTCCCAAAGTTGAAGTTCTAAACTCGTTAACCTGTAATAACTGCGATTTCGCAAACGCAGGGCCAAACCAGTCAAACACAAACAACGAAGGAGGTGAGTTTTGAAATCATGTTGATAATATAATACAAGTAAAAAGAACACACAATTAATCATACATAAACCGTATCATTACACAAACATTCTTCAAGGAAAAACACCACGTTATATAGTCAAAATCAAGGAAAATCAATACATTTCACAATAACATCAAATCATATAAGAAATTATAATCGCACACAATACATATTAATCACAACAAACAATCACACAAAAATGCAATACTATGCATGAGCTTAGACTCTACTTCACAATGTGGTACCATTCTAACTCTGAAGTACTTGGTTAGGAGGCCATGATACTATGCCACCATCCCGATGGACGGACAATTCAAATTGGCCATGTCCTCATAGATCCCCTCAACTCAACCCGAGACACATATACGCGACAGTCGAAGTAAACGTGTGTTGCATGGTAGCTCCCGACATTTGGAGTGCTACCTCCAAGTCACCTAGGAATTCCGCACCCGAATACCTCCAAGGTCTAACAATCTTGCCTTAAGGCTCAACAGTAGACCGCCACGATCAGGCTCAATTCAGTTGTACTTCCCCGGAATCGCTAGGCTTGTCAGGCCCTACATATATGATGACAAAATAATCTCCACTTCACAAATTCTCAATATTTATTTTCTCCCCTCGTTGGCCTATGATACTCCATTAAGACCGTCATCTCAAACACAAATTGGAATCACAATTATTTCATCATAGGTTACTTCAATATTTTCATCACTATTATAAATCACACATCATCATCATTACATAATTCAACACAACTTTAGAGCATCACTATCATCAATCGTACCTCATCACATAAACTTATCACAAATTTATAAAATCAAAATTATTATTCATACATCATCATCAACACATAGAATTATCACAACACATCCATCTTTTATTATCATATCACATAAACTCGTCTAATCAAACATATACATAAAATTAATTCGACACTCAATATCACAATAACATCAAATACCACACATTTAAAGAAATTAAATCAATCAACACCTTACAAATATTTTCTATTCTATATTTTAATCTCACAATTTCCATATTTGCACATTAATTAATTTATCCCTAAGAGGGCTACTGCCATACGTAGCGAGCCCCGGATGAATAGTTGGGAAATACGGTTTTCCCGTTCATCTCACAATATATTATACTCAGGAATTCAAACGCTCTCTCACCTCTTACCTTATTTCGACGCTTTCACACACGAATACGATTCCACGAGCAAACAGCCTTTGTTCTTTGACTCTTTATCCTTCAATCGATCTAACTCGACAGTTTATGGGTAAACGTCAAAAATAAATTATGAGAAACTACTCTAAAAACTAAATTTGAAATTCGGTCATGGAAAATTACCATAAATCAGAAAACCAATGAGTGGATAATATCGCTACTGTTCACACGATCATATAGCTACGGTGAAGAAGAACGGTGCAAAATAAGGAATGCCATAGACGGAGAAGTCAGGTATTTTAGAGAGAAATTGGGATGGTTAAAAATCTGAGGAAGTATGTTTATTTGACTACCTAAATGAATAAAACAACATACTGAAATTTGGGCGCAAATGGAGAAACTTTTCTGAAACAGTTATCGGTCATCGGTGCCAAACGATAATCCTAATTTATGTTTTCTATTCCTTAGGCGGGCTACTCCTCCTTCCTTATATTTTATTATTATTATTATTATTATTATTATTATTATTATTTAATTAGGTTTACTTCTATTTGGGCCTAACCCATGAGTCACATTTTACTTTATTTTTTTTTTACCAACAATTACCAAAGCTATTTTTTTTAAAATACAAAAAAGTAAAGTAATTAATATTTTAAAACACATTAATAACCAAAACTCTTATATTCAAAACTATCACTATAAAAATACTTATATTTCAAAACACTCAAATTAAAATATTACCATCATTAGAGAATAATCAAAACTAAACAAATCACACTTTATATTTGTTATTATATCATAATAAATATATATAAAATCACAATGGCATAACACATATATAAAAATAAGGAAATCAAACACAACATTACTAATATCTCAAATAATTATTTATAAAATAAATAATTAAAATAAGAGATACTTAAAATAATTAAAATAAGAGATACTTAAAATAATTAAAATATAAATACGTGCACATTTAACATTAGTTAAACATACAAGAAAATATGACATTAATTACCAACTCACATATACACGTAAAATCACCTAAAATCTTATTCTTTAAAATATTTATACTAATATACTATTATTTTTAGAAAAAATATATAAAATAATAAAATATAACATTTATTATTCATATAACATATTTTGTCAAATATGTACAAGATTAGCACATCATAGAAAACGCACCTATAAAGAAAATTAATCATAAAACTAATCAACATATATTCTAAAATAATTTTAACACCAAATTAATTATCTAAAACCCTTTTTAAATAATAAAATAGTTTACTATAAAATTTGGAGTGTTACATTGTCTCTGTTAATTTCTGGACCCAAACAACCGGAGAATGATATCGACGTATACTTGGCTCCTTTAATTGAAGATTTAAAAATTATGTGGGAGACAGGTGTGGAAGTTTATGATGGGTATAAGAAAGAATGTTTCAATTTGAGGGCTATGTTGTTCGACACAATTAATGATTTTCCAGCATATGGTAATTTATCAAGATATAGCATCAAAGGTCAGTGTGCATGTCCTATATGTGAAGAGAGTACAAATTGGATGCGGTTGAAACATTGTAAGAAGAATGTATTTCTTAGACATCGTAGATTTTTACCTTATAGTCATCAGTATCGTGGCTGGAGAAATGCATTCAATGGAAAATTAGAGGAAGATAAAGCTTCTTTAGCACCGACTGGATATCAAATACTTGAAAAAGTACAAGGTTTGACCAATAAATTTGGCAAACCTTTTGCGGAAGAGCTGGTCAAAACTGGGTGGAAGAAAAAGTCATTGTATATAAGACATTTCCTCGATGTGATGCATATTCAAAAAAAATGTATTTGATAGTGTTATTTGTATGTTACTCAATGTTCCAGGAAAGTCTAAGGATGGCATCAATGCAAGATTGGACTTGGTCGATATGGGAATAAGAAATGAATTGGGTCCCGTAAAGAAAGGAAATCGCACATATCTACCTCCAGCCGCTCATACTCTATCTAGAAAGGAAAAAATTCTTTTCTGTAAATTTCTACACGAAGTTAAAGTTCCAGAAGGATACTCTTCAAACATTAAAAATTTAGTTTGTATGAAAGACCTCAAGTTAAAAGATTTGAAGACCCATGATTGTCATATTCTAATGGAGCATTTGCTACCAATAGGTATATGTTCCATTTTACCTGAAAAACTTCGACGAAATTGTTGTTACTTTGTAGAGGTAAATTGTTGTTACTCTGTGTGAGCTTGAAATGTATTTCCCACCCTCGTTTTTTGATATATTGGTTCACCTTACTATTCATCTTTTTAAGGAGACACAACTTTCTGGGCCAGCTTATATGAGATGGATGTATCCGATAGAACGATATATGAAAATATTAAAGGGTACGTAAAAAGTAGAAGTCGACCAGAAGGTTGTATTGCTGAACGGTACATTGTCGAAGAAGCTACTGAATTTTGTACTGAATATCTGTCCAATGTTGAATCCATAGGGCTTCCCATGTCTCGACATTTGGGAAGAATATCAGTAGAAGGGATAATTGGAAATAGACTAATGACTATATCAAGGACAGAATGGGAGCAGGCACAATTGTATGTTCTGCACAATGATGATGAGGTTCAACCGTATGTTACAATACACATGGATCAGTTATCTAGTTTGAACATGAATAGGAATCAAAATTGGATAACTCGATAGCACAATCAAAGTTTTATAACATGATTAAAAAATCACATAAAGTCAAAGTTTGATATAGACCCCGAATCAATTTCATAGAGATTGAGGTGGCTAGCAAATGGTCCGAGTTTACATGTCTTTTCTTACACCGGTTATGTAATTAACGGCTACATATTTTATACCAAAGAACAAGATGATCAAACCACAATGCAAAATAGAGGAGTCACTCTCGTAGCTGAAGCGATGCATATCTCAAGTGCAAAAGACAAAAACCCAATATATGCAAATCTATCATATTTTGGGGTTATCGAGCGCATATGGGAGTTAGACTACACAATGTTTCGTGTTCCCATATTTGGTTGCAAGTGGGTCGATAATAATAATGGCATTCGGATTGATGAGTCAGGGTTCTTGCTTGTCGATTTTAATAGGGTGGGATACAAAGATGAGCCTTTTATTTTAGCATCGCAAGCTCAACAAGTGTTTTATGTCACTGATCCTGCTGATGATAAATGGTCTGTTGTCCTATCGACCAATAAAATAAGTGATGATAACAATAATGATGAAGATGTTGGCAATGATCTTTTCTTTGCAACATTACAACCACATGAAATTGATTCAACTGATGATGGTTTATATCTTAGAGATGATCATGATGAGGGAATTTGGATTAAACTATCGTTTCGTATCGTTAATGGAAAAACAAATGTGAATCCCACCAGGAAAAGAAGAAGGGCATCTTATTGTGTTTAATCGTTTTATATAAGCCATGTAATCTAAACTGAGTTCATGTAATTTAATTGTTTGATCTGCCAGAATTGAGCATTTTAGTATTTAGCTTGAATTGTATTTGATTTTCTGCTTATACTTATTTTCTGCTTATATTTAGCTTGATCTTAGTGTTTTATACAAAGTTCATGTAATTTAAGTGTTTGACCTGCCAGAACTAATTTTCTGCTTATATATATTGAACTTGAAAAAGCTTTGTTTGAGTACTGGAAATTTTTCTTGAACTTGAACAGATCATCCCAATATGAGCTGATCATGTAATTTAGCATTGATATATATATAGGTATTTAACTAATTATTTGGAACAAAAAAAATCCAAATATAAGTATTTTACTAATTATTTAGCATTTTACAGAAATTGAACTTATATTGTAATTTAACAAATTTAAATTGAACTGAACTGAACATAAACTTGTAATTTTACAGAGGTTTTGTCAATAAGCGCTATAAAAAGCCTTCAAACAAAAAATAAGGAGGTCACATAATGCTTGCACATAATAAAACAAAGAGGCTTTTAAAGCGCTTGTTGAAAAAACGATGTAAAAGGCTTTTTAAAAAAATGAGGAGGTCTTTTAAAGCGCTTGTTCTATAAGCGCTGTAAAATGGTCACATAGCTTGCACATAATAAAACAAAGAGGTCTTTTAAAGCGCTTCTTGAAAAAACGTTGTAAAAGGCTTTTAATAAAAAAAAAAAATAAGGAGGTCTTTTAAAGCGCTTGTTCAATAAGCGCTGTAAAATGGTCACATATCTTGCACATAATAAAACAAAGAGATCTTTTAAAGCGCTTGTTGAAAAAGCGCTGTAAAAGGCTTTTAATAAAAAAAAATTAGGAGGTCTTTTAAAGCGCTTTTTGGAAAAGCGTTGTATAAGGCTTTTAAAAAAATAAAATAAGAAGGTCTTTTACAGCGCTTTTGGAGCGCTTTAAAAGGCTTCTAAAATAGCGTTGTAATAGGCTTTTAAAAAATAAAATAAGGAGGTCTTTTACAGCACTTTTTCAAAAAAAAACGTTGTAATAGGGTTTTATATATAATAGTAAACCGCTTCCGTTTCCTCTTCATTACGTAAACTTCCTACGCTTCAGTTTCCTCCTCCTGTTCATTGTCCTTCTCATTGCGAACCCTACTGTCCCTACGAACCATATTGCCAACCATCTCCATCTTTGTTACTATCCCTACGAACCTTCTCATTGAAATACGTAACCCTCATTACGTATTTTTGCGAACCCTACTCTGTTCTACGAATCGTTTGTATTTCTGCGCACTCTTCTCGCTGTTCCTTCTTAAACGAAGCCGTAACCCTACGTATTTCTTCGCACTCTTCAGGTATTGTATTTAATGCATGTTGAACTTATACTGCTATGTACTTAGACTACTGCATGTTGACCTTGTTGAAGTTATACTGAACTGCATGTTGAACTTGTTGTAGATAAATGGAATTCCAACAAGGAATTGGATCGTCAAAATGAGGAAGTTGTCAACACTAAGACTTATGAAAATGAAGTTAAACGTGGTGCAACCATTATGAAAAATGTCATAAAAGCAAGAAGTAATGCCATAAAATTTGAGGTATACTATACTTTGTTTGCTGTTTATTTTTTATCTTTTTTGAAAGCATGTACTTACTATATGAGTTTATTAGGTGAGATGCAATGAAAGTGGTCAGCCAATTGAGCCCAACAGCTCCATGTTTGAAAGTTATATTGGTGCTATTGTTCGTGAGAATATCCCCATTACAATTGACGATTGGAGAGATAACGCTTTGAAGGATGCAAAAGATATATTGTGGACTGATATACAAGTAACTTTTTTACTCCACTTTTTTGTTACTTATAATTTTTTCCATTGAAATACTTTACTCAAACTATATCTTTATTTGTTTTGCAGACTGCTTTTGATGTTGATGAGGTGAGAAAAACTTACGCGCTTAGAGTTGTCGGAAAAATACACTGGGGATTTATGAATGTTGAAGCTCCAAAAATATATAAATACTATACATCAAATGACGAATGGAGCGCATTTGTAGCTCAACGTTCAGATCCCGCGTTTGTGGTAAGTGATTAATTTATTAGCATTTATGTTTTATTATTCATATTCATAGTGTATTTTAAATTTTTACACAATTGTTATTTTTTTTATATAGAGTATAAATACGGCAAATTGCGAGAGGGCCAAAAATCCAACGCATCCATACAAAAAATCTCGTATGGGATATGCACGTTTAGAGCAAAAATTTCTAACTAATTAAACATCACTTTTATATAATGTGGTAGATTATAAACTATAGTTTCTAACTAATATTTTGTTTATGATCTTAACGAATAGCTACAAGAGACCCAATCCGATCAACCATTGGGTCGTCATATTTTGTGGAAGGAGGCTCGTGTAAATAAAGATGGAGTTGTTGATAATGAAAATGTTCGAAAAGTGATACAACTTTGTGTAAGTATATTATCACTTTATTATTTTTTAATATTGTATTTTAAAAATGATATTGAACTTATCTTTTTAATCCTACGTGTATTTTAGGAGAATTTAGAACAAAGTTCGGAAAATCAAGAGGACAACAAAGTTAGTTGCAGGGACATACTCGGTAAAGTATTTAATGTTCCTGAATATTCTGGCCGCGTGAGGGGAAAAGGATTTGACGTAACTCCAAAAAGCTATTTTTCACAAGAGAAACGCCTAAATCCATCTAATGAGAAAGTATTAGAGAAGCTCAATGTCCTAACAAAGCAAGTAGCACTCTTGGTGAAGACGAATAAAGAAAAGCAACTTCCAAATCAGCTCCAACGTGAAATACAAATGGAGAGTGAAAACGCATGTTGCAACATTGGTCTTAAAAGTCTTCCCGAGGTAATTAATTACTTAATATGGACAGCAACAATTCACGCATCATAAGCATGGATAAAGCTATTTTCGGAGATGAGTATGAAGAACTACTTGAAAGAGAGCACATATACGAACTTCTCAATCATAAGGAGCTAAGTGCTACTGTCATCAGCTTATACATTAGGTAAAAATTACTTTTAATTGCATTTATTGGTAATTAATCTAATTTGAAATTTTCATTGAAATTTTTTGTATGAGAAGTTGGTGTGCACGCGCAAATTGTCAGATAGATTTTCATTATTGTCTCCGCATAAGCTTTCAATGTTTAAACTCGATCCAGTTAATGTAAAGAAATACGTTGTAGATATCCTATTGGGAAATAAAGAGAATGATAAGTTGTTCCTTGTGCCATATAATGCAGGGTAATTATATATTCTTTATTTATATCTTTTTTAATTTATGAGATCTTAATTTATTAGTTGTGTAAACAAAATTGCCAACCAAATTTTTATTGTTGTAGGGCACATTGGGTGCTGTTTGCAATCAATGCGACCTCTGAAGTTATATACTATTTAGATCCCTTGCACGACCATTACAACAATCACTCGAATATAAAGACTATCTTCGACACGTAAGTAATATTCATTTATTTCTTACATATATATATATATATAACGTGTTTGTTAATGCTATAATAATCACATTTATTTGATAGTGCTTTTCAAGTTTTCCAAGCTCAAAGGGGTGCTACAGTGTCGAAGCAAAAGTCAAATAACATCACATGGATTCAAATAAAGGTTTGAAATATATGCCTTTAAAATTTCATTTACAATCAATGTACCAACATTTATTGACTTATATGTTTTATTTTATAGTGCCCTCGTCAAACTAACAACATAGACTGCGGGTACTATATATTGCAATTCATGAAGAAGATTGTTGATATGAATCAAACTATAATCCCAGAAACGGTATGGTATTTTCATTCTATTTTGATTTTCATATATAAACTATGTATATATTTGATTCTAACTTATTTATGTTCAAATTTTATATCGCACAGTGCTTTGACAATTCCAATCCAACATACTCTGAAAGAGATCTAACTGAAATAAAGGAAGACTGGTGTCAATATGTGATCGAAATGAAAATTATTTGATTTGCTGAGAAACTGGCATGCTGCAAGTTTGTGAATATGTAAATGTATATAGCTCTGTGCTAATTGTGTCAATATGTAAATGTAAATTCTGTTGTTGTGAACTGATTGTTGATTCTGTGCTGATTGTTGTAAATTCTGCAAGTTATATAAATATGTAAATATGTAAATGTAAATGTAAATTTTGTGCTGATAATTGAAAATTCTGCAAGTTATATAATTCTGTTGTTGTGAACTGATTGTGTCAATATGTAAATGATTGTGAACTGATTCTGGATGAAAATGATTTTGGAAAAAGATTTAAAGACAACGCTTTTTTAAAAATATGCCATAAAAAACCTCAAACAAGCGTTATTTTAAAAATTCCATTTACAGCGTTTTTTAATAAAACTAGATTAAGAATGCACCTATTACAGTGCTTTTTAAAAAAAACGTTGTAAAACGTGCATAAGAGTGCACCTATTACAGCGCTTTTTTGAACAAGCGCTGTAAAACGTGCATAAGAATGCACCTATTACAGCGCTTTTTTGAAAAAGCGTTGTAAAACTAGTACAACAACTAGCGCGTTTTTAGAAGGGATTTACAACTCTTTTCAAAAAAGCGTTGTAAAACGAGTATAACAAGCAGCGTGTTTGTAGAAGGGATTTACAACGCTTTTCAAAAAAGTGCTGTAAAACGAGTATAACAAGCGCGCAATATATACACCTATTTTACAGCGCTTTTTTATTTTAAAGAGCACTTTTGTATCTTTTTACAGCGCTAGATACTACAACGCTTCTTTTTTTGAAAAAGCACTGTAAATGACTTAGAAAAAACGTTGTAAAATGCGCTTTCGCGTAGTGTTATAAAGTCAAACAATAATTTTATTATTTTTTACTTGTGTAAGTTCTTCTTAATATTATAATAATATTATTAATAAAAAATTATTTATATTTAATTAAATGATTCGATCTAAAAGGCTTTTTTAGAGGCAGGTAGTCTAACCTTTTAGTTAAATAAGCTTTAAAAAAAAATTGGCATGACTTATATAAAAAAGTCTGACTTAGCATAGGTCAATCGTAGGTTAGATCATAGGTCTATATTTTGAATAGTCTAACTTATTTTCATCCCGGAGTATATGCATTATAGATTCAGGATAAGAATTGCAACAGGGGCATGTATTGTTCGACGTCATGTTGCGTTTCTTTTGCTCCAAATTAGTTAAGATTTTTCCATGAGCTAATTTCCAAATGAAAGATATGATGTTATTAGGACCAGGACACTCATTATCATGTTCGTTCTCATTATCCTCCACATGATTAGCTAAGATGTCATATGACTATTTAAGAAAGAGTTGGTTGTCAGGAGCAGGAATCCAATTCGGAAAGTCTGCTTCTGCATTTGGGATGAGGGGCCAAGTAGCTTCAATTTTGGTACAAATATCATTTGGAATGAGGCGCTCGAGCACATTCATTCGCCAATTGTTATTATTTGCATAGAAAGATATTGAGTACTCTTTTTGACCAATAAGGATTTGACCCTGCCAATGATCTTGGATGGGGAGACAACCGACGATCCAATTATCCTATCAAAAACTAGTATCTTGACCATTACACACATTCTAATATATGCTACATTCCACCTCCGACCAAACTTGAGAGATAGTTCACCAAATGTGAGATGTGTTATTGCGATGAATTATCTTAGGCATGGCTTGAACACCACAACCATATTTGGCTCTCATGTTTTTGAATCCAAGTACACCTTCCTTATTTTGAGAGCACACCTTGTCCCATAATATCATATGGCATTTGTGTTCCTCAGTACTTCCCCGAATAAAATAAACTTTGATCATACTATTTCAATTTCAATTTATGCATACATTTTTATTTACAAAAAATCAATGCATAAATTTTGTTCCGATAAATGAAAAAGGTCTCGTGTTCTTTAGAAATCGATGCTAAAGTTTATTTATAAAAAACACACTTTTCAATCTACTAATGAGACTTTAACTAAGAAAAAAATCGTGATGACGTATACACAAGACCTAAAGTGGACAGTACCTCAAAAATATGACTTGAAGTCAGAACATTAATGTACCAAGTTGGGGTCTAAGCTACTTGCTATTTAGCCTTTTAACGTCAACTACAGGGCTACTGCTTTAGAACATCAAAAAGTCTCATATTACTTGAGAATTGAGATTAATGATTGTTTATAAACAACACTTACATTTCTCAACCCACCGATGCATATTTTACTAAGGATAAAATTGTAAAATTTTGCGTAAAAAATTCAAAGCAGACAATACTTCAAAAATGTGACATAGAGTTCAGAACAAATTTATCGTCACTTAATTTTCACATTATTAAGAACACTAATTTTATAGATTGCCTTAATGAATTAAATAAAATATAAATAATCAAATCAACTATTTTATTAGTCTATTGAGAGGTGTCAATCCTTTCATAATGAATATATATATATATATATATATATATATATATATATATATATAGACACAGACACACATATACACACAGACACACACACGCAGATAGAAGTCTCACACCCTTTCTGCTACAAACACAATAAATCATTCTAGTATGAAAGGTACACATTCTCATAATGACTAATCTAATATGATGTAAATGGTTTTAGTTAATTCATCAATATTTCTTTACATTATTATTGTTTTTTTGGATTTTGGTTTTGTGTATCATGAAAGACTAACAAGAAAATTAAAATAAATAATGAAGATGTTGATAAAAACAAGAAATGAATGACCTCTGACGAACACCAAGATTTTTATGAGATTTTTACTAAGGTCAAGTCAAGTGATCAATTGAGTGAGTTAAAGAGACAAACATAGCAAGCACATCAATGTACTCTAGAGACATTTACTAACTATTATTTTAGGAAGTGCTTCTTGAAACTTTATAGGTGCAAAACAATTTAATATTTAATAATTGAACAAAACAGAACTTTTCTTTTACATTATAAAGTGATCAAACAATTAGCTGATCCTTAATGAATTAAATAAAATATAAATAATCAAATCAACTATTTTATTAGTCTATTGAGAGGTCTCAATCCTTTCATAATGAATATATATATACACACACACGTAAACACACAGACACACACGCGGAGAGAAGTCTCACACCCTTTCTGCTACAAACACAATAAATCCTTCTAGTATCAAAGGTACACATTCTCATAATTACTAATCTAATATGATGTAAATGGTTTTAGTTAATTTATCAATATTTCTTTACATTATTATTGTTTTTTTGGATTTTGGTTTTGTGTATCATGAAAGACTAACAAGAAAATTAAAATAAATAATGAAGATGTTGATAAAAACAAGAAATGAATGACCTCTGACGAACACCAAGATTTTTATGAGATTTTTACTAAGGTCAAATAAAGTGATCAATTGAGTGAGTTAAAGAGACACACATAGCACATTAATTAAGATTTAATCGAAACATTACAACAAATTAACTATTCAAACTACTTTGCATGTGAAGGAAGTTATAAAAGACATTGATTATTTGGATATATATTTATTACCTTATTTTTAAGGCTATACGCGAGTTTAAATTATTGTGGAGAACATCAAAAAATATATACCATTTATATTTGATGAATGTTTTCTGAATGATTAGTATGAGGGACATATTATGTTGCATTTAGTAGGGTTAATTTCAGATAATTAAAACATTTCAATTGAATTAATTGTTGTCCAAATTGAGATGAATGACTAACAGTACAAACATAATGTAACTTAAATTATTAAATCGGGATAAAATAAGTTTAAACTATCTATGCAGAAATTAAGTCAAACTTACATGACTATATATATATATATATTTTTTATTTTTCTTTTTTCGTGGTACAAAAATCTTTATTATTTATAAGCCTATAATTGTATATGCATGTTATAATGTTAGTACGCATGTGATTTATTTCATACTTCAATTTATATTTCCCTAATTACATTTCAATTTTTTTTAACTAGAAGGACGTTATGGTGAAGTAACTTCAATTTTATGTGTAACAAGCAGATCAATATGAACTCAACACTTTGTGATCATTTGGGTATTTTGTATTATTGGAGGTATACTTGTTGTTTTATGTTTAATGGTCCTATTAGTTAATTTGAAGTTTCATGTTAACATAACGTGTAATATGTTTGTGGTACTTCTTGTTGTAGTATGAAGTCTTAAATTGTCTTATGATTAGATAATGGTTATTTAACTTGATTTGCTTTTCAAAAAATTAATATGATAATTAGAGCATGGTTCAAATCGTGAAGATCAAAATTAAGAACTTTTTACTCTTTTTCAAATAATAGCTAGTATTAGAAAGAGTTTAAGTATTAGTGGGTAATTTTATAAGTAGGTATGATAAAAATTAAATATTATTAATAATCTTACGATTATGATTAATTGATAGTATCAAAACTCTTCATAATTAATTGTATGAGAAAAGGAGAATCTCAATGTGAATTATCTTCTCGTACCACTCCAATTTGATAACAATTAAAATATTGCATAGATTTTTATGCAATTGAAAGTAACACTCCAATTAATTGTTCATTATTCGGTAAAAAAGAATAATTACCTATTATAAGCTTGAACCAAAATTGGAATTATAATGGCCTAATTTTTTGCACATGTTGGAAAATAAAAAAACACTTCCTTTAGAGTTGAACATGCCACAAATACATCAAGTCACTCTTTTTTTAAAAAAAAAAAGAAAGTTTAAACTTTCAATTGAATTCTAAATCAATTGTTATTGGACTTCCAAAATTTATTTGAAAGATTGTAATTCTTATAAAACATATTGCAAGATTTATGCACAGTAATTAAATGAAATACTTATAATTCAATGATGTAAGTGGTAGATTTTTTATTCCACTTCTTTTTCAATTAACATAGAAAGACTGCATTAAGTTTTTTATGATTAATTGTCGATGATGACTACATTTGGTAATAAACAATAAAATATGTGTTAAATTTAATTCTCTATATTATAAGCAATTAACTATAATGAAGAGATACTTGTTGAGAGGAAGTACTAGGTAACAAACTTTTTAATCCAGAAACAACTTATTTTGTGTATGAATTTGAGCATTAGTTGAAACATTTTGACCCTGGATGAAAATTGGATCAATAAATCTATACATTTCATTCTTGTTCAAATCAATACAACGACGATGTAGACATCTAAGACATTAGAAATAATTGAAATTTATTAATTAATTGGCAAAATTTTCAAATAAAATGTACTTAATTCCATTAGCTAAATTTATAAAAATGTTGCATAAATTCGTGTACCATAAACAGCATTATAACATCTCTATTTAGAAGGAAAAAAATCACCCCAGCATATTCTAACTTAAACTCTGAAGGATTTATCCTTCAATTGTTAAATGGAATTTAGTTGAGGTTCTGAACTTTTAGGTGGAACATCATTTTTTTAGATACATCAACATCCTAAATTGTTAAGATAATATATTTAAAAGGTCTCTTATGTAAGTACAAAATGACAGATGTAATTCATTTTTTATTATTTAAAATAGTGAAAAGGCATATGCAATGAATTTAGTCAACATTATTAAATATTGTTTTTAACACATGAGTATTAAGTCAGTTATCTTCCACCCAACTTAACAAATAAGCAAATTTCAAAACTAATCAAAACTTGTTTAAGTCAGTTATGTGATTAACTAATTTAATAAGAGTTTATTGACACGGTTAAATATGATTCGAACTAACATGCTGATATAACAAAGAATAAAAAATACTGAGTTAACTTGTTAAATTGTTTGTTTAACCAATCAGATTAACAAATCTTTTAAAATAAATTTTTTAATTTGAGTTAAGTTGTTTATTTAACCAACCGAATTAACAAATATTTTTAAATACCTTGTTAAGTCATTTTTTTTACCAACCAAGTTAACAAATATTTTTAAATATTAAGAAACATAATGTAAATGAATATTTTTCGTCACATTGTGTCCTTTGTACATGGCAAATGCAAGTCAACAATCACAAAAATTCCTCCTTAAATTCTTTTTAAATTTTAATAATAATGGTGTGAGTAATTTTCATCTGTGTTGTGACTTCTACTCTCTTTATCATTACAATTTAGAAGTTAATTGTAAACTTTTTAAACGGCTACTAACATTAATTTTTACATGCGACTTTCTCCCTCTTTTTTCTTGAAATTTTCTTGTATAACATTAATACCAATATATATAATCATACTTTCTGAATCACTATTTTTTTCATATCTTAATTAACATCAATTTAGCACGACCCTATATCAACATCTATTGGATTTCCTAAAAAAAACATTTATGGAAAGATAAAGACAGATTGAATTTTAACTTATTTTTAATGATTCATTCTTGCCTGAATTGCAGGCTCCAAAATATACTTAAGGGTTAGTGTACCTATATGTGAGAAAACTTAGTAACTTCACAATGCAAGAAACTAGGGGTGGTTGGCAGAAGCAATGCAGGATCAACCAGTATATTTGTATAAATTTCAAAAGTTTTTGGGCAAAAATAAAAAAAAAAATTTGGAAAAATTGAGGAACTATTTTGTAAATTTTGAAAAAAGTTAGGGACCAATTTGCAAAAAAAATTAAATAATATAGGGACTAATATAAATTTTTTGAAACATACGAGGTCAAAATTATAAATTTGAAAATATTAGAGACTATTTTATGGTTTATATATTCTATAGTAAAAGAGGGAATTTGTAATTCTCTAAATTTAGTTTTGACAAAATACCTCGTGAAATCCTTTTATTTTGAAAATTCTTCAAGTTTTTTATCCAAACAAGACAATTTGAGTTCCCTTATAGTGTGTTTGGATGTGCTAATTGAAAATTCAATGAAAATTAAAATTCTAGGCAATTCAAATGCTTCAATTGAATTCCTTTTATTTCTAAATTTTAATGTTTGTATAAAAGAATTTTTCTTTTAAAATTGGGCTATAATATAAATTTCAAAAGTTTAAGGACAAAATTGAAAATTATATTTGGGCCAAAACTAAAATTTTGTAAAAGTTGAGGGACTATTTTATAAATTTTGAAATTTTAGAAACCGGTTTTCAAAAAAATATAGGAACTAATATGAAAATTTGAAACATATAGGGTCAAAATTGTAAACATACAAAAATTATAGCAACCATTTCATGATTTATATACTATAAAGTAAAGAGAAATTTGAAATTATTAAATTTTATGTGATATTTGAAATTCTCTAAATTAAGTTTTGACAAAATATCTCATTAAATCCCTTTATTCTGAAAATTCTCCAAATTTATTATTCATACAAAATAATTTATTTAAAAGATTTGAATTAATCTAAAAAAATTATATTCTCTCAAAAGATTCTAAGCTTTGTACCGTGCACCCCCCTACCTGTACCTCCCCCCCCTCCCATTCCAATGGAAAAGATCATATTGCCCCTTGTGTTAACTATAAAAATTCCCAAAAAATTTACCTTTCCTTTTTTCACCAATTTCCTTAGAAACGTTCATTTGTCCGAATCACCAAATTGTAAACCTTCGAACATTTCAAATCTTTGAAATTCAAAAGTAAGATACCCTTCGAACCTTTGAAACTCTCGACACAGTAATTTTCCAAATTTCGAAAGTTTCTATGAATATGAAGCTTTCGAAGTGCATTTTTTCCCACAAAGTTTGAAACCTTCGAAAGTTTCCATCAACCTGAAATTTTCGAAATGCAGACCTTCAAAACTTTCTAACAATCTGAAAGTTTCGAAATGTAAAATTCAGAAACATGAAGTATTAAGTTTCGAAACTTTGGAATTCATGGAAAGTTTCGAAGATGTTTCGAAAGTTTGGCATTTAACGAAACTTCCCAAATAAGTTTTGAAAGTTTGGGAATAATATGAAAGTTCCGAAATGCATTTAACAAGTTTCTTGTTGCGGGTGCAAATCAAAACACTGACTCCATTGGTCAATCGCTCTTATCTTTGTGGTAGTGAGATTTGAGAAACAACCTCAACTAGAGCCACCACCATCGAAAAAGTATGAATTATTTAAGGTTGTCATTTTTTTTCATCCACCAAATTAGGTAATAGTTTTATCTATAGTAGGAGGGTCAACCCAACATTATATAAGGCTTAAAACAAACTCTTCAAAAATGAGGCGTTTTATAAAATTTTATTTATTTAAAATTTATTTTTTGAGCATTTTGAGATGCAAAATTTTTTACAAAATTATCATAATCAATTTCATTTAATATTTCTTTTTTAATGATAATAAAATCAGACCATTTAATTTTTTAATATTTTTTTACAGCGTTTTAAACACAAGCGCTGTAAAAAATAGCATTCCCACCTTATGTTACATAGCTTTTAAAGCGCTTTTTGTAAAAGCGTTGTAAATTACATGCGCTTTCATATAATTAAATGACCTATTAGAGTACTTTTTACACAAGCGTTGTAAAAGGCTTGCGCTTTCACATAATTAAAGGACCTATTAGAGCGCTTTTTATACAAGCGTTGTAAAATCATTCACTTTAAAAAAATCATTCATTTTAAATAAATAAAAACAAATTTAATATGTTGTTCTAACCCTACGAACCCTCATCTCCTCTACTTTGCGAACTCTCATCTCCTCTACTGTGCGCCCATCCACTGATCCTCTTTTAAAACAAATTGGATACTTTGTCTCAGGTACTGTATTTATTAATTTTTTGTTGTCATAAAACTGATAAGTTGTTACATAATAAATCATATAAAATCTATTCTTTTTGAAATTTGTTGATCTGTTCTGTTTTGAAATTAGACTTGGACCTTGGTTTCCATTTTCCAATATTAGATATGTGTACTATAGATTGGTATAATGTTATCAGTAGCTTATTATTTGTGTAACTGCATTTATATAAGTCATATAAAATGGACCGAAAATGGATGTCTGCCAATCGATTGTCAAAAGAGTATGAAAATGGAGTGAATGAGTTTTTTGAGATTGCAGTGAATAATGCAAAAGATCCAAATAGAGTCGTTTGCCCTTGTTTAAAATGTTGTTTTGGAAAATCCGTTAGAGCAGATGAATTGGAAGGACATTTAGTATGGCATGGAATTGATCAAAGCTATACATGTTGGATAACACATGGTGAGAAAAAAAAAAGGAAACATTAATTTTGAGAATGGTTCGACATATGCTTTAACTGATTTCGACACAGATACATATGAGTTGGACCGAGTTGAGGAGATTGCAAAAGCAGTTGAAGAAGATCTTCGGGATTGTCCTAAAATGTTTGAGAGCTTGTTGAGTGATGCAGAGAAACCATTATATAATGGTTGTACTAAATTCACAAGACTGTAGGCGATATTAAAGTTGTACAACTTAAAAGCGAGTAATGGATGGTCTAATAAAAGCTTCACATAATTATTAACACTCTTAAAAGATATGTTGCCAGATGATAATGAACTTCCCAGTAGAACCTACGAGGCTAAACGAATTTTGTGCTCTATTGGCATGAGTGACGAAAGGATTCATGCGTGTCCTAACGATTGCATTTTATTTCGAAACGAATATGAATTACTAAAAGCGTGTCCGAAATGCAATGTCTCTCGATATAAGAAGAAAGAATCTACTCCAACAAAAGTCGTGTGGTATTTTCCTATAATACCAAGATTTAGGCGCATGTATCGCAGTAAAGAAGATTCAAAACACTTGACATGGCATGTAGATGAAAGAATTAGAGATGGAAAGTTTCGACACCCTGCAGATTCTCCACAATGGGCAAATAATGATCACGAGTATCCTGAATTCAGGATAGAGTCAAGAAATCTACGACTTGCACTTTCTACTGATGGAATTAATCCACATGGTCTTCAAAGCATCTCACACAGCACGTGGCCTGTGATTTTGTTGATTTATAACCTACCTCCATGGTTATGTATGAAGCGTAAGTTTATGTTGTTGTCTCTGTTAATTTCTGGACCCAAACAACCGGGGAATGATATCGACGTATACTTGGCTCCTTTAATTGAAAATTTAAAAATTAAGAAAGAATGTTTAATGGGTATAAGAAAGAATGTTTCAATTTGAGGGCTATTTTGTTCGGCACAATCAATGATTTTCCAGCATATGGTAATTTATCAGGATATAGCATCAAAGGTCAGTGTGCATGTCCTATATGTGAAGAGAGTAAAAATTGGATGCGGTTGAAACATTGTAAGAAGAATGTATTTCTTAGACATCGTAGATTTTTACCTAATAGTCATCATATCGTGGGTGGAGAAATGCATTCAATGGAAAATTAGAGGAAGATAAAGCTCCTTTAGCACCGACTGGATATCAAATACTTGAAAAAGTACAAGGTTTGACCAATAAATTTGGCAAACCTTTTGCAGGAGAGCTGGTCAAAATTGGGTGGAAGAAAAAGTCAATTTTCTTTGAATTGCCATATTGGAAGTAATTGTATATAAGACATTTCCTCGATGTGATGCATATTGAAAAAAAATATATTTGATAGTGTTATTGGTATGTTACTCAATTTTCCAGGAAACTCTAAGGATGGCATCAATGCAAGATTGGACTTGGTCGATATGGGAATAAGAAATGAATTGGGTCCCGTAAAGAACGGAAATCGCACATATCTACCTCCAGCCGCTCATACTCTATCTAAAAAGGAAAAAATTGTTTTGTGTAAATTTCTACACGAAGTTAAAGTTCCAGAAGGATACTCTTCAAACATTAAAAATTTAGTTTGTATGAAAGACCTAAATTTAAAAGGTTTGAAGACCCATGATTGTCATATTCTAATGGAGCATTTGCTACCAATAGGTATACGTTCCATTTTACCTGAAAAACTTCGACGAGCCATAACTAAATTATGTTTCTTCTTCAGAGAAATTTGTAGTAAAGTGATCGATCCTAAAAAATTACCGACATTGCAGAGGGAAATTGTTGTTACTTTTTGTGAGTTTGAAATGTATTTCCCACCCTCGTTTTTTGATATATTGGTTCACTTTACTGTTCATCTTGTTAAGGAGACACAACTTTGTGGGCCAGCTTATATGAGATGGATGTATCCGATAGAACGATATATGAAAATATTAAAAGGGTACGTAAAAAGTAGAAGTCAACCAGAAGGTTGTATTGCTGAGCGGTACATTGTCGAAGAAGCTGCTGAATTTTGTACTGAATATCTGTCCAATGTTGAATCCATAGGGCTTCCCATGTCTCGTCATTCGGGAAGAATATCAGGAGAAGGGATAATTGGAAAGAGACTAATGAATATATCAAGGACAGAATGGGAGCAGGCACAATTGTATGTTATGCACAATGATGATGAGGTTCAACCGTATGTTACAATACACATGGATCAGTTATCTAGTTTGAACATGAATAGGAATCAAAATTGGATAACTCGATAGCACAATCGAAGTTTTATAACATGATTAAAAAATCACATAAAGTCAAAGTATGATATAGATCCCGAATCAATTTCATAGAGATTGAGGTGGCTAGCAAATGGTCCGAGTTTACATGTCTTTCCTTACATCGGTTATGTAATTAACGGCTACATATTTTATACCAAAGAACAAGATGATCAAACCAATATGCAAAATAGAGGGGTCACTCTCGTAGCTGAAGCGATGCATATCTCAAGTGCAAAAGACAAAAACCCAATATATGCAAATCTATCATATTTTGGGGTTATCGAGCGCATATGGGAGTTAGACTACACAATGTTTCGTGTTCCCATATTTGGTTGCAAGTGGGTCGATAATAATAATGGCATTCGGATTGATGAGTCAGGGTTCTTGCTTGTCGATTTTAATAGGGTGGGACACAAAGATGAGCCTTTTATTTTAGCGTCGCAAGCTCAACAAGTGTTTTATGTCACTGATCCTGCTGATGATAAATGGTTTGTTGACCTATCGACCAATAAAATAAGTGATGATAACAATAATGATGAAGATGTTGCTAATGATCTTTTCTTTGCAACATCACAACCACATGAAATTGATTCAACTGATGATGGTTTATATCTTAGAGATGATCATGGTGAGGGAATTTGGATTAATCCATCGTTTCATATCGTTAATGGAAAAACAAATGTGAATCCCACCAGGAAAAGAAGAAGGCCATCTGAATGTGTTTAATTGTTTTATATAAGCCATGTAATCTGAACTGAGTTCATGTAATTTAATTGTTTGATCTACCAGAATTGAGCATTTTAGTATTTAGCTTGAATTGTATTTGATTTTCGCTTATACTTATTTTCTGCTTATATTTAGCTTGATCTTAGTGTTTTATACAAAGTTCATGTAATTTAAGTGTTTGACCTACCAGAACTGATATTCTGCTTATATATATTGAACTTGAAAAAGCTTTGTTTGAGTATTGGAAATTTTTCTTGAACTTGAACTGATCATCCCAATATGAGCTGATCTTGTAATTTAGCATTGATATATATATAGGTATTTAACTAATTATTTGGAAGAAAAAAAATCCAAATATAGGTATTTTACTAATTATTTAGCATTTTACAGAAACTAAACTTATATTGTAATTTAACAAATTTAAATTGAACTGAAGTGAACATAAACTTGTAATTTTACAACGCTTTTGTCAATAAGCGCTATAAAAAGCCTTTAAACAAAAAATAAGGAGGTCACATAACGCTTGCACATAATAAAACAAATAGGCTTTTAAAGCACTTGTTGAAAAAACGATGTAAAAGGCTTTTTTTAAAAATGAGGAGGTCTTTTAAAGCGCTTGTTCTATAAGCGCTGTAAAATGGTCACATAGCTTGCACATAATAAAACAAAGAGGTCTTTTAAAGCGCTTCTTGAAAAAACGTTGTAAAAGGCTTTTAATAAAAAAAAATAAGGAGGTCTTTTAAAGCGCTTGTTCAATAAGCGCTGTAAAATGGTCACATAGCTTACACAAAATAAAACAAAGAGATCTTTTAAAGCGCTTGTTGAAAAAGCGTTGTAAAAGGCTTTTAATAAAAAAAAAATAAGGAGGTCTTTTAAAGCGCTTTTTGGAAAAGCATTGTATAAGGCTTTTAAAAAAATAAAATAAGGAGGTCTTTTACAGCGCTTTTTCAAAAAAGCGCTGTAATAGTGTTTTATATATAACAGTAAACTGCTTCAGTTTCCTCTTCATTACGTAAACTTCCTACGCTTCTGTTTCCTCCTCCTCTTCATTGTCCTTCTCATTGCGAACCCTATTGTCCCTACGAACCATATTGCCAACCATCTCCATCTTTGTTACTATCCCTACGAACCTTCTCATTAAAATACGTAACCCTCATTACGTATTTTGCGAACCCTACTCTGTCCTACGAACCGTTCGTTTTTCTGCGCACTCTTCTCGCTGTTCCTTCTTAAACGAAGCCGTAACCCTACGTATTTCTTCGCACTCTTCAGGTATTGTATTTATTAAGTTTTTGTTGTCACTAAAATGCATGTTGAACTTATACTGCTATGTACTTAGACTACTGCATGTTGAACTTGTTGTAGATAAATGGATTCCAACAAGGATTTGGATCGTCAAAATGAGGAAGTTGTCAACACTAAGACTTATGAAAATGAAGTTAAACGTGGTGCAACCATTATGAAGAATGTCATAAAAGCAAGAAGTAATGGCATAAAATTTGAGGTATACTATACTTTGTTTGCTGTTTATTTATCTTTTTTGAAAGCATGTACTTACTATATGAGTTTATTTGGTGAGATGGAATGAAAGTGGTCAGCCAATTGAGCCCAACAGTTCCATGTTTGTAAGTTATATTGGTGCTGTTGTTCGTGAGAATATCCCCATTACAATTGACGATTGGAGAGATAAGGCTTTGAAGGATGCAGAAGATATATTGTGGACTGATATACAAGTAACTTTTTTACTCCACTTTTTTGTTACTTATAATTTTTTCCATTGAAATACTTTACTCAAACTATATCTTTATTTGTTTTGCAGACTACTTTTGATGTTGATGAGGTGAGAAAAACTTACGTGCTTAGAGTTACCGGAAAAATACACCGGGGATTTAAATCTCATCTGTCAAACTGCTATCTAAGAGATCGTGATGGAAATATGAATGTTGAAGCTCCAAAAATATATAAATACTATATATCAAATGACGAATGGAGCGTATTTGTAGCTAAACGTTCAGACCCCACGTTTGTGGTAAGTGATTAATTTATTAGCATTTGTGTTTTATTATTCATATTCATAGAGTATTTTAAATTTTTACACAATTGTTATTTTTTTTATATAGAGTATAAGTACGGCAAATCGCGAGAGGGCCAAAAATCCAACGAATATATGCAAAAAATCTCGTATGGGATATGCACGTTTAGAGCAAAAATTTGTAAGTAATTAAACATCACTTTTATATAATGTGGTACATTATAAACTATAGTTTCTAACTAATATTTTGTTTATGATCTTAACGAATAGCTACAAGAGACCAAATCCGATCAACCATTGGGTCGTCATATTTGTGGAAGGAGGCTCGTGTAAATAAAGATGGAGTTGTTGATAATGAAAATGTTCAAAAAGTGATACAACTTTGTGTAAGTATATTATCACTTTAATATTTTTTAATATTGTATTTTAAAAATGATATTGAACTTATCTTTTTAATCCTACGTGTATTTTAGGAGAATCTAGAACAAAGTTCAGAAAATCAAGAGGACAACAAAGTTAGTAGCAGTGACATACTCGGTAACGTATTTAATGTTCCTGAATATTCTGGCCGCGTGAGGGGAAAAGGATTTGACGTAACTCCAAAAAGCTATTTTTCACAAGAGAAACGCCTAAATCCATCTAATGAGGAAGTATTAGAGAAGCTCAAAGTCCTAATAGGGCAAGTAGCACTCTTGGTGAAGACGAATAAAGAAAAGCAACTTCCAAATCAGCTCCAACGTGAAATACAAATGGAGAGTGAAAACGCATGTTGCAACATTGGTCTTAAAAGTCTTCCCGAGGTAATTAATTACTTAATAAAATAAGAAATTTATTCAACCTAATTGTTTCACATACTTATGTATTAACCATTGATTTAGGGTGTCTCTCCTTGCGTGCTGTTTTTATCCTCCCCTACTCATCGCAAGGTTGGAAAAGGAACATTGTACAATACTTTGGGAGAAGTATTGCACAACACTCCGATCCTTGTTGGTCATGTCAAAGTATCACCCGTGATTGCTTTAGAACCAAATGCACCGTTGCCTATACCGGACAACGATGGAGATATGAAGTATTTGGGAGAAGCAATAGGTAGTTATGTGGCATGGCCCAAAAATCTTATTGCCCTTGATAAGGTATTTTTAATTTAAATGTATGTTTAATTGATATGTATATTTAATTGCACGATATATGATTATGATTGATTATATTTAGTTGCTGATTTTTTCCGCTGTTAACTTTAATTTCACATTTATTTAGATTCATACAAACTCTAAAGAGAATGACAAGAAGATTCCCCGCAACGAGTCAATCACGACACCGGAAAAGGTTTGTCACCTTTATTCTTGCTGGTTTGTCATTTTTTCAGATACAATTAACTAGCAAATTGATTAACCTCATTTTTTCACATTTATTCAAAATCACCCGCACAGCAAACCAGCTACCAGAATAAAGCCGCACCACAGCTGGATGTTTGTGGTAAAAATAAAGCTGGCAAACTTCAAAAATTGGAGGGTAATAAAGCTTGCAAAATTCAAAAACTGGAGGGTAATAAAGCTGTCAAAGTTCAAAAAATGGATCAGGGAAAATCAGTTGCTGCTCCTAAAATAAGTCATCCACGCCTTGCTCAATTAGGGTCGTTGATGACTCTTCATCATATGCATATTTTTCATTGTTTTTAGTCTTATCTATTGTTAATCATTAGTTAATTTAAGAAGTTATTTGATATATTTTGTTGATTTTAGTTCTTTGATTTAATGAAATATTTATGTTCTTATTTCCTTGATTAAGTAGTGATTTTTCGTAGTTTTGTGTTGTTTCTTTGTTTTAGTGCGGTTTTGAATTTTGGTGAGAAATCAACATGACATATGTGGAGTATTTCAGACATAGTTGGAGTTGTAGATGTCCAATTGGAGTCAAACCAAGTGCAAATGAAAGCTAAGATACATAGCTACAACTTTCATGAAGACACCAGAACCAAATTCAGACTCGCAAGATGAGAAAAATGCAGTATACGTCAGACAACAGATGTTGTGCGCCCGAAGCGCAAAAACCTGCGCCTGGGGCGCATTTCGGCCTTCTCGATTTTGTTCATTTGCACCTCAAGCGCAAATTCCGCGCCTGGGCGCCTGGCACGCGGCTGAATGTATAAAAACACATTTTTTCACTTTCTAGGGATCTTTTTTTGCTATTGGGAAGTTGGGAGGCTTGTGCCCTAGCAGAGCAACTCAAAGACGGCCGTTTCTAACACCATTGGAGCAGTTTTATCAAGAATCATTCATGAATCTTTCTTGTAATTTTTCTCTAATCTCTATCTTTTCTATCTATGTAATGAGTAACTAAACCCTATTTGTTAGATATGAGTGTAACAAGATGAAACCCTTATTTTTCTGATTTGATTTTTAGTTATATGAATCAGTTTATTGAATTATTTTTCTCATCTCTGTGCTTAATGCTTTTTATTGCTTGATCAACATTAAAATGTTATACGATTTGTATGTTGAAACGGAAGTGGACTTTACGAATGCTTGAGATGAGAAATTCATGAATTTGTAGTCTAGGGATAGATGCAGGTCATGAAACCAATTAAATTAGTTGCAAAGGCAATAGTTTAACAAGAGAATTCCTGTACGGTAAGGCTTAATTCTAATCTTAAATCCACTTAGGAATTAGGGGTTACTTTGGAATTAAAGGTTCTGTCACTAAGACATTAGGGCAAGAATAATAAAGAGAATTCGGTAATAATTCAATAAAGGAATTCAGTAACTAGGATCAAATTAGACACCAATGTTGAATTCCAAGTGAAACTCATCCCTGACATTTTTCTCATTATAAAGGATCAATTTTATTACCGTTGTTAATTTTAAATATTATTTCAATCAATTCAAAAACTTTTTGTTCAATTTAGTAATCAAATATAATTCAATAGTAAAATGCAATCCTTGAGTTCGACACTCGGTACTACCGATTTATTATTACTTGCAACGATTCAGTACACTTGCTGAAAGGCTATCATTCGTGTCTTGACATACAAGCAAAAACGAATATGGACAGCAACAATTCATGCATCATAAGCATGGATAAAGCTATTTTCGGAGATGAGTATGAAGAACTACTTGAAAAAGAGCACATATACGAACTTCTCAATCATAAGGAGCTGAGTGCTACTGTCATCAGCTTATACATTAGGTAAAAATTACTTTTAATTGCATTTATTGGTAATTAATCTAATTTGAAATTTTCATTGAAATTTTTTGTATGAGAAGTTGGTGTGCACGCGCAAATTGTCAGATAGATTTTCATTATTGTCTCCGCATAAGCTTTCAATGTTTAAACTCGATCCAGTTAATGTAAAGAAATACGTTGTAGATATCCTATTGGGAAATAAAGAGAAGGATAAGTTGTTCCTTGTGCCATATAATGCAGGGTAATTATATATTCTTTATTTATATCTTTTTTAATTTATGAGATCTTAATTTATTAGTTGTGTAAACAAAATTGCCAACCAAATTTTTGTTGTTTTAAGGCACATTGGGTGCTGTTTGCAATCAATGCGACCTCTAAAGTTATATACTATTTAGATCCCTTGCACGGCCATTACAACAATCACTCGAATATAAAGACTATCTTCGACACGTAAGTAATATTCATTTATTTCTTACATATATATATATATATATATATAAATAATGTGTTTGTTAATGCTATAATAATCACATTTATTTGATAGTGCTTTACAAGTTTTCCGAGCTCAAAGGGGTGCTACAGTGTCGAAGCAAAAGTCAAATAACATCACATGGATTCCAATAAAGGTTTGAAATATATGCCTTTAAAATTTCATTTACAATCAATGTACCAATATTTATTGACTTATATGTTTTATTTTATAGTGCCCTTGTCAAACTAACAACATAGACTGCGGGTACTATATATTGCGATTCATGAAGAAGATTGTTGATATGAATCAAACTATAATCCCAGAAACGGTACGGTATTTTCATTCTATTTTGATTTTCATATATAAACTATGTATATATTTGATTCTAACTTATTTATGTTCAAATTTTATATATTTGCATCATTAGCCTTTAAGATATATTAAATTATGTATGCAGTTGTTTAAGTTTTAAAATTTTCTCGAATTACTGTCATGAAATGTTAAGATTTAATCGAAACATTACAACAAATTAACTATTCAAACTACTTTGCATGTGAAGGAAGTTATAAAAGACATTGATTATTTGGATAGATATTTATTACCTTTTTTTAAGGCTATACGCGCGTTTAAATTATTGTGGAGAACATCAAAAAAATATATACCATTTATATTTGATGAATGTTTTCTGAATGATTAGTATGAGGGACATATTATGTTGCATTTAGTAGGGTTAATTTCAGATAATTAAAACATTTCAATTGAATTAATTGTTGTCAAAATTGAGATAAATGACTAACGGTACAAACATCATGTAACTTAAATTATTAAATCGGGATAAAATAAGTTTAAACGATCTATGCAGAAATTAAGTCAAACTTACATGACTATATATATATTTTTTATTTTTCTTTTTTCGTGGTACAAAAATCTTTATTATTTTTAAGCCTATAATTGTATATGCATGTTATAATGTTAGTACGCATGTAATTTATTTCATACTTCAATTTATATTTCCCTAATTACATTTCAATTTTTTTTAACAAGCTTAGAAGGAGGTTATGGTGAAGTAACTTCAATTTTGTGTGTAACAAGCAGATCAATATGAACTCAACACTTTGTGATCATTTGGGTATTTTGTATTATTGGAGGTACTTGTTGTTTTATGTTTAATGGTCCTATTAGTTAATTTGAAGTTTCATGTTAACATAACGTGTAATATGTTTGTGGTACTTCTTGTTGTAGTATGAAGTCTTAACTTATCTTATAATTAGATAATGGTTACTTAATTTGATTTGCTTTTCAAAAAATTAATATGATAATTAGAGCATGGTTCAAATCGTGAAGATCAAAATTAAGAACTTTTTACTTTTTTTCAAATAATAGCCAGTATTGGAAAGAGTTTAAGTATTAGTGGGTAATTTTATAAGTAGGTATGATAAAAATTAAATATTATTAATAATTTTACAATTATGATTAATTGATAGTATCAAAACTCTTCATAATTAATTGTGTGAGAAAAGGAGAATCTCAGTGTGAATTATCTTCTCGTACCACTCCAATTTGATAACAAGTAAAATATTGCATAAATTTTTATGCAATTGAAAGTGACACTCCAATTAATTGTTCATTATTCGGTAAAAAAGAATAATTACCTATTATAAGCTTGAACAAAAATTGGAATTATAATGGCCTAATCTTTTGCACATGTTGGAAAATAAAAAACTCTTCCGTTAGAGTTGAACATGCCACAAATACATCAAGTCACTCTTTTTTTTAACTAAAAAGTTTAAACTTTCAATTGAATTCTAAATCAATTGTTATTGGACTTCCAAAATTTATTTGAAACATTGTAATTTTTATAAAACATATTGCAAGATTTATGCACAGTAATTAAATGAAATACTTATAATTCAATGATGTAAGTGGTAGATTTTTTATTCCACTTCTTTTTCAATTAACATAAAAAGACTGCATTAAGCTTTTTATGATTAATAATGATTAATTGTCAATGATGACTATATTTGGTAATAAACAATAAAATATGTGTTAAATTTATTTCTCTATATTATAAGTAATTAACTATAATGAAGAGATACTTAGGTAACAAACTTTTTAATCCCGAAACAACTTATTTTGTGTATGAATTTGAGCATTAGTTGAAACATTTTGACCCATGATGAAAATTGGATCACTAAATCTATACATTTCATTATTGTTCAAGTCACTACAACGATGATGTAGACATTTAAGACATTAGAAATAATTGAAATTTATTAATTAGTTGGCAAAATTTTCAAATAAAATGTACTTACATTAGCTAAATTTATAAAAATGTCGCATAAATCTGTGTATCCATAAACAACTCTATATAATATCTCTATTTGGAAGGAAAAAAATCACCCCAGCATATTCTAATTTAAACTCTAAAGGATTTGACATTTTCCATATTATTACCTTCAATTGTTAAACAGAATTTAGATGAGGTTCTGAACTTTTAGGTGGAACATCAATTTTTTGGATACATCAAAAATTGGCAAGTGCAAGTCAACAATCACAAAAAATCCTCCTTAAATTCTTTTTAAATTTTAATAATAATGGTGTGAGTAATTTTCATCTGTGTTGTGACTTCTACTCTCTTTATCATTACAGTTTAGAAGTTAATTGTTAACTTTTTTAACGGCTACTAACATTAATTTTTACATGTGACTTTCTCCCTCTTTTTTCTTGAAATTTTCTTGTATAACATTAATACCAATATATATAATCATACTTTCACAATCACTATTTTTTTCATATCTTAATTAACATCAATTTAGCACGACCCTATATCAACATCTATTGGATTTGCTAAAGAAACATTTATGGAAAGATAAAGACAGATTGAATTTTAACTTATTTTTAATGATTCTTGCCTGAATTGCAGGCTCCAAAATATATTAAGGGTTAGTGTACCTATATGTGAGAAAACTTAGTAACTTCACAATGCAAGAAACTAGGGGTGGTTGGCAGAAGCAATGCAGGATCAACCAGTATATTTGTATAAATTTCAAAAGTTTTTGGGCAAAAATAAAAAATAAATTTTGGAAAAATTGAGGAACTATTTTGTAAATTTTGAAAAAAGTTAGGGACCAATTTGCAAAAAAATTAAATAATATAGGGACTAATATAAATTTTTTGAAACATACGAGGTCAAAATTTATAAATTTGAAAATATTATAGAGACTATTTTATGGTTTATATATTCTATAGTAAAAGAGAGAATTTGTAATTCTCTAAATTTAGTTTTGACAAAATTTCTCATGAAATTCTTTTATTTTGAAAATTCTCCAATTTTTTTATCCAAACAAGACAATTTGAGTTCCCTTAGAGTGTTTTTGGATGTGCTAATTGAAAATTCTATGAAAATTAAAATTCTAGGCAATTCAAATGCTTCAATTGAATTCCTTTTATTTCTAAATTTTAATGTTTGTATAAAAGTATTTTTCTTTTAAAGTTGGGCTATAATATAAATTTCAAAAGTTTTGGGACAAAATTGAAAATTATATTTGGGCCAAAACTAAAATTTTGTAAAAGTTGATGGACTATTTTATAAATTTTGAAATTTTAGGGACCAGTTTTCAAAAAAAATATAGGAACTAATATGAAAATTTGAAACATATAGGCTCAAAATTGTAAACATACAAAAATTATAGCCACCATTTCATGATTTATATACTATAAAGTAAAGAGAAATTTGAAATTATTAAATTTTATGTGATATTTGAAATTCTCTAAATTAAGTTTTGACAAAATATCTCACTAAATCCCTTTATTCTAAAAATTCTCCAAATTTATTATTCATACAAAATAATTTATTTAAAAGATTTGAATTAATCTAAAAAAAATAATATTCTCTCAAAAGATTATTTGATCCTAATACATTCTAAAGATGACGGTGTTAACAATATGTATAAATTTGTCTAATTAAACACTGCTCTCTCCTTTTTTCAGGTTACATTTCTATGTTACTTGGAGTTATCTCCCTCCCTTGAACATGATTTTTCTTTCTCCATTTGAGTTTTCCTCCTCTTTCCATATTCCTTTTAACTATAAATCTTAATTGTTTCTTCCCTTTCACTACCACCAACATCTATCATGTTTTCTCTTCACCATTTTTCCTAGCATCAAACAAGTTTCTTGTTGCGGGTGCAAATCAAAACACTGACTCCATTGATCAATCGTTCTTATCTTTGTGGTAGTGAGATTTGAGAAACAACCTCCACTAGAGCCACCACCATCGAAAAAGTATGAATTTTTTAAGGTGGTCATTTTTTAGGTAATAGTTTTATCTGTAGTAGGAGGAGGGTCAACCCAACATTATATAAGGCTTAAAACAAACTCTTCAAAAATGAGGCGTTTTATAAAAGTTTTTTTATTTAAAATTTATTTTTTGAGCATTTTGAGATGCAAAATCTTTTACAAAATTATCATAATCAATTTCATTTAATATTTCTTTTTTAATGATAATAAAATCAGACCATTTAATATTTGTTGAGGCATTGTTGATCTTAGATAGGGATAGAAATAGGCTAGACCGAGTTATATTTTGCAAGACATGAGTCTGACCTACATTGAAAATATCAAGCTTGAGGAATTGTTACATCGAAACTTCTTTGAAATTGTTGCAAGACATGATTTTATTAATTTTACACTATGCCAAAAATGACATTTTATAGCGCGTCTTTTACAACGCCTATTAAATACAAGCGCTATTGTATAATATTTTAAAAATAACGGAGGATACAACAACACTTTTTTGACAAGCGCTGTTGTAGGGTCATATAGGGTCACATAGCGCTTGCACATGATTTTTACAACTCTTTTATAGCGTTTTTTTAAAAAGCGCTTTAAATTGAAGTGCTCTCACATAATGTTTACTGCGCTTTTTGAGCGCTTTAAACACAAGCGCTGTAAAAAATAGCGCTCCCACCTTATGTTACATAGCTTTTAAAGCGCTTTTTGTAAAAGCGTTGTAAATTACATGCGCTTTCATATAATTAAATGACCTATTAGAGCGCTTTTTACACAAACGCCATAAAAGGCTTGCGTTTTCACATAATTAAAGGACATATTAGAGCGCTTTTTATACAAGCGTTGTAAAATCATTCACTTTAAAACAAATTGGATACTGTGCGCCCATCCATTGATCCTCTTTTAAAACAAATTGGATACGTTGTCTCAGGTACTGTATTTTTTAATTTTTTGTTGTCACTAAAACTGATAAATTGTTACATAATAAATCATATAAAATCTATTCTTTATGAAATTTGTTGATCTGTTCTGTTTTTAAATCAGACTTGGACCTTTGTTTCCATTTTCCAATATTAGATATGTGTACTATAGATTGGTATAATGTTATCAGTAGCTTATTATTTGTGTAACTCCATTTATATAGGTCATATAAAATGGACCAGAAATGGATGTCTGCCAATCGATTGTCAAAAGAGTATGAAAATGGAGTGAAGGAGTTTGTTGAGGTTGCAGTGAAGAATGCAAAAGATCCAAATAGAGTCGTTTGCACTTTTTTAAAATGTTGTTTTGGAAAACGCGTTAAAGTAGATAAATTGGAAGGATATTTAGTATGGCATGGAATTGATCAAAGGTATACATGTTGGATAAGACATGGTGAGAAAAAAAAAAGGAAACATTAATTTTGAGAATGGTTCGACATATGCTTTAACTGATTTCGACACAGATACATATGAGCTGGATCGAGTTGAGGAGATTGGAAAAGCAGTTGAAGAAGATCTTCGGGATTGTCCTAAAATGTTTGAGAGCTTGTTGAGTGATGCAGAGAAACCATTATATAATGGTTGTACTAAATTCACAAGACTGTCAGCGATATTAAAGTTGTACAACTTAAAAGCGAGTAATGTATGTTCTAATAAAAGCTTCACAGAATTATTAACACTCTTAAAAGATATGTTGCCAGATGATAATGAACTTCCCAGTGGAACCTACGAGGCTAAACGAATTTTGTGCTCTATTGGCATGAGTTACGAAAGGATTCATGTGTGTCCTAACGATTGCATTTTATTTCGTAACGAATATGAATTACTAAAACCGTGTCGGAAATGCAATGTCTCTCGAATTAAGAAGAAAGAATCTACTCCAGCAAAAGTCGTGTGGTATTTTCCTATAATACCAAGATTTAGGCCCATTTATCGCAGTGAAGAAGATTCAAAACACTTGACATGGCATGCAGATGAAAGAATTAGAGATGGAAAGTTTCGACACCCTGCAGATTCTCCACAATGGGCAAAAAATGATCACGAGTATCCTGAATTCAGGATAGAGTCAAGAATTCTACGACTTGCACTTTCTACTGATGGAATGAATCCACATGGTCTTCAAAGCATCTCACACAGCACGTGGCCTGTGATTTTGTTGATTTATAACCTACCTCCATGGTTATGTATGAAGTGTAAGTTTATGATGTTGTCTGTGACACCCTAAACCCCAAAATAACCTAAACCCCACCCTAAACCCTCCCAGTATCACCTATCAGAGCGGAGTTTCTCCCAAAATTGAACTTCTAAACTCGTTAACCTGTAATAACTGCGATTTCGCAAACGCAGGGCCAAACCAGTCAAACACAAACAACGAAGGAGGTGAGTTTTGAAATCATGTTGATAATATAATACAAGTAAGAAGAACACGAAATTAATCATACATAAACCGTATCATTACACAAACATTCTGCAAGGAAAAACACCACGTTATATAGTCAAAATCTAGGAAAATCAATACATTTCACAATAACATGAAATCATATAAAAAATTATAATCGCACACAATAAATATTAATCACAACAAACAATCACACAAAAATGCAATGCTATGCATGAGCTTAGACTCTACTTCACAATGTGGTACCATTCTAACTCTGAAGTAATTGGTTAAGAGGCCATGATACTATGTCACTTTTATATATTAAACTCATATATACATTTCAACAATGATAACACAACAACTATAATTCTACAAAAAAAAAAAAAACATTCTACTCATAAAACACATCAATTATAGAATCCAAAATTTTCAAAAAGAGTTTCACCATTGAGATAGTTCTTTTAAAAACTTTGTTTCTTTTAATCTGTTTTCTTTCTCTTTCTCAATTAGTAGACATTTTATTATTTGACCCCTTTTTGTACAATTATAAATTACTAATGAGTTCTTAAAATCTAAAACTCTAACATCGAGTTAAACTCTAATGAGTTCATAATATCAGAAAATCAATCATTTCAAACAAATATCCGAACACCCCCGTGATTCAATATTCACACCAGCCCCCTAAACCAACATAACAACAACTCTTTCTAATTTTCTTAAAAACAAGACATAGTAAAACATGCTGTAAATTTTAAGCTATTTTAAACATTAAATAAAATCAGTAGTATCAAATTATTTTTATTTTATAAATTAACAAAAATTCAACTCAATTTAATTTCTTTAAAATAATCAAGAGTAATTCAAATAAAAGTTATTTTCATCTTACAAAATAAGTAATTTTTTAACTCCTTCTAAATATCATTTTAAAAAAATTCTAAGTTCTACCAACCTCTAACATTAAAGAAATACTATTGCTAATAATATGAATTTCATACTATTTAAAATCATGATGATCATTCTAAATTATTTTCAAAACCAATATCAAAACTTTACTCATATAGATACAATCATCAACACTATCAAGTGATTTAAAATTAACATTCACAATTTAAAATCGATTCTTTTCTTCACGCAAGCCAACACAAAATCAAAATAAGAATTTTTTAGTCAAAATTAAAACTGTAAACATAAAAGACATAATTCCTATCTAACTCAAAGTTTAGAACGAAACATCCTTTTTTTTTCTCTAAATTGAGTTTCAACAAAACTAATAATAATTTGTACCTAGTAAAAGTCAATACTTGAAGTTTTAAACATATAGTTCATACGGAAATCAATGTTTCAATCAAGTAGTTATTAGATCAAACACTTTAAACAAATTCATATCAAGACTAAATATTTTAAATTGGTTAAGGGTGAAAATGAAACTTTAAAACAAATAATTGGTGAGGTATGACATTTGATAACTAGTTACGTGAATGAGATTAATAACTTGAAACATCCAGGTGGTCAATCAAAATTATTATTTCCAACTATTCACATAAAACAAAAGTGCCAAAATCATAGTTCGGTAGACAAGAAACAAGCAACAAGATCATTCAACAAGTAACCAACAAAATCTTGTCAACAATTAAAATTAACTCAAATCTTAACAAGTAATTTCATGGTTTATTTACTCACTTACGTAAGAACTTAGAATCCATAACACAATCAGGGTAAGCAAATAATAAACAGTTAACTAGTAACTTCAAAAATATGTATAATTATACAAAAGCATATAACACTTAACACAATAACATAATGAGAACAAAAAAATAACATGTTAGTGAAAGTAGTTATTACTCAAGAAAACACAACCGACACAACTAAAATTTGACTAACACTAAACCGACACTTGACCCACTCGGCCTGATTGGACAGACCTAAACCCCAAAATACCATTTATAATAATTTATACTAAATTATTTGAAATCAAAACTCGTAGCGGATAAAGAAAATTTGTTCAAGAAAATAAAAACTTTTATATCTAACTTAGGATACTATATTTCTCTAAATACACATGTACTAAGGTTTTCATATAAAAATCATTTGTTATTACAAAACAAAAACACATTACAACTCCTAATTCCAAGTATCACCTATCAGAGCGGAGTTTCTCCCAAAGTTGAACTTCTAAACTCGTTAACCTGTAATAACTGCGATTTCGCAAACGCGGGGCTAAACCAGTCAAACACAAACAAAGAAGGAGGTGAGTTTTGAAATCATCTTGATAATATAATACAAGTAAGAAGAACACGCAATTAATCATACATAAAACGTATCATTACACAAACATTCTTCAAGGAAAAACACCATGTTATATAGTCAAAATCAAGGAAAATCAATACATTTCACAATAAGATCAAATCATCTAAGAAATTATAATCGCACACAATACATATTAATCACAACAAACAATCACACAAAAATGCAATGCTATGCACGAGCTTAGACTCTACTTCACAATGTGGTACCATTCTATCTCTGAAGTACTTGGTTAGGAGGCCGTGATACTATGCCACCATCCCGATAGACGGACAATTCAAATTGGCCCTGTCCTCATAGATCCCCTCAACTCAACCCGAGACACATATACGCGACAGTCGAGGTAAACGTGTGTTGCATGGTAGCTCCCGACATTTGGAGTGCTACCTCCAAGTCACCTAGGAATTCCGCACCCGAATACCTCTAAGGTCTAACAATCTTGCCTTAAGTCTCAACAGTAGACGGCCACGATCAGGCTCAATTCAGTTGTACTTCCCCGGAATCGCTAGGCTTGTCAGGCCCTACCTATATGATGACAAAATAATCTCCACTTCACAAATTCTCAATATTTATTTTCTCCCCTCGTTGGCCTATGATACTCCATTAAGACCGTCATCTCAAACACAAATTGGAATCACAATTATTTCATCAGAGGTTACTTCAATATTTTCATCACCAATTCATAACATCACTATTATAAATCACACATCATCATCATTACATAATTCATCACAACTTTAGAGCATCACTATCATCAATCGTACCTCATCACATAAACTTATCACAAATTTATAAAATCACAATTATTATTCATACATCATCATCATCACATAGAATTATCACAACACATCCATCTTTTATTATCATATCACATAAACTCGTCTAATCAAACATATACATAAAATTAATTCGACACTCAATATCACAATAACATCAAATACCACACAATTTCCATATTTGCACATTAATTAATTTATCCCTCAGAGGGCTATTGCCATACGTAGCGAGCCCCGGATGAATAGTTGGGAAATACGGTTTTCTCGTTCATCTCACAATATATTATACTCATGAATTCAAACGCTCTCTCACCTCTTACCTTATTTCGACGCTTTCACACACGAATACGATTCCACGAGCAAACTGCCTTTGTTCTTTGACTCTTTATCCTTCAATCGATCTAACTCGACAGTTTATGGGTAAACGTCAAAAATAAATTATGAGAAACTACTCTAAAAACTAAATTCGAAATTCGGTCAAGGAAAATTACCATAAATCAAAAAACCAATGAGTGGATAATATAGCCACTGTTCACATGATCATTTTGGCGTTGGTTTCACTCAAATCGGACTTAACGGTGCAAAATAAGGAATGCCATAGACGGAGAAGTCGGGTATTTTAGAGAGAAATTGGGATGGGTAAAAATCTGAGGAAGAATGTTTATTTCACTACCTAAATGAATAAAACAACATACTGAAATTTGGGCGCAAATGGAGAAACTTTTCTGAAACAGTTATCGGTTATCGGTGCCAAACGATAATCCTAATTTATGTTTTCTATTCCTTAGGCGGGCTACTCCTCCTTCCTTATATTTTTTTATTATTATTATTATTATTATTATTATTATTATTATTATTATTTAATTAGGTTTTACTTCTATATGGGCCTAACCCATGAGTCACATTTTACTTTTTTTTTTTTACCAACAATTACCAAAGCTATTTTTGTTTAAACAAAAAAAAATAAAGTAATTAATATTTTAAAACACATTAATAACCAAAACT